>CM068987.1:17401866-18001866 GCA_035357415.1 Ophraella communa
TGAGAAAATTCATCACAAGGTTGAGTAATAAATCTGAATGGGACGAAGACACCATACAGAATTTAAATCAGAATACCATAAAGTGGTATACGGACGGTTCCAAGCTAGACGAGGGAACTGGGATAGGAGTTTTTGGACCGAGAGCCAAATACTCAGAAAGCTTGGGCACATACCCGAGCATCTTTCAAGCAGAAGTCCGCGCCATCGAAAGATGTGTGGAATTCAATATTGGAAGAAACTACCGCAGTCAAGAGATTGTGATCATGTCGGATAGTCAAGCAGCCATCAAAGCGCTGAGTTCAAATATAATCAGTTCGAAGATGGTTTGGGAATGCCTAGGCAAACTAAATGAACTGAGCCAGAAGAACACTGTCACCCTCCTATGGGTCCCGGGACACACAGGAATAGAGGGGAACGAAACAGCAGATAAGCTGGCAAAAAAAGGAGCTGAAACCCCACATTTGGGACCAGAACCATCTTGTGGGATCAGCAGTAGAGTAATCTTAGGAAAACTAAGGGAAGAAATGGAGAAAGAAAAATCCAAGTACTGGAATCAGCTGGAAGGACTGAGGCAATCTAAGATACTACTGGGGAACTATGACCAGAAGAGATCTCTTAGCTGCCTCAACCTCAGTAAAAAAAGGCTCCGAATTTTAACGGGAATATTAACCGGGCATTGCCGGTTAAGAAGCCACATGAAGAAACTAGGGTTAGCAGATGAAGCAAAGTGCAGATTCTGTGAAACCTCAATACACATACTCGCAGAATGCCCTGCCTTGCAAAATTCTAGGGCTAGATACCTAGGAGCACATGGAATAGAGGAAGGGGATCTACCTGACTTGATGCCCGACGATGTCCTAAACTTCCTCAGGAAAATAGGACTCGAAGAGCTGCTATAAGTCTGAGAAAATATCAGAACATGGCAAGTAAGGGGGAACACAATAGATCCTATAGGTCGCAGTGTAATTATCACCCCTAACTTATACATACATACATACATACATGAACATCTATTAAAATTGAACATCTCTTAAACTCCAACATTTTTAACTGGATCATCTCTACAACTTGGGCATTAATTAAACCTGAACATCTTTAACTTGATCATCTCTAAGAATTGATGATCCCTCAACTCTTGATTGTCCATAGACAAGTGAACCAGTGAACCACCTAGACAGTGCCGTAGCGACCCCAATGCCCGGCACAGAATCTTCCGTCAACTGGTACTTAAAGATAAGTTGTTATATCAAGTTTACTGTTCACGTATTTTTTTTCCTCTCAATTTATATTTATTTTTATCGTTACAACTGTATTAGAATAAGTCGTTTTAAAGAACTGTTTGCGGATTATTTTTTTTAACTTATTATCAACTTCATTCATATTAGCACCAAGGAAATCTATTTATCTTTTATCGGTTGGTACATTTTCATTTAATTTTTTCTTCATAGACGGTTTTTCCTGACACCTTTTTGTCATCTTATGATGCTTATTTAAATAACTCAATTTAAAACAACTTTCCTTAGCAGTATCATAAAAAATAAAAAGATTTCAGTGGCGCCATTATTATTTCTTAGAGAAACAAATATTATACCATAGTCAGAGCTAATGAACTTACTCACCCCTAGTCGAGGTATTTAACCATAATAAGTTTTGTTGTGATAAACATTCATAAATTTTGTTAATTATTGAACTATCTAATTAAAGACGAAATTAAGATTAATAGTTGTTGTTTAATTGTAAATTACATTTTGTTTTGGTATATTGTTATTTATTAAAAGTTAACCAAATATTTTTATAAATTCACTCTCATTTAAATCATGTCACAAATTGACGCTCAACGCTTAATATTATTACAACCTCACAATCAAATTAAATAGAAGTTGTTATTATTATATTATTTTGATTATGATCAGAGATTTTGTGTACTGATAGCTTAGGCCATTTGAAATAAAGAAGTTTAGTGAAATGTGGTTTATCTGCAAAATTGTGGACTTAAAGAACTTCGAACTTACGATCAGATACAACCAACATAACCTAACCTCAAATTAAATGACATTTGCAGGGTTGGGTCAAAATGCTCCAGTGAAATCACTGGTGCTTCGCGGGGAAATGTAAGCTCAGGTTGATTTTACCCCAGTTAAAAAGAACACTCATTAAGTGAATCGGTGTTACTCGGAACTATCCAACCCTGTAAAACGAAAGCAGCTATAATTCCAGACCTTATGACGTCACTTACCCCAAGATCAACCGAGTGTTCAAATTACCCTAATATTTGTGAACTTTTTTATTTAACTTTGTGACATTTATTTTCGAAACAAAGCTACACAAGGTAAAAAAGTATCGGTATTTGTTTAGAGATTTAAACATCTGAAAAGGTCCAACGATTATAAGTTGGGAGGAACATTAGTTACAAATAAAAGAAGGGAAATGGGACAAGAGATAGTGGAATGTTACCTGTGAAAAAACGTTTGTTAAGGATGAAATTGTGTAGCTTTATGAATGGTTTTTAAACTTTAGAGTGCTTATACTTCTAGCAAAGCTAACCAGCAACTACTAGTAATTTGAGCCGTTTGCAGAACAATGTCACATATTCGCCATTGGCGGTTTCCCATAACCACTTCAAACAGTTTGACCCAAAGTTAAACCTTACTGTTATGGTGTCCAATAATTGATTCAAGGATGACTATGAATCCAGGATCCTTAAATGACTAACAAAATCACCAGGTTCAAAGATTTGTGTCTTTTGCAGTCGTAATGATCCCAGTAATGGACGTTGGAAGGACCTTGGAACTAGAGAGGCATCATTTGGTATTAATGTACTCATCCAAAGATGTCGCGACTGTGAGAAAGTGTTTGAAAAGGTGCGCCATGAAATTGAGCAAAATTTTAAACATGACTGGAATGGATGGCAAAAATGTTCGACCTATTGCCAATTTGTAGTGGCGCCAGACAGCTGAAATACAAATGGAGCATCAGTTATTGGAAATAGTCCATATCAAAAGATAAGTGCAGCAGGACTTAATATTCTTCAGTGCGATAGTATAGAAAGATTCTGAACACAAAATACAAGACAAAGAGCAATATTATATAAAGTAGGTAGCTAAATATCTTTATAAATACTATTAAAAACTAGATCTGCTTTTAAAACAATTTACCACTGTTAAATACAATTAATGCAAGGCTGTAATTAATTCGGAATAACAAAAATGCGTTTATATTGAATAGAAACGAAGTTTTTATTATTTACGAACTGAGAGTTGAAAATAAACGGGGAATAAAACATTTCTTGGAAGAATGGAAACAAATCGTGGATGACAAAATAAGAATAAAGACTTGCGGTCGACGATTTTCAACGATGCTGTAATCAGATAAAGAAACTCACTTTAAGTTGTCGGCAGAAATTAATACGGTGACGTTTTTTTTTTTTAAATTACAGATAACACTGCGGACAAACCGAGATAATGTTGATCGAATTCGGAGATGGAATTAAAATTAGTTCGCCAACATTAGAGGCTAAAGATGATATTCTTAGGATTAGCAATAAACAAACAAAACTTCATATAAAAGTTAAATGAATTTATGAGCAAATCTTTGAAAACCTAAAAATATACAAACTTATGCAAAGTTCTAAATCTTGACCTTCAAAAAATTATAATGTATAGCCATAATAGATTCTCGTTTAATATTAATTCATGAAGAGCAGCACGGCT
Organism: Ophraella communa; assembly: GCA_035357415.1. Lineage (NCBI taxonomy): Eukaryota > Metazoa > Arthropoda > Insecta > Coleoptera > Chrysomelidae > Ophraella > Ophraella communa. The sequence goes on from CM068987.1 coordinate 17,405,577, forward strand.
GGGGAGATTGGTGTGGAATGTAGAGGGTCGGAGAGTGAAGAGAAGAGTAATTGGTAGAACGATTGAGTAGAGTTTGCTGTATGGTGTGGAAGTGTGGCGTGAAAGAGTGAGAATAAAAAATGCGAGACCACTTTTGCGGGTACAAACAAATATTTTACTGGGGTGCAGGGGTATAGAACAGTGAGTAGATTAGCAACAATAGTACTTTTAAAATCCTCTTCATTAGATGTGATGGCTAGAGCTAAGAGGAAACAGTGGATGGATAAAGGAGGAAATGGAGATAAGGTAGCAGATGTGTTAAAAGGGAGCGATTGGAATAACAGGGTATCTAAAAATATTGGGAAAAGAAGTACTGGGATGTGCTAGAGATGTGTGGTGAAAGATGATATGGGAAGAACGACGAAGTGTTAAAATAGTTGGAAAGGAAACAGAAAAGCATTGCATTGAGAGAACATGATGGAGATGAAATTCAGAGAGAAGAAGGAATGGATGGAGGTAAGTGGAATAGTGAAAAGCGTGATTACGGTAAGGCAAGGTTTTTGATGGCGAGAGTGATGGGAATTATAAAAGAGACCGCCGCCCGTATGCTAGGGTAGTGATTCCTAGACGGCGAATTGGGTTGGGTTGATGGGCATTCCCTTGGATATTAGTCCAACACTGTAAGGGTCCAAGGTTGGACCCATTTGAATATGTTTCCCACCTTGATCCGAAAATATGTAAGGCTTTTATTGAAAAAGTAAAGTATGGACAGGATCCAAGAACAATTTACCAAAGATGAGTTGAGGATACAGGATGCTGTCGAGCCTGCTGTTATACAGGGTGATTGATTAGTGTGAGGAAGCTCAGTAGATCTGTTATAGTAAAATTTACAAAAAAAAGTTATTAACAAAAATTGTAGGCAGCTTTAAACTCCGGATTTTAAAATTAGTTACAATCTTACAGGGTGTTCCATAAGATGGTGGCACACCAAACTTATGTTTTTTTAAAAGGAACACCCTGTATTTTATTTTAAATTTGAAATCTGCTTAACTTCCACATCACAACAATGTAAAGTTTTATTATGTTATACCGGGTATTTAAAAAGTAATAACCAATATTACCTGAAAATCGTATTATGTTTAACCCCCTGTATAATTAAAAAGGAGTATAGGAACATTGATCTATTGCAACAATAGTTCTTTAATAATTGTTAAAAATTATAAAACATATTCGTTTTCATAATATTCGTTAAATCAAATACAGGGTAAGTCAAAATGCTAGTACATTATTTTCTTGGTAATTTTAAATGGAACACCTTGTATTTTATATCACTATCGAAAAGTACTAATATCATACTTCAAATTTTATGAAGTACTCCCTATACCTAAAGTTATCAGTTTTCTAGATATTTTTATTTTTCCATCAAAGTATTGATTTGGTAGATATTTTAACGTTTACCAATAATTATTGTGAGTTGGCCATGATTGGTTTGTCATAAACTAACAATTTGACATTATTGTTTATTAATTTAGTAATAGCGTTACAGAAAAGAAAACAATTTATTTCAAATAAATTTTATATAAAATAACCGACTGAAAATTAAGAAAAAAAATTAACAACAGAGAAAATAAAAAACAACAGTAATTTTAACTTATCTTACTCAAGTAAGATGTTCAAAATGACCTCCTAAAACATTTATGCATGCTTGAAAGCGGTCATTGAAAGAGTTGCTTACATTATTAAGTATTTGTAAAGAAATATTTTGAAATGCAATTCGGATTCTATCTTTCATATCATCCCTTGTTGTTGGAGGTATTTTATACACTTCGTTCTTAACGTAACCCCAAAAAAATGAGTCCATTTTATTGAAATCTGGTGACCTTGGGGCCACCTGACCGGTCCATCCCTTCCGATCCATCTTTCTCCAAACTGATCATTAAGTTCACCACGTACTAATTCGTTGTGGTGCGCAGGAGCACCGTCATGTAGAAACCACATTTGTTCACGTATATTAAGTGAAACCTCTTCTTATAATATCGGTAACTGATTTACGATTAAATCTAAATAAATCCCACCATTTAAGTTAACTTCAAAAAAATATGGACCTATTACATAGTTACCGACGATACCTCCCCACACATTTAGAGACCATCTTGTTTGACTATGTGTTACTATGTGGTATGGATTACTTGTTAAATAGTAGTGAAAATTATGCCTATTAACAGAACCGTTTCGATGGAATGTAGCTTCATCATCAAATAGAACATAATCAAAAAAATCTCTCTGCTCATTAATTTTTTCTAAAGCCCATTCACAAAACACTATTCGTTTCTGAAAATCATCATTGTTTAATTCTTGATGCTTTTGAATATGATAAGGGTGCATCTTGTTTTTAGATAGAATGTTTTGAACAGAGTAGTAACTAAGTTCTTGTTCATGGGAAATGCTCCTTATACTTGTGTGTGGGTTTTCTGTAACTGCCATCAACACACTCATTTCGTTTTCCTCTGTCACACTCGGTTTTGTTCGTTCATGTTTTTCATATTTCACTGAACCAGTGCGGTTAAATCGATCTTTCAATTTTTCAAATGTATCTTGTCTAGGTTGCCGCCTATCTGGAAACCGTTCTTGATAAATTCTAGCGGAGAGTAATGAATTTTTATTGCATTCCCCAAAATCCAGATCATATCTACCAATTCATTAGTAGTAAAATTCATTATTTCTAATTTAAATTAAATTGATATTGTTGCTAATAATAATTGTTGCTAATTTACGGTGTACCACAATACTGAATTAATAAACAATAATGTCAAACTGTCAGTTTCTGACAAACCAATCATGGCCAACTCACAATAATTATTGGTAAACGTTAAAATATCTACCAAATTAATACTTTGATAGAAAAATAAAAATACCTAGAAAACTGATAACTTTAGGTATAGGAAGTACTTCATAAAATTTGAAGAATGATATTAGTACTTTTCGATAGTGATATAAAATACAGGGTGTTCCATTTAAAATTACCAAGAAAATAATGTACTAGCATTTTGACTTACCCTGTATTTGATTTAACGAATATTATGAAAACGAATATAAAACGAATATGTTTTATAATTTTTAACAATTATTAAAAAACTATGGTTGCAATAGATCAATGTTTCTATACTCTTTTTTAATTATACAGGGGGTTAAACTTGATACGATTTTTAGGTAATATTGGTTATAACTTTTTAAATACCCAGTATAACATAATAAAACTTTACATTGTTGTGATGTGGAAGTTAAGCAAAATTCAAATTTAAAATAAAATACAGGGTGTTCCTTTTAAAAAAACATAAGTTTGGTATGCCACCATCTTATGGAACACCCTGTAAGATTGTAACTAATTTTAAAATCCGGAGTTTAAAGCTGCCTACAATTTTTGTTAATAACTTTTTTTTGTAAATTTTACTATAACAGATCTACTGAGCTTCCTCACACTAATCAATCACCCTGTAGATGGTAACGGAGGTACCAACCATATAACCTTATCTAAGACAACGTATTCAGTTACACAGCGTGGTAAAGTTAACCTACATTTTATATCTTGTTCATCAATTAATTTTTTTTCTTTTTTACATGTATTATTTTTTTAATTGTTAGCTTGTGATAATTAGAGTCTTGTATTAAAATATTTATGTTTTTCTTTGCTTTCTTGTTTATGTAGGGTTATTTGATTTTGTATACTTTGTATAATTTTTTGTTATGTCTGCATAATATTTATGTATTTTCATTTCTGTAAGAGTTAATTTGTGTATGGCATTGCTAATGGCGCGCAGTTCAAGTACCGGGCCTGTCCAACTTTTAAATAAGGGCGAATGCGTCGGTTCTTCTAGAAATAACCCCATTGTTCTATTTCTCGACTCTTTGGCCTCGAAAGTTCGCGACGTTTTTTGAGCCGTTAGGATGATATGTATAAGCAGCACACGCGGCAGGCAGTCAGTCTTCAACTAGAACGTCTTAGTTAAGAGTAAACAGTGCGCGGAAATTAAGCGAACAGAGAAATATATGTATATAAATGGTGTTATATCAGAATAGTATAAATATATTAAAACTAATATATCTGGTGTATATAAGTTAAGTAGATATTAATTGTGTATATTAATTCATATATTTAAAAAAATATTATACTTTGAATTTATTTTGATTTGTTTAAGTTTAAGTTTGTATGTGATTACTTTGAATGTTATTAAAGAATTTGTAAATGCGATTTTAAAAATTTGTTCAATATTATCCAATCGATTATTATTTTCAATATTATGGGACTACTATGTAGATATTTAAAAAATATCTCATGCATGTTATGGTTCCCACAAAGAAGTAGTTAATAATTTTAAAAATTGTCTTTATTTGGGTAAGTTGGGTAAGTACAAACTTTTTTCTTTTTTCTTTCCTTCGTGAAATTCTGAGCGTTCTGTTCAAATATTCAATACTTTCACGTTCGTCTTATTAAACATTTAAAAGCTATTGGACTAGTGAGGACTGCAGATTTTGCCAGGCTGATGAGCATGAAACGGCGGAGTATATTTGGTGCAAGTACCAAGAGCTCGAAAGCATTAACTTGATCATACTGCCATCATAGCCAACTGCTCTGATGAGTTTCATCAAAGACAAAGAGCTTATAGAACGACTATAATCTAGGGGTGAGCCAAAATAGATCTTTAAAGTAATAAGGGAATAGACTTCAATAGAACGTAAACAATATAAAGTTGACTAAGAATAATAAAAAACTCTTCGTTTTAACTCAACTTCCAAGTTAAATTAATAAAAAATTAGGTTTAAAATCACAATTACAGTTGTTTCGCTAAAAAACTAGCATCGTCAGATTGACATATTGAAGTTACATTTTGTTTGTTTGTAGCTAGGTACCTGATGTTGATTAAGTAGTGTTAAGACTGGACTAAGTATGGAAGTAACAAACAAGACATAACATTATTAAAGCCTAGATGTTATTAGCCCTAAGGGATTATCCTGGATGTATTTCCCTCTAAGATCAGTATAACTGTGCAATGATATAGAAAAACCAGGAAAAAACTATATTATATTGTTATATCTTATTACTTCCATAGTTGGTCTAGCCTTACCTACTTAATCAACATCAGGTACCTAACTACAAACAAACAAAATGTAACTTCATTATGTCAATCTGACATATTGACATAATTTTATCAATTAAACTTGAAAGTTGAGTTAAAACGATGAGTTTCTTATTATTCTTAGTAAGATAGACTTCCAAAATGTAAGGTTTAGTACAATAAATTTAATATAAAGTTTATGTTTTAATTAAAATATTGCAAAACAATGTTCTTTTCTAATTATGCTAGAATTTTAGAAATTAATTGCATTAAATTTTATTATTAAATGTTTATAATAAAATGTTGTTTGGTAGGTTCATTAGTCAGTCCTTCCATATTATTCCTTTCTGTAAAAATGTTTTTTAACGAATTTTATTTATCTTAATGACTTTATATTTCCGAAAAAAATCCACATTGAAAGAAAGCACAGTAAATTAGTACTTCAAACAGTTTTCCAAGAGATTTTATTTGGCAGTTGTAAAAATGTTATCGCATCATTTATAAAAGTGTATTACAGCTAAGTGCGATTTCATTGAAACATAAAAGTTTTGAAATGTTTTCACCACTTCAGTTTTCGGTCGGTGACAAGGCATATGGTTCTGTCGTAGCGCTAAAAACGACGAAATGCAATCGATATAAGCCAAAAACCAATTTTACTATTATTTATTTTATGTCATTTATACCGTACAAAAATTCATGTATAAATTAAATTTCTTTTATTTATAAATATTTGGTATGCATTGAATTTTTTAAACACCATCATATGTGGCAAAAACTCCATAGTATAACCCGGAGAAGTCAATTTAAAAATATATCATTGGCTTGTGGTTTATATTTTTATTGGTATTATTTTATTATAATTTGGGTACTGATAAAATTGCTTTAAAAACAAATTTCAAATCGCGATGGCGCGACAGCCTAATAATTATTATTGAAGCAAGTCTACAAACACTCACTAAGACTTAAAGATCAAATATTACAAATGGTGCTGGCTGGACAGCAGATCTGATAAAGTTCTTATACGCTTTTCCAGTATCTTTCTTAGATAGATAGATGATACATGGCGGTATCTAGGGCGTGGCAAAGGTGGCACTGGCCACGGGCACAAGGTTCGCAAAGGCACTAAAAATAGAAGCCACAACAAATGTCAACTCTTCTATTTTTCAATAATAATTCATCAACCTAATCCAACAACTATTTTTCAAATCAAAAACTAAAAAACAATTCATGAAAAAAATGATGTGCATACCTTTTATACAAGCCTGGCACATTTGGCACCCAACGTGGGGAAAATAATAAGGAAGTCAATTATTAACTTACACTTATACTTACATTAATATTGTGTGTATTAGCAAACAACAACAAAATTAAAAAAAAAATAGGTACAAGCAACAATAAAGTGCAGGAACTCCTGCTATAAAATACTGAAGAAGTAGTTCACTGCCTTGATCAACTAGTTGACATCCTCTGTGCTCAGGAGATCCGCCAACTCATTTATTGATTTCGGTATCATGAGCGTGCAGTTATCTCTAAGCCCATTATATATTGGACATTCCGACCACAAATGAGTTTTAAGGTTGCACAAACTAAAGGTGGCATTCATATGAATAGTATATTTTATATTAATTTGGGATATTATTCTAGTTATATATCATCATCTAAGGATTCTTTTGTTTGAATGTTGGAATTTATCATTTGGTCTTAAGAAATAGCATTAAATAACTAATATTGAAAACAAATACTTGGTGCCCCAGAAATTTCTGACCCATTTTAACTGCAAATATATCGAAATTTTAAAACTATAGAGAGGTGCGGTTTTCAAGGAACAATTTCTTTTTATAAAGCTTTTTTTAGTATCCATGTTTAATAAGTAAAATCTTATATAGAGTGTTTTAAAAAAAAGGTGTTTTTTAAATGCAAATATCATCGATTTTATTTTTATTTTATCTTTTATTCTTTCCCTTTGAGAAAATGTATAATTTGTTACAGTTTTAAAGAAAAATGAGTGAGTTATTGCTTTTTTAGGATAGGCTGTTATGTAGGCATCTACGGGTTTCAATGTAAAAGTAGGCTTTGGGATTTTTATAGATTCAACAAACTGAAACAACGAACTGTCAAAGAAATTCATTGCGATTGTTTTTCGATCTATTTTCAATAACGGTGCGATTTAGTTTATGTGAAAAATCAAAAACTGTGTTATTGTATGCTAAGTGTGAATCAGTTGTTACTACCAACAGAAGATTTCGGCAGGTATTTAGGAAACATCTACCTTGTAACATGTCTATCGCCATGCTTCCTTTCCTTAGTTTACCGTCCGAACCCTAACATCAACCCTGACCCACTGTATATTAGACACAACCTTATCATCGTTACCAAACCCATCCCTACAACAGAACGTACCCGAAACAAAACCCTTACCAATGAACGTAACCGGAAACCCCTATCAGTACTACTATAAATTAGGGCAAACACCTCGTTTCATTCCTTTTCGTCCAAACTGTGTTACTAGATTACTAGATTTATTTAGAGAAGTTCCCGTTTAACTTATAATGTCAGATGAGACTGAATTTCACTTAAACGGGAGAAGCAATACACATAATTGTATCATACGGGGATCTTAAAAACCAAGGGTAATTGAGGAATACGAAAGAGATTCACCAAAGTTGAACATTTGGTGCGGCGTTTCTAAAAAAAATATATGGACTGTTCTTTTTTCAAGAAACTACAATTACTGGTAATGTCTACAAAGACATGTTACAAAATTACCTATATCCACAACTGGAACAAGATGGCATCATAAATTCAGTTTACTTTCAGCAAGACGGTGCACCACCACACCATTCACTTGTGGCTAGAAATTATTTAACAGAAAGTTTTGGAGATAGGTGGATTGGGAGAGCTGGACCAATTGAGTGGCCTGCTCACTCACCAGACTTGACGATTCCAGACTTTTTTATATGGTCTTTTATCAAAGATAGTTGTTATAATCCTATTCCAGAGACTATAGAACAACTGATATGTAACATTGTCCGAGCATTCCAAGAAATTACCACAGAAATGTTGCGAAATTCTTTTCAGAACTTTTAAATCAGGTAACAAAAATGTATAGACCAAAATAGACAACATTTAGAACATCCTGAAGATTTTTATTAAATTAAATAATTTATAAAGTTAGTTTTTAATAAAATTTGGCAGATATCTTTTAAGTTTGTGTTGTTATTTTATTTTGTAATTATTTGTGTAGACATCTCTATCTAATAAACAATTATAATTAAAATTCAAATAACTCACTTATGTTTCATCTAAACTTTAACAAATTATACATTTTCTCAAAGGGAAAAAGATCGTCTTTCAGATAAAATAAAAATATATAGGGTGTTCTATTAAAAAAATCGAAGATATTTGCATTTAATAATCACTTTTTTATTAAACATTCTCTATAAGATTTTACTAATTAAACATGTATACTGAAAACGTTATATAAAAAGAAATTGTTCCTCGAAAACCGCACCTCTCTATGGTTTTTGTTCCAATATATTTGCAGTTAAAATGGGTCAGAAACTTCTGGGACACCCGGTATAATGGATCTGAATCACGGAAATAATAGAACTAGATTCTTACTTATATTAAAGATCATTCATAAGCTACCAAGTTCTATTTTAAGAATTTGTTTTCCCTTTTATTTTATTGCAATAAAAAAATATCAACCTGGTTTAATATTACAGGTATAAATATTATTTTATTAAAAAAAATGCAGACTAAATATATATTGAAATTACAAATTTCATTTTAAACCGAATGTTTTGCTTTATAAAAACGATTAACCAGATATATATAAAGTTACGAATCAATTTTCAAACAAATTCCGATTTTATGATTTAAAATTACACAGCATATCATCTACAAACAATCGCTAATGAACGAGATGCTTTGTAAAATAAAATACCTTTGTAAACGCTGATTCGCAGTTAATAAAAGGTAACTACTCGAATTGTGTAATTACAATCATCAACACCCGTTTGATAATTTAAATCTTTTGATTTGCAATAAGTGGTATTAAATTTGATGGCAATATAATTAATTTTCATTTATTGTAAAATTAAATATTTGTTTATGACTTGTTTTTGAATCAAGCAAAATATTTTTTTCACTCAAAATTTTTGTTTACTTAAGTTAAATTCAAAAATATAAACTTTATGTAGGATTTACATGCAGATTCAAATCAAAATATGGTTAAGTGAATTATGCAAAGATAGAACTGATTGAAAGGGACGTTAAGAGAATTACCACTCAATAATAAGGAGCACCAATTTCAACATGTTATAAGAGACGTGCTTTGATGGAATAAAGATCTAGTCAGATTTCTCAACAGAGCAAAAGTATAGGCATCTGGGACGACTACAAAAAAGCTCTGACTGTGTGCAACAAAGAACTCAGAAGGTCTAAGAGGACATCTTTAAAAAAATTATGCAAAAGAAGAATAGAATTAATCAACACTACAAAAATGACTGGCAATAGACCATACGAATGAAGAATACACTGAAGACCAAACAGAAAGAAACCACCCATACAAAGTTAAGTTGGTGCACGAGTTGAATGAAGGTGATTTTGATAGTCTTCTAGAGTTTTGCGAATCAATGACGCAATTTATCAATGTGCTTTTCTGATGAATACTCATTTTCATTAAATGGCTTAGTAAATAGGAATAATTGTAGATATTGGGCTGAAAGTGATCCACATATAATGCGTGAATTCCATACACAACATCCCCAACAGTTAAACGTTTGGCGTGGTATCCTAGGTGACCACATTGTCGGACCTTTCTTCATCAACGAAAATTTAAATAGTGAATTATATCTTGAGTTACTCAGGGAAGGGGTTGACCCACGTATTACAACAATAATAGAAAATGATGATAACCTTTCCGAAAATTTACTGGTACTTCAACAAGATGGAACACACTATGCTATACCTGTCCAACGAAACATTCCCCGCTCGTTGGATAGGTAGAAGAGGGCAGATAATGGAGTGGCCACCTATGTCACCGGATTTAACACCTCTAGACTTCTTTTTATAGGGTTGTTTAAAAACAAAAGTTTATGCTACCTAACCAGAATCTCTGGATGATTTACGAGAGAGAATAAAAAATGAATGTCGACAATAAAATCCAGTCGTATTAAGCAATGTCAGAGAGGCATTTCAAAATATATTATACCATTGAATGGAAGTGAATGGTACTCATTTTGAACACTTATTGTAACTTCATAATAAATAACACAGTTAAAAAGATTAAATAGTTTGAATTGTTGTTCAACCCATTTTATTACAGGCAAATAAGGTGAAAGTAAAAAATAAGTAAAATTTGTGCTATTAAAAGAAAAAAATGTTTATCTCATAAACTAAACACTTTATCCTACAAGTATTATACATTTTTAAAATCAGCTCAAAGAGGAGTATCCAAATTTTACCAAAAAAATATGAGAAGTGATTTAAAAAACGGATGCTGCTAGGGGTGAGGGGGTGGCTTTTCCAGTAAGTTTAAATAAGCCATAATGCTTGCCCCTTCCAACATAAATTGATGTGTTTTTGGATTTTTCCTAAATACCAGTATTACAAAAGTTATTAAAGATGGATACTTTTATCTGAAAAGCACTGTGTAACATACGTATGCTGAATTATAAGAAGCAGTGAGTTTTTGACAAACTGCAGGTCAAGCTTAGTTTCCAATAACTGATAATCAATATTTATATTTCACTATTTATTTATTACAGTAAAGGGAATTAACAATTTTCTTATATCTTCAACAAGTCAAGAATCTACTATTCTTCTATGTACGATTAGTTAAGGACTACTCTGTATATTAAGCGGATCGACAATGAGAAGTTGTCGGTGAGCAGATAATCTGGAAATCTTTTGATTATGCAAAAACATTTTTGCACTTCCCTATTTAGATTCTGCTTTAAGTAAAATAATCAATAAATACTTTTAAAACAATTTAAGGCTAGCTTAATTTATTACTAAATTTATATTAATTTTCTTGTTATATACCTACCTCTAGAAAAACCCTTTGGCCATGCACAAAACTATTTCAACTCCTACAAAATCCTTTGTTATCCTTGCCTGAAAATTGCACATATCCCTTAGACAAAGCAACGATAATCTCTCTTGAGAATTCTATTTGAGTTCACTCAATAGTAATGAAACATTACTAATCAATATTTGTTATTATTTATCGTAAATCCTGAATTTAGATCATATTAATGTACATAGCGAGAAGATAAATCACGCTTAGACGAAAGAAAAGCACATACTTTTTTATATATCCACCCCATTTTGGCAGATGCGAGTATGAAATACTGCCTTTATCCAATTTTTCTTGCTTTCGTAATTGTTTCCTTCGCATAGAGCTGCTCTTGAAAAACTGTAAGCCCGCGAAGATTTTACACCAAGTATCCATTAGATACTTCACGATGTACTAAATAAAATAACGCTGACAAGAGAACGTGTTACGAAAGTAACAACGTATTTATATCCTCGTCGAATATATGCGAATTCTTTCATTATAACTTTTATAAAAAGATGTTTTACTTAGGCATAATAATACGTAAATGGAATGTTAAAGAAATAAATATTCAGTGAGTACGAGCAATTAACGATATTCAGTTTAATATCACAGCATCTTTCATTAATGTTTTAGAAACGTAAACTTGTTTAAATTTATCAAAACAATTAATGCAACTTAGAATAATATAATGTAACATCAACAACCATAACATCTTAACTCCTTCTGATCCACTTTACGACTTTTAGGAAGATACAGCCCGCTAGTAGGGAGAGATATACTCGCTAGCAGGGAAAAATATAGTTCCTTTTGATGAAGTAATACCCATTATAGTAGCAGTTCCTTTTGACGAAGAAGCAAGTTCCATCAGCCAACACCCCAACTACAAGCATCGATACACAACCGAGACCACCGGATCACTCTACAAAATAAGATAAGTCAAGTCCATTTATAACATTTCCGCTTATACCTCCTGTGGCAAATTATAATTTTTAAAATAAACAAATATTCTTTAAATATCAGTTTGATTTATATACCCACGGACTATAAGTCTTAAGGGTACAGCGTGTTCGGTTGTCATTAAATATAGTTGTCTTTGCTTTCAAATTCAGTTTATTTAAAAGGTGTTTCTATCTTTTTCAACTTAGTTTTTGTGTAGTTTCAGTTGTTTAATCGTAAACGTATAAAAAGATAGTGGCGCTCTTAACCCTTAAATACCACCAATCCTTTCTATAGTAAGCATTAAGTTGGGGACGAACCACTCCTTGAGAGAGTCTCACAGCCAGGATCATCCCTTTTTGGGAGTTTTATGGTTACAAATGGGCTCCCTGCCTTTTTGGGAACTATTAATGTTACAATATCATTGTATTATTTGTATCATGTTGTCGCTAAAGAGCAATTCGATTAAAAGAGACTTTGAATAAATCATTTAAAAAACTTCGTAGTTATAATTTTAGCCAGAAATGTTCTAAAAATACGAGGGCTAATCAGAAACTAGGAAACATTTCCGTATGACACCACTAGGCGCGCGACGATCACGTATATTATGGCATGCGCGTGCTCGGAGCTTCAGTTGACATCCAGCCGTCAGAAGTGTATGGCAACGTCGTAATGAATGAAAATTCAGTGGGAAAATGGTGTAACGTGCATAATGAAGAAAGGAGTGGACGCCCGAGCATTGTGACAAACGATCTTCTCTCCAAAGTTGACTAGAAGATTCGTGGAAACCGTCGCTTCAAAATGACGGAGCTTTCGCTTTTCTTCCCACAAGTTTCACGGACTTTGTTGTTTCAAATTGTGACTCACAAGTTTGGCTACCATAAATTTTGTGCCAATTGGGTGCCAAAAATGCTAACAGACCTCCCTAAAGTTTAGCGAATGGGAGCAGCCTTAACATTTCTTGACGCGTACCACACACATAGTGATCCTTTACTGGATCGAATCGTAAGAGGTGACGAGACGTGGATGAAGCGCGTCAATTGCGAGACGAAATTGCACTCAATGGAGTGGTGGGGGAACACAAGTTCCCCCAAAAACTTTGTCAGCGAGGAAGATTATGGCTACCGTTTTTTTTGGATAGTAAAGGTGTGCTACTTATTGACTTCCTCGAGCGTGGTGTAACAATCAACTCCGATCGGTAGGGGAGAGTAGGGAGACTTGATCCCATTTTTGGTTTTTTTTGTATAATTTCGTTAAAAAAAATTATTTATATTTCTGTTAGTATCAATATGATGTCCTGTTTATGAAGCAAACACTAAGTACATTATACTTAGAAAAAAAAACATATTTATTCGGGTCATTGGCTTTTGAGTTTCACCCTGCAATAGGGATCAAGTCTCCTACCTTAAGGGAGACTTGATCCCTCGTGTGGGGACACATGATTACCTTGATCGTATTTCTCTTTACCAATACTTTTATGGTAATATTGCTAATTTTTGCAACCGATTATTATTAATAATTCTTTGCAAAAACTTTATTGTTCTATCTTAAAAAAAACAATGGTTATAGAAATAAACATTGGTTTAATACACGGCTTAGACATGCATAAAGTGAGAACTTACAAAAGGAACAAATGAATCATCCTATCTAAAAGTCAAAAAACTAATTTAACCAATGGTAATATTATTAGGAAATCTAATTTTAAAGTTAAAATATCCACGTCTTATTTCAGGTTTTGGCAACACTTTTCTTACACTTTCTCTTGACACGAGTCCCTCATCTTTAATTGTCGACCAATAGAAGTGCTTTTTACGTATTCTTAAAAAGTTCACTAATATTTCGGTGCTAAAAATATCATTTTCGGTCATTTCTCCACAAAATATGATTTTCCTTTTTTCGATTGAAATTCTACCAACACAAAGTCTTTAATTTTTGGGCAGCATATTTCAAAAAACCCGTCCTCACTTATGTTTGAGCAGTCATTTTCTTCAGCCCTGAGATCAATATCATCCAAACTGTCGCCGCTATCTTTCCTCGACTCCGCGTATTCTGAACTATCACTTTCAATTTTTTTCTCTTTTATCTTTTTTTTGCTTTTATTTACTTCAATCTTTTCTGCTCTACCAGCAAAACTTCTTTTTACACTCGAAGCCTTTTTTTCTCGTTCTTCGCTGCTTCTCCGGCGTTTCTGTAATAACCCTACAACGACCTCTTTTACGTCCTTTTGATAAGAAGTTTCTGACCTTGAAGGTGCCTTTGGGAATGGTCGAACTTCCTCTGGTGTCTTTGCCGTCGAAGCTAAGTTTATCACTTCCGACTGGAGCTGCTGCAACGATTTCGGCATCAGGCAGTACTCTCGGTGTTGCTCCTTCCTTTGGTTTATAAATATAAATAAGAACGTGCCTCTTAACATAAATCAAAAAAATATTCATAGGGGAGACTTGATCCCGGGATCATGTCTCACTCTCACAACAGGGATCAACTCTCCCCGAAATGCATTTAATTTTAAGATTGGTAACACCCAAAACATAACCTCTTAAACCAGGTTTCCAAATATATCAAAATGTTTGTAAGAAAGCATCAAAACTAGCCACAAACCATAATCCCCTCTCAAGCAATATCCTGATAAACTAAAACAAACATAAAACTTAGCGTAAAATATGTTTCACACTCGAAAAATCACAAACTTTTTACACCGTGCGTACAATCGGCGCGTCTCTTACTAAATGTTGTTTATAAGCTAACATGTGTTCTGTTCTATACAATGTTGCCAACATTCTTGCAAAAAAGTCATTTGAGCGCGAAATTTTAATGGGGGATCAAATCTCCCATGGGATCAAGTCTCCCTACTCTCCCCTACTGCCAAACATTGCGCAAACTTAGAAGAGCAATGCAAAACAAGCGCGGAGGAAAGTTATCGTAAACAAACACGACAAATTGAGCTGCAGAACTTCTTGACTCATTCAAATGGGAGTCCACCCCACAGTCCAGACCTAGCACCGAGTGATTTTCACTTGTGCCCGAAGATGACGAACTGTTTAGCGACATAGCGTTTTGATGACGACGACGAGCTGAAGACGCTGAATCCACTGGTGCAGTCAGTTCCTCGATAGGATGTGTATAACATCCTTAAATCGAGTCGCGAATGGGGAGTATACACTCGCATTCAAAATTAGTGAACTTTTAATGAAATTAGCCTAATTTTGCATTTTAAACACGATTTTCGTGTTCTACGTAATAGAAATAGTGGTTCTAAACCATTTTTATAATAATCAAATTTTTGTTGAATTTTGACAAAAATCCAAGCCTATAGCCTTGCTCAATTTTTTGACAAAAACACTTTTGGCTTTTGAATTGCGTGAAATTATGGAAAACGGTGTTTTTTGGGACGCTGAATCCAATGGTGCAGTCAGTTCCTCGATAGGATGTGTAGAACATCCTTTAATCGAGTCGCGAATGGGAAGTATACACTCGCATTCAAAATTAGTGAACTTTTAATGAAATTAGCCATAATTTTGCATTTTAAACACGATTTTCGTGTTCTACGTAATAAAAATAGTGGTTCTAAACCATTTTTATAATAATCAAATTTTTGTTGATTTTGACAAAAATCCAAGCCTATAGCCTTGCTCAATTTTTTGACAAAAACACTTTTGGCTTTTGAATTGCGTGAAATTATGGAAAACGGTGTTTTTTGGGACGCTGAATCCAATGGTGCAGTCAGTTCCTTGATAGGATGTGTAGAACATCCTTAAATCGAGTCGCGAATGGGTAGTATACGACGGGCATGCTTCACTGACTGGCTGAGATCGCAGGCGGCGGATTTCAACGACGAAGGAATTTCTAAGCTTGTCCAGCGCTACGATAAGTGCTTTAATTTGTTTGGTGACCATGTAAAAAAGTAGCATTTTAGACACTCTTTTAGATGTATATAATAAAATATTTTTAAAAAATTTTTATATTTTGCACTTATAAAAATCTTCATTATAAAACGCATTTGCGTATCGTAATGTAACTTTTACGCACGAAAATTTTTGTTTTAAATGGTTGGTGATATAAGTGAGGTATCTAATGACTAGACTATTGACAATGACATTTGTGGCAATTTATTAATTTTATATTATTCTTTAAGAAAGTATTTGTGAATATGAATATAATCTTCTACTTATGTAATATATTATTATTGGAGTATTATTCATTTTAAAATATTTGAAACCGTTAACATTTCATAATTTAAATGTCAAAACTGTCAAATGTTATAAATTACACAGTGCTACCGACATACTTTTTAAAATCAAAATTTTTGTAATTACATAGAAATAATAAATTAATAATAAATTAATAAATTAATTTGAAAATTTACAAACTGCCGAAACTAGCTGCCTCAGAATAATAACAAAAATACGACATCCCGAAAATCCACTTCATAACCCATCCAATCAACTGCTTTACCTAAAAACAAAAGTATCTCCAATTAAAGAAAGGTTAATACATCTTTCCAACAAAACACGGGAAAAAATCCAGGACAATGAGCTGGAATTTATTATACAAGCTAGACCAGAAGATTTCAGGAGAAGAAAAAAGTTCCCTATAAATACTGTTTATGAGTGTTTAATGAACATTATATGAACTATGTCACATATTCATTATGTATAAGTATTTTTTTTATATGTTTCTCTTCTTTTTTTCACATTTAATTTTAGAATGTAATAATTACTATTAACATTTTTCATTGTAATCATAGGCAGAAAGACTACGGTCGATAGCCTTTTGGGTAACCACTAAAGATATCTCTCTCTCTCTAAAAAATTAATTTAAAAAATGATAAAATGGCAAAATATAAAAAATATTATAAACAACTTATTTCATATGACTGTTGTGACACTCGTTCTTTAAAAAACTCATCGCTTCACGATTCGTTTTTAGAACTTGAACTCGTGTCATAACAGAAAGCCATATAAAATGCGTTGTTTAATATACTATTTCCTGTATCTAGTTATTGTTTTATTACAAAATGTTTCACATTTTCTGAATAACCCTCGTAGATAAAAAGGCATTACCAAATATTTTGAAGGCTTGTAATATTGTATAAGTGAAATGATTCAATAAATATTTCTTCAACTGTGATTTTACTGTGCTCACGACAACTGACACAGAATCAGTATTACCAATATTTAAAGTTTAGTAAAAAATGCAACGAAGCTTTGAAAGATATGATAATATAACTGAATTTTTGGTTTTCCTAGGACATTACACACTCCTAAAAACCACCACATTTCTATTTTTTAGTGAGTCTGTAAATTGATAATTTTCTAACACCAATATTCTAGATTCGTAGATTTTCTAATACCAAGTGTACTGCTTACTGATTCTACGGTATCATCAACACTTTTGCATACATTTTTGTTTGTGTAAATGAATCAAAACAATTAAACATTAATGTTTCTTTAATTAGTTCTTAAGGGACCAAATTTGTGGATTTTCGACAACACTGGAATTCATAATACACTGCAAACTGGCAACTATTTTAAGTGAATTCTTAAAAATCAAGAATACAGAACTTCCTCTAAAAAATGGGAAAACCCGTAATCACATTTTCTGTTAAACACGTTCAGAAGATTTTTATCTACTTAATTGAGATTACTGGATTGCTAAGGTTAATTATTACACAACAATATTAAATATTAAACTATATTTTGAAAATAAACGCATATTAAAGATCATTCTAAGATACTGTAATGCATTAAATAACTGTGTTGCGTTTTGGTCTGTCAGAACCTTTGTCTATGGTTTTGGGCATCTAATTGTAATGCAAGACCCACAAATAGTATCATTATAAAATTTTGAAAAGCAGTTAGAATTATTAGTTAATTTAAAACTTACTGCACTACGTTTTGCATTAGAAATTAGATTGAATTACTATTATTTCTTTCATGAAGATAAACTATGATTTTGACAATCTGATTTAAATTAGTATTTTATTACTTTATTCATATAACTTTTCAGTGACAATAAAGCAAAAATATGAAGGTAAGTTTTGCCTTAAACTGTCAAATAATTAAAATTTAATATGAAACAAATCATCCATCTCTCGAATGTGACTCTTCTTAAATGAAGAAAGGAAAAAACCAATGTCAATGTTACAAATATGTATTTATTGTTATATGAATTTGTTGTAAAAAAGCAACTAGTTTCGGCCTAAATACGGCCATCATCAGGCTACAAAGAAATAATACATTACATAGCTGATAGAGAAGCAATTTACAACACAATCCTTACCTATTAAAGTCAAATGCAATATACTGTTAAAGAACCATTCCAAAACGATTGCAAGCATTGCAGTTGAAGGTATGAAATTAAATTTAATTTTAATTTTGTTTATAAGCACTTATACCAAATATGGTGACCACCGATGATCAAAACCAAGTTAAAGAACTATAGATGAAGTTGGAAAATGTAATGGGAGTCAAAAAATTTATTTTTGTTTTGGACATTGAAAAACAAAAAAGAAAGGAGAAAATGGAAAATAAAGATTGAAAGAGCAAAAGGAGAATCCTAGAGCTCAATGTAGATAATTATGTAGTAAGTTTGGAAACTTGAAGAAGGGTTGAAGAACCTCTGATATAGATGTATCCAAAAAGGAGAGATCTATATAGTTGGAAAGAGGTCTTTTGGTTTTTTTTCGGTTTTTTGTACCAGTTTTATACGGGTTAAAAACCTTTTTTCGTAATCTTTTTAACATTATTTTAACTATAGATCTCTCTTAACGGTATATTGTATTTGACTTTAATAGGTAAGTATTGTGTTGTAAATTGCTTCTCTATCAGCTATGTAATATATTGTTTCTTTGTATCCTGATGATGGCCGTATTGTAGGCCGAAACTAGTCGCTTTTTTACAACAAATTCATATAACAATAAATAAATATTTGTGACATTGACATTGGTTTTTTCCTTTCTTCATATAATTAAATTGTTTCACGCCATGGCCATGGCTGTTAGCAACTGACATACCAGTAAACAACTAAATCTAATAATACTTTTGTCCAAAAGTATTAAAGTACCGGTATGATTTGTTCGTTCTCTAAAGAGCATCCCACATACAATAAACTAGTAAAGCCCATTAAAATTAATTCAGTGTACGAGCAACACGGATTTATTGAAGGAAAATCTATCAATACCAATTTGATTTCGTTTGCTGATTCTGCTAAACCTTTTGACCATTCAACTGAGGTTATTTAATGTTAATATGATGTTCATTTAAGACACAATAATTTATGTTATAATGTATCAATTTCAAAAGCTATTGTTTCATTTTTATTCATTTTGTTTCAAGCGACTTAAAAAATTAAAAAATATAATTTCTTACATAAAACACCAATAATTTAAAAAAATATAGAATGCTGTTGTTAAAATCAATCAAACAGTGTCGTTAAATAAGAAATAACAACTTATTTCAATCTTGCTGAAATAGTAACTTGGTATATTTATGGTACTAACCCTTACTGTGTCATTGCATTTAAAGTATTTATAGAATAAATAGTGGAAGTTAATTCAACCTTTTAGTTGTTTATTGTTCTGAGTAACTTGGTAGTTACAATATGAAACCATAAATTCTTAGCGCCAAAAGATTATCCAAGATATTTATATTACCCTATAAAGAATAATAAAAAACTCTTCGTTTCAACGTAACTTCCAAGTTTATTTGAAAAAATATGTTTTAAATTACATTGACGGCCGTTTCGCTAAGAAGCATCGTCAGATTGACATTTAATTACCCTATAAGATCAGTATAATTGTACAGTAATATAAATGATGTGTTACATTTATGTCTTATCTATGTATAAAACAAGAAGACTATCAAAATAAACAATTTAATAAGGGAGAACCAACATTTATTTGTTCAATATCACCTTTTTATTTCAAGTTCTTCCGGAAAATCTTTATGGAACTAATTCCAAAAAATCAAACATGGATTTATTATGTCAAATCGTTTAAAAATACTTATACCTAGATAATAGTAAATAAATAAATAGTAAATAATGATTAAATTAAACAACAAGAAACAATTATCTATTTCCGAAACCCTAAAATAGAACTAAGAATAAGAAATTTAAGAGAAAAAAATGAAAAACAAACAAACTGCAACTGAAATGTGGTATGTATTACAGAAAGATGCTCCATAAAAGCAAAATAGTTATATCAAGGCCATATAATCTGCAGTATAAGATGTTTATATTAAATGCAGGTACAGAAAAGGGATCATTGGGGGTAAAAGAAATTTCTTGGTTGATAATTTTAGTATTAGTTCAATTGTATATCAATGTAAATCTCTGAATAACGGCAAATAATGTTATTAATTTATTCTTATTTATTCAAAAAATTGCTTTTTTTACTCAATGACAGATGTCTCGCTAAAAACTAGCATCATCAGATTTACTCATTGAAGTTAGATGTTATTAGCCCTAAGGAATTATCCTGGAAATATTTCCCTCTAAGATCATAATACCTGTGCAATGATAAAGAAAAACCAGAAAAAAACTATATCATGTTAATCTTTACAATAACTTAATATATTTGTGTTACATTTGTGTCTTATCTATGTATAAAAGTTGAAGACTAAATCAAAGTAAACAGTTTAATAGTGGAGAAATTTCAAGATTTATTTGTTCAATAACAAATTAAAATTTTTCATCTGCTAGAAGTCTTTCTACTCCGAGCTGTTCAAAGAAATCTAAATTTTGTTTTTTATCACAAATGTGAAGTATTTGAATGTTATTGGTGTATATGAGTTTTGCATAGTTTAATTTATTTGGTTGTTTTAATCTATATGCTCTTAAGTGTTCATCGAACTTCAAAATTTGACATATATATAACGCATTGCATTTTGGACAATTAATTTTGTAAACATCAAATTTTTTGACACATTGAAGTTATGTGTCAATCTAACCATGCTAGTTTTTAGCGAAACAGCTGTAATTGAATTTAAAACGTATTTTTTCGAATAAATAGTGGAAGTTTAGTTCGACCGTTTAGTTGTTTGCTGTTCTTAATGAGATGCACTTTTACATATCTAAGATTAGTACAAACAAACAAAATGTAACTTCAATATGTCAATCTGACGATGCTAATTCTATAGCGGAACGGCCGTCATTGCATTTAAAACGTATTTTACGAATAAAAGTTTAATTCAACCTTTTAGTTGTTTACTGTTCTTAATAGATAGACTTTCACGTAGTAAGCGTTAGTACAATAAATTTCATTAGTATAATAAATTTCATTAAGTCATAGTCGAGAAAAGAATGAACCCGATTGTATATGAAGTTACATGGAAAAAGTGTAAGGCATCCCAAAACATCTGGTTTAACTAAGAATGCCTCAAGAAGAATTTAATACCCAAATATGTGAATATAAAATGTAAAACTCAATCAAGAAAAGCACAAGAAGTAATTAAAAAGGCCCAACAAAAGTAATCAGATTATGTTTTAATTTAGGTAATTTTGCTTTTACATTTAACAATTTTGTGACAACATTATTTTGTGTTTTAAATGATATTAATGCTGATGTTGCCGAAGATATTATTTTTGAAATTGTATTGCAAATATTTTCACACTATATAATATTTTTATAACTTTTAATTTCTTTAGTTTGTTTGGAAAAATGATGGATATAAAATTTCATTTTAATCTAAATCATTTTAGTACACATTCACAAAACAATCTTACATTACCATTCCTGAACAGGGAAATATAAAACTGTTGTGATACTAGATGGATAAACTAATATTATTTTACAAGTTATAGATTAGGTATAAGACTCAATTAATTTTGTATGTAAGAGTAAATTTATAATTAAGAATAATAAAAAACTCTTCGTTTTAACAAAACTTCCACTATTTATTTAAAAAAGCAAGTAAGATGGACTTCCAAAAAAAAGGGTTAGCACAATAAATTTAAATTTTTATTTGCTTAAATTTTTTTTGTCTGCCTATCCAAAAAATTGAGAGCAATGAAGAGACATGTTTACCATCTTAAATATTCTTTAAGAAAGACATTTAAAATTGGCATTTTTGTAAGTTTTTTATAAAATGTTAAGTAAAGTATTTAATCTAAATTTCAGAAAATAAGTTTAAGATTAATAAACTATTTAAAGAATAATAGTTTATAAAACTGTATAGTTTCATTAATATTAATAATATGCTGATTTTAACAATTATAAACAATGATGAATGTTTACTGAAAACAGCTGTAATTGTTAAGAAATTTATAAACTGTTGCTCATTGTATATTGTAATTATTATTTAATTTAAATATTAAATATAGTTGTATTATTTTTGAAATACGGGTTTGATTATAATATATTTAGGATCTAAAGAACAAATTAAATTTTTCAGTGAAATAAAGCAGTCCAAGTTTCTTTTTTATTATAAATATTCGTTGGTTGGGTTTATATACAAAACATTAAATTGTTTATAAGTATTGTTGGGGTGTGTTACGGTTTGAAAAGTTTAAATGTAAATGGTCAAATGTAACAAAATATTATTTTATAAGGGAAATGGTCCACCAACCTTGTACTTTGTAAATATCCTAAGGAATTAGTACCTATTAGTTTAAATGCACCTTAAAAATAATTTGGTCCCTAAATACACTATATACAGTACCCGTTTAACCCGAAGTCTGCGCTCGAACGGCGTCGAAAAAACTCCGAAAAAAAATGTTACCAAAAAACGAAATAAAGTTTTGTTTATATTTATTTTTTGCTTCTGTACAAAACGAATATATATTGTGAATATATATATAAATATATATCGAAATAAAAACACGCACTATCTAGAAGATAAAAATGTTAGTTTTGGTGCCTCCTTTGAGGCCCATGTGACAAGAGTCCGCGGGATCCTCGTCCTCTAATTCGGCGAGTTTTTCAAAAAGGAGCTGGCTATTTGGCATCTTAGCTCCTGGATACACGGCGGCACACTGTCAGAGATCGTACGGAGAGTGGTGTCAGAGGCCGCTCCCGGTTTACGCAAGCGTTGCGACGCCTTGCGTCTCCGATATATCCGACGTCGGTTGGACCACCACTCGGTACACAAACAACACACATTGTGTATCGCTCAAAAAAAGAATATGTGGGTCATTTTGCCGTTGAATGTCTTTCCGAGTGGCACATATCCATTTTCCTCTAAAAAGTATTTTCAATTTACTTAAGATCGCAATATGAATTTGTACATAACATTTCCGGTATGGAAATGTTCTTCCAGAAACGATACAACTGTAGGATTCTCTAAAAAATGAAACTGTTAAAATACGACTCTATTCTAAATTAATAGAAGCTAATTTCGTTAGAAATTTTCAAAAATAACATATACACTGTTAAATATGTTATTATAAATATACTGTGACATAAAAATCCGAACACCCAGTTTAAATCATTTTAATTTAATAAAATTTGGTGAATTTATTTATTTTATTAAAAAAAACAATTGATAAAATTTTCAGCATAGAAGATTCCGGTCTTTATACTGCTTTTTTTAAAATCCACTAACAATCCAAAATAGTATATTAAACAACGCATTTCATATGGAATTCTGTTATGACACGAGTTCAAGTTTAAAAAACGAATCGCGAAGCGATGAGTTTTTTAAAGAACGAGTGTCACAACAGCCATATGAAATAAGTTGTTTATAATATTTTTTATGTTTTGCCCTTTTTACCATTTTTTAAATTAATTTTTTATTTTTATGTAATTACGAAAATTTTTATTTTAAAAAGTATGTCGGCAGCACTGTGTAATTTATAAAATTTGACAGTTGTGACATTTAGATTATCAAATGTTAATGTTTTAAAATATTTTAAAATGAATAATATACCAATAATAATATATTATATAAGTAAAATGTTATATTCATATTCACAGATACTTTCTTAAAGAACAATATAAACATAATAAATTGCTATTAGCCACAAAAGTCATTGTCAATAGTCTTGCCTTTAGAAACTTCACTCATGTCGCCAACCATTTAAAACAAAAATTTGCGTGCGTAAAAGTTACATTACGATACGCAAATGCGTTTTATAATGAAGATTTTTATAAGTGCAAAATATAAAAATGAATATTGTAGCCGTAGTAAAGATTCAAATTTTGCGGGTTTTGGTTGTCGACATTCTTTACGATTGGTTACGATGCCTAGGGTAAGGAGACCTGTACGATTTCGTCAACTTAGTGAGTTTGATAGGGGTCGTATAGTGGGACTTCGGGAAGCTGGATTTTCTTTTCGGGAAGTTGCAGTTAGAGTGCAAAGAAGTGTAGATACCGAGGTTAGGTGTTGTCAGGCATGGCTTCGAGAAGGCCGTACGCAAAGAGCAAAGGCCCCCGTAGAACAACAGACCGTGAAGATCGCCGCCTAAGATTATTGGCCGTAGAAGACCGTTTCTCCACTACCAGGTCCATTGCAAATGAATGGTTTGCAGGCCTGTTTTCATACCGAACACAGTGGGTCCTCCCTTTATCTCCAGAATACCGACGTAATCGCCTTGAGTAGTGCAGAGAACGGTGTAGGCATGCACGATGGTCGAGCGAGGATTAGAAGACGACGTGGTGAAAGGAAAAATCCACGATTTTTTGTTGAAAAGCATGTTCATCAAAGTGTTGGAGTTATGGTTTGGGGTACTATAGCTTATGGTTCGAGATCACCTTTAATCTTCATCAGAGGTAACATGAACACGCAGCGTTATATCCAAGAACTTTTAGAACCCCATCTTTTATCCTATCTTGACATCCTGGCAAATCCAACTTTCCAACAAGAAAATGCCCGACCACATGTCGCAAGAGTCACAATAAACTTCTTTCAACATAATGATGTCATATTCTTACCTTGGCCACCAAGATCTCCCGAGTTATCTCCAATAGAGCACGTGCGGGATATGATGGGTAGGAGATTGCTCAATTTGCAATGTCCTCCTCAGACTCTAGAAGAACTTCGAGAGGAGTTGGTGATTGCCTGGATTGAGATACCACAGTAGGACATTGACCACCTAATCAGAAGACACATCGGGGTGCATCCACACATTATTAAAGGTAAAAGGGCTTTAAAGCAATGCAATCATTTTGAAATTTTTATCATTTACTTATTATGCTTTAGTAAGTACTTATACAAAATTTTATAAAAATAAAATCATTTAAACTGGATGTTCGGATTTTTATTTCACTTAGTATATATATAATTGCCTAAAAAACAAAAATAGTGAAAAAATGAGTGAATTTTGTTTACAAATTTGCTAATCATATTAAGAATAATAAAAAACTCTTCGTTTTAACGTAACTTCCAAGTTTATTTGAAAAAATATGTTTTAAATTACAATGACGGCCGTTTCGCTAAGAAGCATCGTAATTTAAAACATATGTTTTCAAATAAACTTGGAAGCTACGTTGGAACGAAGAGTTTTTTATTATTCTTATTAAGATGGACTTCCAAAAAGTAAGAGTTAGTACAATAAATTTGCTAATCATATTTTCGGTATTTAGGGGAAATATGTCTATGATGGACCCAATAGGGAAATATCATTATAATTATTTAAGTTTTCCAATTATTATTTTGCTTTATATGAGAATTTATACTTAGTTCGATGTTTATCATAACACAGATTAAATTATTTATTAAAAAAATTCCTGTTTAATAATACAGAATGTTTTAAAATAATACCGAAGTCTATCATTTGTTTATTATTTAACAACATCATATTAAAAAAAATTGTATCATATCTTTCTATGTATAGTCAGTCGTAGAACAATTATAGTACGCACCTCGAAGATAAGAACAATTATGTTCAATCGCTAATCATCCCACTCGGATAACCCCTCATGCTTAAATTTTTTTCTCCAGCTAGTGGGTAATTGGCTGTCTATCATTTACGATAAGTAGTATTTATTATTAAATTCCGTTGATCTATCATTGACAAAATATATTAAGGTGACACTCTGAAATATTGTTCTAGAAGTTAAAAACAAAAATTTCTCAAAATTTGAGCTCTTCAAGTACTACCTTTCTGATTTTGAATTTTTCCTATTTAAATAGACTTAGAATTTTTCCCTAAAACAAGCTATTCTTTTGTTCTTTTTTAAAATACGTAAATAGTTATTTATTGTACAAGACGATACAATTGTACTTTTCCTTCGAGAGCGTTTTTTAGCTAATTATGCTCTAGAAGATAATGCGATTTTATCGTCGTTTGCAATACAACATTTTTTTCTATAGCAAGAATTCAAGTTCAGTTTCAAAGAAAATTGTAATTTTGGGCACAAAAGTCTCAACTGTGCTAAGGAGAAGGAACACCTGTCATGTATGAGAAAGAATACCAGTCTTTTAAAAAGTGGAAAAGCATTAAGAATATCAATTGCGTGAATGAAAAAATACTTCTAGCGTATTTTTCTGAAAAGTCGAAGAAAGCGATGCCATAGTCATTATGGTCGTATTATTCGATGCTGAAGCGTACGTTGTTTGTGAATGAAAATTGTGACATTTCTAAATTCAGCAAGTTAACCACCCTACTAAAAAACTTGAGTGGAGGATACAAAGCTAAAAAGTCCAAAATCCTGGAGTCAGATGATATTATTAAATTTCTGACAGAAGCTCCTAATGACGTCTATTTGTTGATGAAGGTTATTGCTATTTTTGGTATGCATGGAGCGACTAGGTGCGATGAATTGTACAAATTAGAAGTGTTTAATGTGGATGACAGAAAATCGGTGATAATCGTTTCATTATCTGATACTAAAACCAAGCAGGATAGGTCGTTTTGTATTACTGACAAGAAAAGTGGAGTAAGTTTCTTGTAAATTGTAATAAAGTATATTGCCTTGCGCCCCAAAATACCTCACAGTAAGTTTTTTGTGAATTACCGAGAGCAAAAGTGCACTACTCAACCGGTGGGGATTAACACTATTTATAATATCCCCAAGAAGATTGCAGATTTTTTGAAACTTGCAAATTCAGGAATGTACACGGGGCATTGTTTCCTTCGTTCTTCAGCTGCTATAGTCGCAAATTCTGAAGCTGATCAAGTAAAACTTAAACGTTTAGGTAGATGGAAATCGTCATCCGTTGCATAATCTTACATTGAAGAGTTAATAAGCAATAAGATTGCTGTATCCAAGTGTATACTTGGCGGACCTAAAAATCAATCCAGTACCTAGAATCAAGTATTTAAGCAAACGATGCAAATTCAGGAATGTACACGGGGCATTGTTTCCTTCGTTCTTCAGCTGCTATAGTCGCAAATTCTGAAGCTGATCAAGTAAAACTTAAACGTTTAGGTAGATGGAAATCGTCATCCGTTGCATAATCTTACATTGAAGAGTTAATAAGCAATAAGATTGCTGTATCCAAGTGTATACTTGGCGGACCTAAAAATCAATCCAGTACCTAGAATCAAGTATTTAAGCAAACGATGCTCCAAAAATAGATGTTTCTAATAATGTTGATTGTGAAATTTCAGTTGTTTTTAATTCTTAATGTGTTTAAATTTGTAAATTTTATTGAATAAAAAAAAGTTGAAACATATTATCTACTCTTGTTTTGTCATTTTATCTACCCTTGCGGTTAAAATGATACCTACTTTATCTACTCAAAACAATTGTTATATCAACACTTTAACATTAGATATGGAAAAAAAGTTAATAATATGACTTTCAGAGCTAATACGCCCAAAGTGGATTAAGTTGAAGCAAAATTGTCCGAGGGTTAAAAAAATAATACTCTATGTTTAAAATTATATATCATAAAACCCGACTAAATCTGTAATGGGTCAAGTCTAAAGGCTTCATCCGCACTTAGACCTTAGATCTTAGGATTCGATTTTTTTCCAAACCAGGCTTAACCGTTTTGTAAGGAAAAAACAACTACTTCCTGAGCTATATTCCCCATAGGACCTCAAAAATATTTTTCTGTTTTTAAAATTTTTTAAATATAAAAATATTTTATTTATTTAATCATGAAGCAAATTAAAATACAGGTTTAAAAGCTAAAATATGATGCAGTTTAACAAAAAACAGATATATACCCAATTTCTGTTCATTTAAAAACTAATTCTACCTTAAAATCAATTATGGTGATGGTAAGACTAATGACCATTAATCATAACAATTAAAATGTGATTCATTTCTTTTGTTTGGTGCTATCAAAGATGCCATGAACCTTTTGTATATTAAACCTTTCACATGGGAATTTTAATCTAAAAAACTGCTCCCTTGAGATCTTATTAAAGTACACGTAGCTCCAAAAGTTTGGCGATTCTCTTATCTAGATTATATCTGGAAAAAAATATGTTTTGATAAGAAGGCTACGATCCTTTCGAAATTATTGTGCATTTAATTTTAAATACGTGTTTCTGAGACACTTAAAATGAAAAATAGATTTGTTTATAATCCGATAACTATAACATTAATTAGTACAAGTTTGTAACGAAAATATTTAGAAAACATTTTTAATGTAAATCAGACTGAAAAAGGTATAAGTCACCAAAACCTTAAGTAGTTTGGATTAAATTTATTTTACTAACCCTTACTTTGTGCAAATCTATTTTGCTAAAAATAATAAACAACTAAACTTTTTGTTCGAAAATAGGTCTTTAAAATGTAATAACATCTGTTTCGCTAGAATTAGCATAGTCTGATTAACATATTAAAGTTACATTTTGTTTGTTTGTAGCTAGCTGATGTTGATTAAGTAGTATTAAGGTTAGACCAATTGTGAAAGTTATAAGACATAGCAATACGAGATGTTATTAGCCCTAAGGGATTATCCTGGGTGCATTTCCGTCTAGGATCAGTATAACTGTTCAATGATATAGAAAAATCAGAAAAAAAATACATCATGCTGATCTTTACAATAACTTAATATTTTGTCCTACTATTACGTCTTATGTATATATAAGAATTGATCTGAATCAAAGTAAACAGTTTAGTAGTGGCGAACTACTAAACCAAGATTTATTTGTTCATTAACATCTTTGAATTGTTGATCTGCTAGATATCTTTTTTATTTTGAGTTCTTCAAGGAAATCTAAATTTTGATTTTAATGTTGTGTATGAGTTTGGATGTTCAAGGAGGTGTTTTGCATAGTTTGACTTATCTAATTGTTGCAATATTTTTCAGGCTGAGATAGGAAACTCATGTTCAATACACTGCTACCCCGAGTCTCCTCTCCAACTTCTCTAGATGCTCCTAAGTTTGACCCATATATACAGCATTGCATTTTGAACAATCAATTTGGTGAATATCAGATCTTTGAGATTATACCTAAAATCGTTCTTTCCCTCCGGATCTGGTTACAGATTGTATTATATAAAGCAAAATGTACCGGGTGTCCGAATAAGAACGGCTCTCGGCCATATATCAGTAACCCTTGATAGTATAGCTTCGGGAAAAAAAAATTTATAATAAAAATGGCCTCGAGAAACACCTGGAAATTATTTACAGACTCGTAGGTCCACCGCTAGAGGGCGTAATTTAATACTAAGAATTAAGAAATCAAAATTTTACAAAAATTGCCTTATTAAAGGGCATTTTTAATGCGATAATCAAATTCTACGAACAATTTTTCGTAGTTTTGGTTTCAAAAGTTTTAGTCTTTCTTTTAAAATATAAGGTGGGGGAGAGTGGGAAAATTATTTTAGAAAAAGGTCTGTAAGTCCGGTCCTGTTTAACCGATCTTTGCAAACTTGGTCTTGTTGATAACAGCTTTCTTCCACCAATATTATAGTTATCATTTCCAAACAACCTAATAAGTGACGTGCCCACTAGAGGGCGAAACTTTTTTTCTTTTTTTAATCTAGTTCTCTTTGAAAAATATTAAATAGAAGCATGCAATTTTAACCATGAATTATAAAATTATACCAAATTAGCAACAAAATGGTGAAAACCACATGTCAATATCTTTTTCCTATCCCGAGATATCAGAAACGTGTAAATTTCAAGTATTTTCCTTTGAATATTAGAATACTCTGGTTATACTGAACGGCATTTAATAATTTTACTTTACTTTGTTTAATAATTTGACACATGTCTGCGTGCTTTGTTTTCCATGGCCCACTACTATTTTTATATTTTTTCCATTTCAACTACCTTACAGGCGTTTACCGGTGACAGTAACAGTGATATTGAAATATTTAAAAACATTATAAAGAGGACAAAAACATTCAATTTTAGGAAGTCCAAAATTATTATTACTTCAAACAATTCAAACAAGTAAATTCATTTAGTATGCTCAATCTCAGAAGGACGCACAATGGGTCAAATGTGCAATGGTGCGACCCATCTTCAAGAATTAGAGATACAGTTATCACAAAAATGTTTATTCACCTTACAGTTTCTTTACTTCCCATCAAAAAATAGATCGTTTGTTACATTGAGGGCCGATTTATCAATAGCAATTTATCAGTTAATGCTTAACTACCAGTTATTTTGGAAAGGTCGGTTTAACAACAACAGGTTAACTTTATCCGACAGCTAAAATGTCACATATTTATCTTTAACTTTCAACTAACGGTTAGGCCGATATCTGGAGGTTAAAGTTTATTATATAACCTCACTTTATGCAGAAGAGTTTGTTTGTTTTGATTTCAAAGTTTTTTGGTGTGTCTAATTTACTTGGGTTTGATCAAAGTGAAAAATGTAAAGTACTAGTACGACTAAGAAGAGAGGATGCATTTTCTCAGCAGATGTGAGAAATTTGCTTTAAAAAATTGCAAATAAACATAAAGATGTCATCGGAAATAAAAAAAAAAACGGAAGGGGCAACCTGGAAAACGAAAATCACCTACCTATCAGTACAAAACTCCAGTGGATCCTCAATGAGTTGTAATATTGACAGAACAGTCTCTTTTGTCATCCTAAATCTTGCATAAAAATCTTGCTCATCCCACCTAACTGTATACGGCCTTCTTTCGTACTCAAGAACTTGCACAATATCCTCGTCGCTATCCATAATAAAATCATCCAAAAAATGCATATTCATTAACAATAAAACACTTTAGAAAGTAAAAACACAAACTTTCGCATAAACAAAAACAATCAACAATAACCTAACAAAGCGGTCGTGACATCTTAGTTAATGTGACAGGGCCTTGTTCTTGTAACAACCAATGATATTGCTTACATTCATCCATCAGCATTGCCAACTTTCATTATCCATCAGTTAACCAACTAGAGGATAAACCGCTTCCCACAAACTGGAACTTTATCTGCTAGTTAGTTTTATCTGGCGGATACCTAACTGATGGATAATATTGGCAATTTATAAACCGGCCCTGATTCATTCGGCCCTGATTCATTTTGAAAACTTTTATTTTTGTTACAAAAAAATGCTGGATATATTCCGATGGAATTTAAAAAACACCCCTTTAATTTTAACAACCAAAAACCATTTGGAAAGTCAATTCCAATTTTTTAATGACACCATTTTACCCTTCCCTATTTCTTTTATACGCTTTACCCCGTCCGTCTTTATCGATTTGTATCCGTTAACTAAACTAATTACTAAATTTTTTTACTGTCGGAATGTAATTTTTTTTTTCGCTTCGGGTTATATTGCCTAAAAGAGTTTTATACTTTCTCAAATAAAAAAGTATTCGAACGATTACTTTTTTCGTAATATGAAAAATACATTTCACGTATAAATATTGTCGATGTTATCATTCAAATAATATGGGTTGCTATGTTGACAGAAATTAAGTGTTAATTGAATGAGGAAAATGAGTGGGTACATCTGTAAAATAAGGAAATAAAACTTTTGGAATGTTTTCACAAAATATCAGCTTCCACAGGCAAGTTTATTTGATTATTGTTAGAGTTGATATGGATATATTAATTTTTCTCTTAAAATTAAAACACACTAACGTGTGTTTCTATAACCAACTTTTCTTCAGATACCGAAGTTGTGTTGTAAACTGTGTTCGTGATCCGTATTGCATACTCAATACATGAGAAAAATTTGAGGTTATAGAATAGAAGAATATTTTTTACAGTGGACTGACTATGTTCATCGCTAAGAGCTTTCTTGTTGAGAGTTAAAAGAACAAGCAAAGACAAAAGTTGAATCAATTAAGCAATAACTATTCTATCTATAAAAATACAGTACCTTTGGGAAATAAGTAATGCATTGGTGGCCAAATAAAAGAATAATTGTTTATTAAAATCAAACAGAAATGTAATTGACATCAACAGCTAATACCTAACTGATAAAATACAGACTGTCCCATATCGACTTTCAGCTGGAAGAACACAACATTTATTTTTCTTTTTTTTCCTAGACGATTATATTTAAGGGGCCACTTTATGTAAGGTACCAGGTACCTAATAATTACAGTTTTTGCACGTTTCCGTAACGAATATCTGTCAACTCTTATCAGCCGAATATTGATTGCCGGTTTCTCTCCATGTGCTGAAAATTACCTGGATGAACTGAAATCAAGGCATGCAGGAGACAAATTACTTATTAAAATCTACATCATAGGACTGCTAGCATTAGTATTTACAAGAAGCCAAAAGCGACATCGCTAGCAGTATAGGAATTTATCCTCTCTTCCTATAACAAATTGATGACAGGTTTTTTTTTTCAGAAAACTATAGGTCCATCGTATCATTCATCTCCAAAGTTATAAAAAAGCTATTAAAATGGAACTCATAAAGTACCTCGAGAAGCATAGAATCATTAATGACAGGCAATACGGTTTCAGGCCACGAATATCTACGGGTGATCTACGTATCTCAAGTCTAGACCAATACAATCGAAAAATATGGTGAATCCAGAACTGTAGCTCTGAACATTTCCAAGGCATTCGATCGAGTCTGGCATGAGAGATTTTTGAACAAGCTTCCTTCTTATGGATTTCCTACAAAGCTCTATGGGTGGATAGCAAATTTTCGGGAAAGCCGCACAATTCAGGTTGTGGTAGATGGAGTTTTTTCCAAAACATACCCATTAATGCTGGAGTGCCACAAGGATGCGTCATATCACCGACTTTATTCCTTCTACATATCAACGACCTTCTCTGTGCTACTTACACTCCGATTTACAGTTTTGCAGATGACAGTACCTTGATATCATCATTTTCCTCAAATCGCCCGCTCTCCATGCAGGATTCTAACAGAAAAAGAACTCTACAAATTTAATCCATCGAGACTTAAGAATAATAACAGAGTGGGAAAGTAGGAACCTGGTCAACTTTAATACGGCCTAAATACAATACACTACATTTTCTCTTAAAACGAGTTACCCAGATGCAACCTTAACAATGAATGGCAATAATATAACATCAAATACATCTTTGTCAATTCTAGGACTGACAGTCGCTAACAATATTGAATATGCAGAGCACGTTAAGGCAATTGCCAAAAGGACTGCACAGAAACTATGATTCTTATATAGAGCCAAAAAATATTTTACTGCGCAACATCTATTGTTGATCTACAAAGCACAGACAAGACAGCAAATGGAACACTGTTCCCATGTCTGGAATTCAGCTCCTAAAATTGTTTTAAACTACTATACTCAATTTAAAAGCGAGCTATAAAATTAATCAACAATCCGGCTCTTACCGATTCATTGCAAACACTAGAACACCGAAGAATTGTTGGGATCTAACACTTTTTTAGAAATACTTTCATGGTAAGTGTTGCGAAGATATTGTTTCCTTAATACCACCACAAGCAACATTCCGACGTAATATTAGAATGGCACAAAATTCGCATACTTGGACTGTGCAACTGGACACATCAAGGACAACTCTGAACCAGAAATCTTTCTTTTATAGAACCGCCATGGAATAGAACAAACTATCATCATCCAGTGCTTTAAAACCAGACCTTCGAGTGCAGGCTCTTACGAATGGCTAAAATAAAAAAAGATCTTTAAAATTCCTGGGTGTTACTAGTGAAAAATATGCTATCTACTTATCGTATCTGCCCTTCCTGTCGTTGTATCACGAAAGTGGGAGAGACAAAGAGGCAAAGATGAAAAGGGTGACGTCTGAACTTCTTGAAGATGTTAGTAGAAAGTAAAAAAATAATTCAAATAATGAGAGAAGGATTTACAACGACTGAAGCAAAAACTTCCATATATAAATATGTAATGTAATTATTTAGGGTCCTCTAACATTAGAACACCAAATATCTAGGGTCAGCCGGTGTTTTCTAAATTTTGAACCTTCTTCTCTTTTTAATACTGCTACTCATTTAACTACCTCATCTTTCTCAAAGTTTACATAATATACATGTGGTTCTTTACTTTGTTCCTTGCTTCTTCTAATGTATCTATTTGATCCAAAAGTTAATATTAATTATTTAATTTGTATTTGCAGTATAATAATATATCTTTTTCTAAACGCATTAATATTATACCACGTTTATAATCAAACTGAAACAATTTCCTTTATAATTAATAAAAAATAATTAGGTAAGTATTCCTGCAACACTTACCGAAATAATTGAAAATTCGAAACATAAATTTTCTCGGAAATGGAAAGGCAGCTTAGCGAAATTAAAGTCCGTTAACGGATTCCAGACATTTTCCTAATTTGAGTAAGTACATTTCAAATTCAGTACACTCGGTTTGTTTGCTCTAAATAAGTAATTGATAATAATTATTATAACCGGGCTAAATATATAAAAAATATAACTAATTAAGGGCTTTTTTTAATTATAAAACCGTTATAAATAATTTTACAATACCTTCCGTTTAAAAAAATATCATATAATTATTTTTAGTTCATTTGTTTGAAGTTAGCAGCTAAATAAAGTCATTAAAACGTAAAAAGTTGTAAACAAGACCTCAAATCAGTAGCACACGTACTTATTTATATCGGTATTAAGAAACTTCTTTTCTTAGGTAAGGGATAAGTAGTCATAATACGATATTTAGAATATTTTGTTTTTCGATTTCAACAAGAATAATTGTGGTCGTTAGGGGTGTTAAGGGATTTAGGTAACCCTATGTGTATAATTGCAAAAACAGGTATGTTATTAGTCTATAAATTGAGGATTTGTTTATATCCTAATACATAAAGGTATAGGTACTCGTTAGCGTTGGTGGTTTATATTATGATCTATATTTTTATTATTTTACTCCCAGAACATTTTCGGTAGTGAAAATGGCGACAAGTTCGAGTTTTGTTCCAGTACAAGTGGCTCATTTAAAACAAAGTGCGTTTTCTTAAAGAGAAAAAACTATTATATTCTGGAGAACACAATACTTAGGAAGTATTGAAAGTTTCGGAGCAAGGGAAGAACTACCTTTTATTTAGATGAAACATGCATTTTTGGAGGAATATTCAACAGGATTAAATGCTTCTCGAGGAAAAGGTCGCAGACTAATAATCGCACACATTAGCAGTGAACATGGTTTTGTAAAAAATGGGTTATTGGACTTTGTATCAAAGTCAACCAAAGATTACCACGAGGAAATTACTACTGATGGTTTTGAAGATTGTTTTTCCCAGCTATTGTACTTTTTGCCAAGTGCTGCAGTGGTTGTCTTAGATAACGCCAGTTATCATTCAAAACTGGTAGAAAAGTTACTAACGACGTCATGGAAAAAAGAAGATGTTAAAGAGTGGCTCCAAAACCAGAATATTTATTTTGACGACACCATGCTGAAAATGGAATTACTGCAAATTGCAAAGCGCCACAAATTACAATATAAAATATATGTAATTGACGAAATGGCGAAGGAAAAAGGAATAATTATATTACGTTTGCCACCTTATCACTGTCAATTAAACCCCATAGAATTAATATGGGCACAGGTAAAAGGTGAGGTGGCAAGAAACAATACAACTTTTTAATTGAATGACGTTATACAACTTTTGATAAATTCTTTTGGAAAAGTAGCACGGGAAAAGTGGACCAATGCCATAAACCATGTAAAGAAGGAAGAAGAACGATTGTGAAGTGTTGATATTAATATTGAAGAACTGTTCGAACCCATTGTAATTCCTATCGGATCAGGCAACGATTGAAGTTTTAAAAAAACGTCTATTCTTCGGTTATGGAATCTATTCAGCTATCTGTTGTGCTAGAGGAAGACTGGGAGAAAGAAATTATTAAAAAACTATTTGCAGTGGGAGAAGGAGTAGAAGAGAATATAATTCGGGTAGAGCAGGTTTTCAGGGGAAGAGATAAAATAAGGGGGATAAGGCCGGTAGAGAGAGAGGAAATAGAGAAGGAATGGCGTGGTATCAAGAAGAGGAAGGCTCCAGGAATAGATGGTTTGACAGGTGAGTTAGTAAAAAGACTGTTGGATGATAATGGGGAGTATTTCTTAGAACTTTTCAACAAGGTTCTGAGGGAGGAAGAGTTTCCGGAAGCGTGGAAAGTAGCCAAAGTGGTGCTGGTGAGAAAGGCGGGTAGAGAGAGGAAGCGGACAGGGGACTACAGGCCCATCAGTCTGCTGTGCGGGATAAGTAAAGTTTTGGAGGGGATCGTAAAAACAAGAATCGAGGAGGAAGTGGAAAGAAATGGGGGATTTAGGGAAAACCAGCATGGGTTTGTGAAGGGGAAGTCTTGTATTTCCACACT
Organism: Ophraella communa; assembly: GCA_035357415.1. Classification (NCBI taxonomy): domain Eukaryota; kingdom Metazoa; phylum Arthropoda; class Insecta; order Coleoptera; family Chrysomelidae; genus Ophraella; species Ophraella communa. The sequence goes on from CM068987.1 coordinate 17,442,236, forward strand.
GGGCAATGTGATGAGATTAGTGGAAAATGCTAGGGAGGGTAGTTGGAGGAAAAAAAAACTGGCCCTACTTGTATTTATCGACGTTGGGAATGCGTTCAATGGGGTCAGTAAAATGGCAGTGCTGAGAGCCTTGACTAGACTTGGAGTGGAGAAAGGTATAATAAACTTAGTAGAGGATTATCTGACGGGGCGGGTTTTGGTTGACTCGAGAGGGCGGAGGGATAGGACGGCATGGTTGAGGAGATTGATGTGTAACGTGAAAGGACCGGGAGAATGGACGAGAAGAGTTATTGGTAGAACGATTGAGAAGAGTATGCTTTACGGAGCGGAAGTGTGGGGTGAAAGAGCGGGAGTACATGCTAGGATAAAACCATTATTGAGGGTTCAGAGAGGAATGTTCCTGAGGGTGGTGCAAGGGTACAGGACAGGGGGAGGGTTAGCAGCAGCGGTGCTGGCAAGATCTTACCATTGAATGTGATGGCCAGGAGACTTCAGTGGAAGGGCGTGATGAAAGAGGAAGTTATGGATTGGATGGAGGAGGAAATGGAAGTAAGGTGGAAGGAGTATGAAGGTGCGCTAAAAAGAGTAATTGCAAGTAGGAGAGAATGAATGACTAGGAAATTCGGCGAAGTGAACTACTTCTTGACACAGGTGCTGACTGGACATGGGTCAAGAGCAGGATATCTTCACAAGATTGGGAAAAGAGAGACTGGAGTGTGTGAAAGGTGCGAAGTGGAGGATGATGTAGGACACGTATTTAGATGCTGGAGGAATGAAGAAGTGCTGAAGAACTTGGAGGAAAGGCTCGGAGTGGCTGTGTACTGGGAAAATGTGGTGGAGATAATGTTGAGAGGTGAGGAGGAATGGATAGAGGTGAATAAGGCAGTGGAGAGTGTGGTTAGAAGAAGAGAACGTTTATGAGTGGCAGAATAAATGAAGAGTGTGTGAGGGACCACCGCCCTTCTTGAAGTATGCTAGGGTAGTGATTCCGAGACGGGAACAACGGCGAGTTTTTGAGGTGGTTTTGGTTGGTAGGCGTTATCATAACGGTGATGAGTCCAACACTGTTCGGGTCCTGGACCCGTTCGAACATGAGTTTTTCCACCTCAGGCCGAAAAAAAAAAATCTGTTGTGACAATATTATCTAGGGTTCTATTGTGTTTGGGTTAGTTAATCCCTAATTACAGGGTGAACTTTTTGAATAATATCAACAATGAATGTGTTTTAATAGAAATATATACTACTTTTAGTTATTTTTCATTAACCACATTTGCTTGGGCTTTGAGGATTTGCATTTATAATAAATTCACTGTGCTGCCAACTCCAAACAAATGAACTATAATCATCTACAGTACTGACTGGCCAGTTGTATTAATCTAAAAGGCCAATTTGAACCTGGAACCATAGATAAATCATTCATTTCCAATACTTTGATACATTTTTAATTGAATGTTCATATTTGCGTCAAAATTATTATCAAATGCAAGCCCTATAGTCTTAGTTTACAGCTCAAAACCTATTTTTAGTAAATACAAACGACCTGTGTAATATAAAATATATTTAACTTTTATCTAAATAAAAAAATTCACTTTACGACTATTTTATGAACCCCACGGTAAAGAAAATGCTTCTTGTCCAGCGACCTACCGCACTGACGATCGAATGAGGTCAGAGCAGCCTCAGCTTCATAAAAATGGGCCAGTAAGTTACTAGCAAGAAACCATTCGAAAAGAAAATGAGTATACTTTCAGAAAGAACAAATTACAAAAGGAAAGTGCGTAAAGAAAAAGAGAAAATATATATATGGAAAAGTCCATTTTCTGGAATAATTATTCACTCTAATCCTAGGAATAGTTTGGATTTATTTTACCAGTTAACCCTAACGAGTCTGAGAGTTTTATACACCCATAAAAAGACGTTGAAAACACTGTGAATTAACAAAAGTTAAAATTATTTTCTTATGATACTGTTTTAAACAAAATTAGTTTTTAATTTACTATATTTATTTAATTTGCAATAATAATTTGTTATTAAAATATTTAGATTATTTTTTTTGTCATAAACTATTGGCGGTAAAATTTGTATCCTAATGAAATTTACTTAACTACTTGGTGGTAGTTAAAGCAGTATTTATTTTAAAAAACCTAATGAAAAACCATATCACAGCATTTTATGAGGAGGTGACGTTTTTTCGATTCATGTTTATTGATTTGCTTCCATCTTGTTGTTGTTCTTCTCGTTCCTTTGTTATTTTTTTATTGTTTAAGGGATTTTATTTCTAATTCCTCGTTTCTTTCTGCTTGTGTCTTTTTTGAGTTGGTCAGTATTCTTGTTCTTTTTAATGGACTTCTGGGGTTCCTTGATCTGTTTTCTTCGTCTTCACGTCTCTTTCTTTAACTGCCCCTTTCGACTTCACTCTTTCCTCAGGTTTTTTCGTTTTCTTCGTTTTCTCTCCTGTTTATTGGCTATATATCATAGAAATAATCCCCAATATCATACAAAACTTATAGAAATAATATAGTATTGAAAGATTCACCCTGTTAAATGTAACTAAAATGTTTTAAAGAAATAAGCTCTTTTTGATTGTATATACTAAGTGACATAATAATCCGAACACCTAGATTAAATGATTTTATTTTAATCAAATTTGGTGAATTTATTTATTTTACTGAAATAAACCATTGATAACATTTTCAGCCTTATCAATTATATATTCCGGTTTTTATACTGCTTCTTTTGAAATCTACTAAAAATCCAAAAATGAATATTGTAGCCGTAGTAAACATCCAAATTTTTCTGATTTTGGTTCTTGACATTCTTTACAATTGGTTACGAATCTAGGGTACGGAGATCTGTACGATTTCGTCAACTCAACTTACTGAGTTTGATAGGGGTCGTATAGTGGGACTTCGGGAAGCTGGATTTTCATTTCGGAAAATTGCAGTTAAAGTGCAAAGAAGTGTAGACACCATGGTTAGGTCTTGTCAGGCATGGCTTCGAGAAGGCCATACGCAAAGAGCAAGCGGCACTGGACGCCGCCGTAGAACAACAGACCATGAAGATCGCCGCCTAAGATTATTGGCCTTAGGGGACCGTTTCTTCACTACCAGGTCCATTGGAAATGAATGGTTTGCAGAACACGGAAGACCTATTGGCATGCGAAGTATTTATCGACGAATAAGACGTTTTGGTCTGTTTTCATACCGACCACACTAGGTCCTCCCTTTAACTACAGAACTCCGACGTAATCGCTTTGAGTGGTGCAGAGAACGGTCACTCTGGAATCAGGAATGGAACAGTATTGTCTTAAGTGACGAGTCCCGATTTTGTTTAGACATGCACGATGGTCGAGCGAGGGTTAGAAGACGACGTGGTGAAAGGAGAAATTCACGGTTTTTTTTTGAAAGGCATGTTCATCAAACTGTTGGAGTTATGGTTTGGGGTGCTATAGCTTATGGTTCGAGATCACCTTTAATGTTCATCAGAGGTAACATGAACGCTTTTATTTATCCCTATCTTGACACCCTGGCAAATCCAACTTTCTAACAAGATAATGCAAGACCACATGTCGCAAGAGTCACAATAGACTTCTTTTAACACAATGATGTCACATTTTTACATTGGCTACCAAGATCTCCCGACTTATCCCCAATTGAGCACGTGTGCGATATGATGGGTAGGAGATTGCACAATTTGCATCGTCCTCCTCAGACTCCAGAAGAACTTCGAGAGGAGTTGGTGGTTGCCTGGAATGAGATACCACAGGAGGACATTGACCACCTGATCAGAAGCATGCCTAGGCGCGTTGGAGAATGCGTAACAGATCGGGGTGCATCCACACATTATTAAAGGTAAAAGGGCTTTAAAGCAATGCAATCATTTTGAAATTTTTATTATTTACTTATTATGCTTCAGTAAGTACTTATACAAATTTATTTTAAAATAAAATAATTTAAACTGGGTGTTCGGATTTTTATGTCACATGTCCGATTTTAACAACCCTTTCTCAAAGTTAGGAATTACCTAAATCAAATTTAGGAATTCATTACTGCAATTTGAGTTTCACGACGTGCTCGGTAATACCTAAGAGAGATAGGAAATACCTAATATTAGGACAGCTAGCTACCTCTGCCTAAAGCGTTTAGGAAATACTTAACCTCAAAATAGTTTGTCATTTTTGTTGACAGCATTGAAAGTATAGATTTTGTGTTTCTTTTTTTATTTAAAAGAATATGCGAGCTGTACGTTTTATAGAACGTCTTGAAAGGTTCGATAAATAAATTTGTTAAGATGAAACAGCTGTCATTAAATTTAATTTTTCAATAAAAAGTGGACATTATTTTTCTTCTTTTCTCCCCTACTCTCACTATTTGTTAGTTTATGATCGCCTGTTTGGTTTACAGTTTAAAATTAAACAGTAATACCAATTATACACAAAATTTATCCAAGTCCAGTTTTCAGCTAGGTATTTCTTACCTAAGAATTTCTTAGGTTGGTGAAATCCGTTTTAGGTAAAGTATCAAATTTAGGTATTTCCTAGCTTAGGAATTACTTAGGTAGGAAGTACCTAAAATCAACTTGGTGAAATCGGGCATTAGTATAATTAGAATAATGAAAACGTCTACTTTTCTTGTCACTTCTAATATTTACATTGAAATAAGCTCAAAAAACTATTTTTGCCGCATTCTAAAACATTTTACGGACTAATCGTCCCATACGGTTTACAGTTTATATAATATGCTTTGCTTAAAAACCTTCTACTCCGTTTATCAAACCCCTTTTGACGACAATAATGCAAAACATTCGGGAAATGGCATTGTGATGGAGTTTCCTCATGGAACCACTAGAGGCGCAAAATAGGAGAACGGTCATCGCCGTCGTCATGCCGGCGCTTTGATGATGACGTATGCCTCTCATTCATCTTTTTCGGTTTGAGCCATTACTGGAGTAATAAAAATGTTGATGATCGTTAGCACTTCTACTACATTATAAATATTAGTATTTATAAAAGTTTATGACTTTTTCACAAAAAATTGTAAACTGGATTATCTGACTGACTGACTGACTACTGAGTCGCGAACTCTAATTGATTGGTTGTATATTGGAAAATGTAATATCTATAAAAATATTGTCAATAGTTATAGCACTAGTGATAGTGATTTTAACGGACGTTAATATTATTTCGATATTCACTAACTAAATTTCGGTTAAAATTTTAAAGGATTCCGTTAAAATTGTATTATTTAGAGGCATGTTAAAACAAAGCTTTAAAAAATGAAGGATTTTTAAAATGGCGTATTTTGATATTGTTAGAGAAATTTTAAAAGATAATAGTGTTGAAGAAGAAACAGTAGATTTAGATGATCACAATGAGGATAATAATATTCATAGAAACAACAATTGGCAAGCAAGATGTCAATAAATAAGGGCTATGATTATGCAGCAATATTTTATAAATTTATAATGCTAATACAATTATTAAAAAGTACTCCACCAATTTATAAGAATCTTTGAAATAAAATGTTTGATAATTTATTTTAATGATTGTATAATTATAACAAAATCTATTATAAAAAAATATTTACTAAAAAACATAAATACATTACTAGATTTTAAAATAAACAACCAAAATTTCCTGGCAGAAAAACAAAAACACTGATCTGAAAGTAACAACATGAGTAACACTATTTTGGTCTCTTTTCTACTTGTTTTTAGCCAATTGGTTTAAAACTGTGGCTAAACATCTAATAGAACGGGCAATTGCAAATTTGAAATTTGCTAACTTTTGCAATTGCTTATGTTTATTGCATGTTCAGCACAAACTTTTCTAGTTTTAACCCTCTTCCTTTGTATTTTATTTCTTTTTTCTTCCCTTTATACATTTCCAACAGGGGAGGCAATTTTACTTTTTCCAATTAAGGTGCTTCCTTGCATATTTCTTAATAGGTACTTACTATGTTTACAGTCTCATTATATATAGGTGCATTGCTAGCTTCATTATATAAAGGTGTATTTTGGGTCTCATTATAAGTAGGTATTATTTATAAATATAATCTGTCTGGTATTTCTTAAACTGAATTATTTAAGTTTTGGGAAATTCCAGCCTCCACTAAATCTGCTCCTTCTGCACTAATAGTTAGAATAAGGGCCAGTAGCCTTTCTTCTAATTCAAAGGTTTAACTGGACCACCGCCTCCTGTGCCTTGAGGACCATATTTGATGTCCCTTGTTCATCTTTTAAAATTTGCCTCCCGTCACTTAAAGTTTAAAATAACATTTAACTTATAAAATGGTCCTAAATATTATAATAGTATATTAAACAACGCATTTCATATGGAATTCTGTTATGACACGAGTTCAAGTTTAAAAAACGAATCGCGAAGCGATGAGTTTTTTAAAGAACGAGTGCCACAACAGCCATATGAAATAAGTTCTTTTTAATATTTTTTATATTTTGCCCTTTTTACCATTTTTTAAATTAATTTTTTATTTTTATGTAATTACGAAAATTTTTATTTTAAGAAGTATGTCGGCAGCACTGTGTAATTTATAAAATTTGACAGTTGTGACATTTAAATTATCAAATGTTAATGTTTTAAATTTTAAAATGGATAATATACCAATAATAATATATTATGTAAGTAAAATATTATATTCATATTCACAGATACTTTCTTAAAGAACAATATAAAATTAATAAATTGCTATTAGCCACAAATGTCATTGTCAATAGTCTTGCCTTTAGATACTTCACTCATGGCGCCAACCATTTAAAACAAAAATTTGCGTGCGTAAAAGTTACATTACGATACGCAAATGCGTTTTATAATGAAGATTTTTATAAGTGCAAAATATAAAATAGTATTTTATATAATGATAGCCATTAACACAGATAGCTTATTTTTTAAAGGTTTAAAAATCTGTATTGTAATGTAATGCATTTCATTATGATACAAATTTTTCGCCTTGTGTATTATAAAACAGAAGTATAGTGTTTTTTTAAATACTTACATATTTCCACTGTTTTATTGTTTTAGGTGAACACAGACTATTTAATTTCGTTGTAATTCATCTCCACAGTTCATTTAATTTAAATAAATCCATAGGTTTTATCTTGCTGCCCATCAAAATTTTCTTTTCTATTAGGAAACTTATAAAATATTCTTTTTGTTTTCTTGTTATTCTTTTAGCTCTAGACAAATTCAATTAATTGTTTGAACACAAAAATATTAAAATAAACCACAAATTTAACTATATTTCACTATTATAGGTTGGAATTTCTTCTTTTTTGCTTTCTTTGATTGACAAAGCTAACTTATATCAATGTTGCCAAATGTTGTACACTATTTTTAACGGCATCCTTTAAAATTACATATTTTTAACGGTCCTCCAAAAACTATGCCTATAGAATACCTATTCCGATATTATTATTTAACGGACCTTTAAATTTTAACGGAGTATTTACAGAATAGACCCCTATATCACTTATATTGAAATTTTTACCAAATCTGACTAACCACAAGCCAAGGACGGCTGGTATTATTGGGTGTAATATCACTAGAGCTCAGATTTAGCAGGATATTTTTTATGGTTGTTTTCGAATACTTAAATTTACCGAGAGCTGTTCTGACAAAATCGCGAGTGATTTTGTCAGAACAGATCGAGCTACGCTTTCGTGATTTTATCAGAACAGCTCTGGTTAAATTGCCAATGAAAGTATTCGAAAACAACAATAAAAAATATCTTGCTAGATCTGAGCTCGCGTGGTATTCGGTAAGACAATCCCATGAATAGAAATCTCTATTCAATTAAACTTTATTTAACAAACTAAAAGAACAATGAGTAGAAACATAATATATAGAACGAAAATTGCTGAAAAATACAATTATAATATACAGTACGCTACATTATTGTGACGTCACTGTCGCCATTGCTTCACATAAGTCATAGCATTTTATCCAAACAAACTGTGGCCTTATGATAGTTAGTTTACATTAAAGGTTTTGTTCTTGTGCAGTTTCTTATTTTTTTTGTAGAATTTATTACATTATAATACTATATAAACACATTATTATCGTCAAAGAATAGTTTGAGTTGTATTTAAAGAAGTTTTATGTTGTTCTAAGGTGAAAAACAATTAAAATAATATTACTTAACCTCAAAAGCTAACCTTTTCAAAATAAAAAAAAAGCAAAATAAAACTTTTTTAAATACGACTCAAAATATTCTTTAACGATAATAATGTATCTATTTAGCACTATAATATCTCATAAACAAGAAAATAAATATATAATATTCAAATATTTAATGCAACTTGCACATAGTATTATTTAAAAAAAATTTCAATATGTATTAACAAATTTTAAATATTTTTATTTGAAAATATAATTAACTCCTAAACAATTTAAAAATTCCATAACTGATTATTTTTCAATTGATAATAAACAAAAATCCATAAAATATTTTATAAATTTATTTTATCAAATACATTTATACGCATTATAAAATAATTCTACTATGCATAAATGTCTTCTTGGACTTTCTTTCATGCTACTAAACCATCAGGAGCCAATCTGCCTTGTTGTTTCAATCAAATTTAACCCCATTTCTTGGACACATGGATCTTTTGTCGTCCAGGGAACTTAAATTTAGCACGACGTAAAGCTTCTATTACAGCAGCCTTGAAACGACCACTAAAGCGGACACTCATGATTGGTTGACCAATACGCACACGAACTGTACCTTGTGGTTTGCCAAAAGCACCTTTCATTCCAGTCTGAAGCCTATCAGCTCCAACACATGACAACATCTTATTAATTCTAATAACATGGAAAGGATGAAGTCTCATACGAATAAGGAATTGATCTTTACCACAATTTTTTACCAAATATTTGTAGCAACAAATACGTCCTGCTTCCAAAGCTTCAGAACTGAGCTATTCATATTCATTAGAAACTAAATGTACACACAAAGGAAAATCTTCTACAGTCGCCTTTTTCTTGCCCAAATCAAAAATACCTGCCTCGAAAATATTTCCAAATCTCGACATACTTTTTGAAATGTTATATGCTGTTTAGTTCTTTCTGTTTTAGACATTTACAACTATAAAACTGAACTGCTTGAACTGCTGGTGTAATTTAAAAAAAAATGTCATTAACCATAACAATATGTTCTTTTTATATCTTAAATACGCTCTTTCAATAAAATATTTATTTTAGTAGAAACAAATTGTGCATCCGCATCGCTATGACAAATTCTTCCCCCACGTATATCATATCTATTCGTTTACAGACTTGTCGCGACGTAAAACGACTAAGAATCCGCCTTCTTCACGTCGAAGAGCTGCCAGCGTAAGCGTAAACCTCATTTTTATAACCAACAAACCCTTAATCTGGGCACTAAGTCCAAATCTAGGGAATATTAATCACAATCAAGCAGGCCGATGTAGAAAGCCGTCAGCCGTCAGTTAAAAGACGCCGCCGCCACGTCGGCCTCTGGAGCAGTTGCGAGAAGCGGAGATGGAGATGAATATGCTGGAGAATTATTGGAAGTAATGCACAAATGGTTATAAAAATAATCTTCGCTGTAATATTTGTTAAAACTTTATAGTTAAAGTGATTATTTTAAAACAATTACTAAGTTCTAATATAGAGTGAAAATCCAAATTCAAAAATAGGTGAAAAAGGGGAGGTTAGATTGGTTAAAGTGTGATTGGTCGTTCAAAGTCCCTTTCACTACGACCCGAAAGATATATGTGGCTCACTCCTGGGTTATAGTCGTCCTATCAGTCCTATGCCTCTGATAAACCTCATCAGGGTCACTGGCGACACTACCATGAAGTCCTTGGACTGACAGAATCTGCAGGCCGCAATCTTTGTTAGTCCAATTGTTTTCATATGCCCATTAAGGCGACTGTGTCCATTCAGTAGTCCTATCATAATTCGTAGGTCCTATCTGCCCATATTCAGCAACTCTTAAGACCTCTTTTTAGAGAGATCTCTTTGAGTGTCTTAAACCCTCTAGCTCAAATCAGTAAAAACAAATCATCTGATCTACTAAGTTAGACATTGTTCCTCTTTCTACGCTATTCAATTTGCCTAGGAATGACTCCGGGCCCATGAATATTCCTTTACACATTTTCTGGTAGTACAGTTAGAAATCTCTATCTCGAAAGACCTTCACATTCACAAAGAAATTATTTAGATATTTCCTCTTCTTTCCGAAAGAATTTTCTTAAAGTCTGTCAGTTTTACCGAGTGCAGACTTTTTTCATACTGTACGGTAAAGTGCCATTTCCCGGACTCTTTTGAGTCCAAGAAATGGCACTTTACGGTACACTTTTACTTTACAGTACTCTCCAATTCTCCCAATGTTGTTTGAAATAATAAGTGAATCAACATAAACTAAACTTTTATCCTAGTTTTTGAAGATTGACATTAATTGTTCTCTTGAAGCAATGACCTGTATACTTTTCTGGTTGGTCTAGTTTTAAGAACTCAGCTATTTTCCTAGGTGCACATCCAAATGGTGAACCTCATCACTGTTAATCACAGTGAAAGCTTGTCTAATATGTGTTTTTGTCTGGTTAATCTTAACTACTAGCTGAGTACCCGTATCTTCCACATCCCTAACTTCTAAACATCTCTTCCCTTCGGCAACCTCCAGCAACTCCAAGTAATGGTATCACTTTGAGCAATAGGTATTCTTTATCTGGAGTGTCCCTCATGAAGCTTTCAATTTGTTCCTTTGTCAGCACATTCGACTGGTTTGGCTGGTCTACATTTCGTGTTTTCAAAAAAGCTATTATTCTTATTAACCATAATCATTGATTTTACCATCGAGTTTTTGGACCATAATGAAGAAGGGTTGAATATTTTTGACTGAAAATTTAAAGTGTTGAAAAGAATATTTTTTAAAAAAACTGTTCTTACCACATCCAAAAAGTAAGCCAACATCACATTTTCATCAGCACTACTTTTTAAATTGTGTTGTTCACGCCAGTTGCAAAACAGCGCATATTCTTTTTCATATCTTTTCGCAGACTTAACTGGAATGATTTGCCCTATCGCTTCCGCAGTTTTCTCAGCAATTTCATCTAATTTCAGATCCATTTTCTCCGCAGATATTTCGTGTGTGCAGAAAATTCAATATGTCTGCCTTTAATTACATTGTTGAACCGCTGTTCATTTTTTTAGTTATAAAGAAAATCAACCATGTTAAGAATAAATCAAGTAACATAATTTTTTCACAGCAGTCTACATGACTTTCTAATAAAATGCTCAAATATGTCATTTCAGTTTCATATTTTATTGCATTTAAAACCAAAGGCAGTATGAAAAAAAAATATAGTATGATACACGTCCGTGAAGTGATTATTACGGTACTCGATTAGATATTCTTGACTTGGCTCCTTCGTCGCCTCGTCCATAAACATATATCTCGTATCGTAATAAGTCACTTCCCGGAGTTGTAACGTAAGTAACTATTACTGCATTTTCTTGTGGTCCACTTCTTAATTCCCTTTGAGTCCACTATGAGCTTGCTTTTGCTGCCCACTCCTGCCAAGTCTTCTAAGCAGTCCCAGACCTATGGTCGCTTGGCTGTCGGAAAATATAGCAATAGCCCTTACCTGTACATTTTGCCTTGCCCATAGCGATTTTAATATTATATGAAACATTTTTATATTTTCAGTATGCCGCTGATACTGCGATTATAGTCCCGGGTAAATTTACAGAAACTTTGTCGGATATCATACAGAGGTAACTAATTCAGCAATAAATGCGGCTAACAGATAACCTCGGGAAAGACAGAGCTAGTTTCTTTCACAAGGACATATACAATCCCATACTTTCGACCTTTCACCATAAGAAGACATGTAATAAAATCCACAGAACGAGATGGATTCTTGGCAATTATCTTTGATCATTAGGAAAGGGTTCTCAAGGCAATGTTAGCAGGCAATTGGAAAGCAGGACTGAATGGTAACTTTAAGCTCGACTTAAATACAATAAAATATATATTCTTAGAGTAAAGCTGCCATCAAATCTGGCGGAAGAGTTATCCAGAGCTGGTACGACGTTCACAGCTACATCCACTTACTCTAACTAGTACAGGAGCCTCCAGAAGAAAGTATTGCACCTAAGCAACCTTAGGTACGGCCAGATCTTGACCTGCGATGCACCAAAGATATTATATCTCTTTCCATTGGAAACACGATCATTAATGGACGTTGGCTTGGAGGGTCTTATGCTGCACGTATGGGAATCCTACAACATAATAACTTCTTTAATTTACTCTGCCCTATTCTAATTAAGATTTTCTGCTCTGGAACAGCCCACTTTTGACAATACATCTGATCCTATGTCGTAGATATAAAGTTTTTCATGAAGTTCATCAACAGCAGTCATTTGTTCTCACTGTACGGCATCCCAACGGGCCTTTGACCTACGTGAGTTCCATCTCGAATTTTTGTATCAACCTAACTTAACCTTAACTACATTTTTTTTAAACTTTTTTACAACTTTGGCCCAAAAAAGGTCGTGTTAATTTTAACTTTCACCTAACTTACCGAATACTGGTTTAATAATGAATTAATATCACTTATCCAATAATTATGATTAAAAGTATAATAATTAACAAAAACTATTTTATCTTATCCAGTCCAATTTACTTCTCCGTCAGTTACCAGATGTGGATGAAATTCGGCGCCAGTGGTGTAGAAGGACTCGCTAGATGGAAATGTCAATTTAGGATGATTGTTGAAAAGTAGCGAATATATATAGAGCGAATTAGAGTAAGGTTAGATATATAACTGTTATTCCAAAGTTATTCCTCAATGATTGATTAGAATTAAAAAAAAAACGATTCAAAAAGTTTTATGTTCAAATTATAAGTTTTTAAAAATTCAAATCGTCTTAGTTAACGTTTTTGTAGGGATAAAACTTGTCTCATGACTCTATTAATTCTTTTTAATTTAAAACAACTTCATTGTATTAATAACTATTACTATACTAAGAGTATCTTTAATAAAAATTAATCTGCTTGTCTTTTATTTTGATCTTTTATATTACTCATAGAAACATTAATTCAAGATTATTGAATCTTATTACTTCTACTGTTTCATATAAAAATCTAAGTAGCCTTTAGAAACCTTGCTATTTTTTCTAGGTTTAGGTAGTCTAGGTTGGGGAGGATTAATGTAAGTTTGATTCCAGTGACTTACACCTCGGAAATTATTTTTATAAACTTGTTTTTACAGTTTGCAGTTCATGTAGGATTTTCAAGTTTGTAACCTCTCAGCGTTCTAAAGAAGATCTTTTCGATAAATAGGATTAGAGTTTGTTCCTTCTCCTTGATATTTCAATCGCTCAGAACCCAGTTTTTAACCTAAGATTTGTGTTTTGTTTCTTTAAGCGGGTCTTAACTACTATTTATCCTCCAGTATCCTTTAAGCATAAGTTTAACAGAATCAAAAAGGAAATTAGGTTAGCTTTTCAGCTTAAAGCTAAAATTAGCTGACTGCTTTAGCTTCCCCATCCCTCGCACTATCTCCACAAACAATGTTCAAGAGTATTCAACAATTTAGCGAAGGTATCAGAAGAAAATAGGCTATCCCGACTACTCTACCTCAAGCATGATGCATCAAAAAGGAAAGGCCCAGAAATAGATGGATAGAAATACGTATATAAAGTCATTTCACAGAGTTCTTCGACGCCTTCCGATTTCCAATCTCCATCTCGTTCTGGCATTCCATAGATCGTCCTCCAGTTCTCTTTCCTTGATTTCTTTATCAACTCCCTTTCTCCAATTTCTTCGCGACCTTCCTGGTCTACGTCTACCTCTCGGTTGCTGCTCGAGAATTTGTCTTCTATTCTCCGGCATTCTCCTTATGTATCTGTACCATCTGATCTGTTTTGTTTTTATGTCGTCAACAATATTATGTGTAACCCCCATGATTTCTTTGTCTCTTTCGTTTATTACTCTGTCCCGTCTAGATATTCCTGCCGAGCGGCGGCAGAAGTGGATAAAAAACCTGGTTTAACTTCAGGAAACCTAGAGGCACCGGAGAAGAGTGAACCCCATGCGCATAAAATAGATTAGAATGGCGGATTCTGGCAGATTGAAGTCAAGGACCCACGCGGCTTGTCTCAGAACTCGATAGTAAGGTAAGGTAAGTTATGCACTGCCACATATCTTTTTGCAATTGCAGATCATCTGCATGAGGTGTAAAGGGGCCGCATTAATTGACATTATTCTTGGGGAAAGACCGGGTACTGTTAGAACACACCCCCACGCAAGAGTATAGATATCAATGTCACGCCACTTCTGTATCTGAAGTGGAGTGTATTGAGTAAGAGGCAGTTTGGCTAGGTTAAAACTTATACTGGTTACAGCCTTGGCAAAGAGCTGATCGTTCAGGCTTTTACTTGAGCTACATTCACCACATAACGTAAGCAAAATATGCTCTCCCATATTGGTTACTCCTTAAGGTCGGAATTCTATTGAATTACTGTAAGCAGCTTAGCTTTTATCTGACCAAAAAAGGATGAAGAAAATAAGAATTACAGCCATTAAAGGCGTGAACGAAGAGAATGAGATAACATTTAGGAAACTATTAGGTCTATAACAACAAATTTTTTCACTACTAGCCTGTATACCTAACTTATTGATTTTTGTTGAGGTAGTAAAGTTGTTTATTATTTACCAAGGTAGAAAAATACAGAGACTACTTGATTATATCTAAATTAAAATCTATTTGACAGAATGTGAGGTTAACTGATGCAAATACAAAATTAAAATAGTATATTGGGCACTTACTCGTGTGTTTGCGGCACTCGCCTTTTTTTACACTCGTGAGAAAAGTGTAACTTTTCCACCATGTTGCACACCATACTTTTTCTACGGCTGCATACTAATAATAAAAATGAAGAAGTGAATTCATAACATTTTGTTATTATTATTGGTTATAAAATAAACGCACATACTTAATACAAAAAAAACTAATTTAATTAATATTTTGTTTTGAGATTCCTGATTTTCCAGCAGCTATCAACTGTGGGGAAAAATCTACCTCACGGCTGAATTCCCATTTAAATGTACGTGGTATGGGAAAAGACCCGTGAGGTAGATTTTTTCCCACAGCTGATAGCAATACGTCACTTTGTAGTTCTGTCAAATGTGTCAAAAGCACCACATTCCATAGCAGCCGTAGAAAAAATTTGTTTTCTTACTTATTTAATACCTACTTATTATAGAGATCTTTATAGGAAAATACGTCTTATCAAATCAAAACCATAATGATTGAATATGTTATTGATTGCCTTGTGAAACGGGAGTGACAGGTGATCCTTCCAAAATTTTTCTAATGTCAAAAGCTTTATTTAAAAAAATAGAATTTCAGTAGTGAAAAAATGCTGTATGAGCCACGGTAGAAAAGTGTATTATTGTCTTGGATCCATCCAAGACCTGGATATAATAACTCTTTTCTACCTTGGCTTATAATTACTTTATTATTAAATTGTAGGTAAATTAACATTCTGGTTCTTTTTTTAATAAAAATGCTTCGGCGTCAAAATTGAACAAAGGTAAGCCGATTTTTACGCTTTTTGGGGCCGATCCGAAAGATCACAGAGTTACAAAATTTGGAAGAGCATCTTGGGAAAATCTCAAACAACAAAAAAAGGAAAAACTACCACCCAAATTCATGTCAAGTATGAGAATGCAAATTTCCAACAAAATATGACAAATGTTTGGTACCCAGATTTTGTTAGGGTTATTGAACAATACTTTATTATTATATTAAATTTTGGTTTAATTAGTTATGCAATTAAAATTATTGATTGATTTTCATTGCAAGTGTTACATTTTAAAAGAAATTTTATGAATCAATCAAATCGTATTGTCCACGTTTATAATGACAGGATTGTTTTCATAGTTTCACATGGCGCTGTTGTCAAAGTAGACCTGTCAACCTGTTTTTGCTTATAATTTGAAAATATAAAGAAAAACTTAATCGGTTTATCCAATAAAATACTTACCTATTAATGTTCGTTTCTAAAAAATTATTTGAGGTTAGGTTCAATTCACACCATTTACTTTTGTACAAAAACATATTTTTGCTTGTACACTCTTTTTTAAGTTCAGTTTTTAACTGATGAACTGTCCATTCACCGTATTTATTAGACATTGTATTTAAATGAACTTAATTAATCAAATTCTTTTATAAAAACAGCTAAATACGTCTCCTCGTCAACACCCTGACATTACATCTGCATACTGTATGTTTATTGGCTAAGACAACAATCAAAAGTAGTCAAAATATTGTTGAAATGTCAAATTTGACAGATGATACAAATTTTCATTCAACTTGGAAGTATTTTTTATATATTACTTACGAAGGAAGTATATGCTATACTTTATAAAATTATAATAATTGTATTGGAAATTCGTTATCAAACTTTGTATCTTTTTTGTTCACTTCTATTTTAAAGAAATTATTGTAAGGACTTTACAGATGACACTGTGTAAGTTATTTAACATATTCCGAGCCCTTTGCTCTAATAGTTTGACATTTATATATAATTACGTTTCTACAGATAAATTATATTATCTTTGTGGTACAATTATTCCTCCTTTGTGTACTAATAATAATAAACAAATTGTTTACTACAAAAGCCGTTCCTGACAGTTTACTAAATTAGACTTTACCGAAATTGTATCACGGCATTGTTCCTTCATTGCAACATGAATGGTTTGTATTATGTCAACTCATATTTTGTGTTTGCGTTTACGGCAATAAATTTATTATATTTATTTTTACTGCATTCAATATTTCTGATCAAGTACAAGTAATTTCTTTGTTTCCACAGATTTTTATTGAGATACAGCAAATATTGACATGGAGAGATAAAACAATAAATGTGGTCTGGTCTATTCTAAACTAAAATTCAAAATGAAATTTTATTTACAGAAAACGATAAGATGTTTGTAAAATGTTTAAAAACTTTATTGAGAAAACCCAAAAATAAACATTCATTTTTCTTATCTGTGCTTGAATGTTTTCCTGAACAAAAACAATAATAGATTTCTTTTTATTTTGGTTAAAAATACCAAAAATGTAAAATTATTATAGTAACCCTTACTCTGTGAAAGTCCATCTTACTAAGAATAATAAACAACGAAATTTTTGAATAGAGCTTACTGGGAATTGTATAAAACGTACTATTAATATCAAAAATGGCAGCTACCAATTCCTGTTGGTTGGAAAGTGTCTTTGAGATATTAGTTTGAAAAAGACTGTGATTGGAAGATTGGAATTCTGTTATGTTTTTCAAGAAACTAAAAAAGCCTTTTATTTATTATTGTTTCAAACAGTATACAGGGTTCTGTAATAACTCCTACTCTCTTTATTCTTTGTGCTAATGACATATATATCAACTTTCTTGCTCCTGTCAAACTTATGTAATATTTATTTACACTTTATATGAAAAATTACAATATTTCATTTATACATATAATTTTACGTTCCAACAGTTTTCTTAACTACAGGAAGCATATATTTCTCTTTATGTCTGAGACTATAATCATTATGAGATATATGTAAAAGGCTATGATTTTTGAATTGATATGTAGCTAAACTAACAAAGTATGCCTAATATCAAATACTTTTGTTTAAGCAAATAGCTCTTCCGTTGGCTAGCTAATAGGTTTATTTATAACAATTTTTAAAAATATTTTTTGCATAATTTCTAACAAGCGAAGATGAGTTTTATGTACTGCACCCCATCCTATAATACCATAAGTCAAATGACTTCCCACTAAGCCATGATTATAATATCTCAATGTGAGGCTGGGTAAGTATAATCGAAAACCTAACTTAACCAATACATTACATTAGTACATTACTAGCCTAGGCTTAGCTTTATCTTTTGATTCAGTACCTATATAATACTGTTCTTTGTCTTTGTATTGGTGCATTACGCTCCAGTCTGATGGAAAGTCTGTACTACTGAGCTAATGAACTGCTTTTGTCATTTAGTACATGTAGTAATCGTCTACATGCAATAATCCTTTCAATCCAGTATACTCCCTTACTACCTCGACAACTGATACTGGTACAAACAGCAACCCTAACTCAGTTATTAAATCCTTAATGCGGTTATATGATATTGACCTCTTTGACCGCTCATTTGATCAAATATTATGCGTCGAAAACACCAACCGATTGATTGGGTTAGTTCGAAAATAAACTTTTACCCTTTTTTTGAAATTGTGCTATACAGCTAAATTTTGGTGAAGTTTGAGTTTTAATGGGCAAGAAGAATGCAGGTGGGTTCCGGAGCACCAATTTGGGCCTTTTAGACCTCGGATGTTCGTCCTAGTCGTAGTTTAGTGCCCTCCTCGAGAGTGGGGTTGTATAGTTAGTGAATTCAGTAATCCTTTCTTAATTTCTTAGTTGGATTTGGCGGCTTATTGAGGTCGCATCAGATGTTTGCGTTACGTAGGAACCAAGGGGCTTCATTGATCATTGATCATTGTTTAGTTTAGTCTGTAAAAGTTAATATTAGCTGTCTATAAAATAGAAAACCCAAATATTTAACATCTTTTTTCTATTCCACAATCAAATCTTTCAGCATAAGTCGACATTTTTTATCAAAAAGATTAATTGCGATTTTTCTGCATTAATTTTAATCTTCCATTTTTCCGCCCATTCTATATAGGCATCAGTCGTTTTTTGAAGATACTCTAAACCCTTGGGGAATTTCCAAGAGTGAAAGAGTGAAAATTAACCGAATTTAATTCATATTTTAGCCCTTCATACAAAACTTTTTCAAAGGCTCTTTCTAGGTCCAGAAAAAGAGCGATACTTTCGTTTTGCTGTCCAATAGTTAAAGATGCTTTCTCCAAATCTTACAGCCTGCAGCTTGTAGGAGTGTTCAGCTCTAAAACCAAATTGGTAGTCTGGGATAATATGTTTATCGTCATTCTCATCTATAATTCTTTCAAAGATGACTTTCAAAGATGACTTTTCTCGGGTTTTTCTATTAAAATGTTGTTACTACTGCATATGATCCTAAACGTAATTATAACTAATTTATAAACATGTTTTAATTACCAGGTTATAAATTTATAATAATACAGATAATTGAGTTAGAAAAAATTATTTTTAAATTAGTTTAGATTGATTTCGTACTGCGAACCTCGCTTTTCTCGGCATGCAGTGATTAGTTTGTGATAATACCAAATTTAAACATAATTGAGCTGGCAAAAATAGTTTTTAAATTATTTAAATTTAATTTGGTAATAAATCTATTACTGCTTGCCGAGCGAAGCGAGGTTCGCAGCATCAAATTAAGTATAACTAATTTATAAACATGTTTTAATCACCTGGTCATAAATTTATAATAATAAGTACAGATTTTAAAAATAATTGAGTTGGAAAAAATGATTTTTGAGTTAGATTAGATGGATTTGGTTGCCCACAACATCTAGCATTCACAGCGGAGAAACGTTTAGTATCCTCAATACCTTCAAATGCGTATTTTCTCAAATGAAAGAGGTCGCTATTTGCACCGACTCACTTTAAAATCACTTTAAACTTTAAAGATCATCCATTACCTACAAGAAGTATACCAGTCTCTTCATGATTGAGATATAAAAGCTTCAATCATCTGGTTAACATCTCACACTCATCTACATTGGAATGAAACAAACATTTTTTTGTCAACATGTTACGGTTCGTTTTTAAAAATAAATTTGTTCTTAAATTCATTTAGTTGTTTAGGTTTTCTCTATAGGTACTAAAGTTATTTATAACCTTAATTTTAATCTTTCTAAATCTTTTGATTGTTCATCTAATTAATAATTTTAGAAATAAGTTAATAAAATATACCTTACCATTCTCGTTAGAGACACAACCTTAAACACAAATATAAAATAACTACACACAACCAAAATAATTTATTAAATATCAGTAGGTAAACATTGTTTATTTAGATTAAAACATTTAATGTCAAAGTTCAATAGGTTAAGAGAGGGCCTCTTCTTCTAGTCTTCAGTCAAATCAGAAGTGCCAATTCAACCATTTAATTTTAATAAAAATCACACTTTACCAGGCTTAACTTTGTACTTTGAACCGGTTTCCTTTTTTTGCTCTTGGCATTGTTCTGAATGAAGCACATGGTTTCTTAGAACTTCGAATATTATTTCGGACTTTTATGCCAAGAAAAACAAAAATAATAGAAGACATTAGGATCATTACATTGTAATAGTTACATAATACACTTAATTGTGGATCTGGATCCAGTCTTTCTCACTTATTGGCCACATTTCACCTCCGGTAAGTCTATAAGGGTTTAAGCTTAAATTTCAAATAAAAATATTGAATTTGTAAATTTCTTTTTAGGCCAAAAACCTTCTTCTTGCTTTCTAAAACCTACTTCTGCTTATTTTTTGTCCTTAACCTGCTTTTCTTCACTTCATTCTTCCACTTCTGGCTTTGGCACCTGCGCTAACTAACTGGGGGCTGCTTACTCCTACTGTACAACACTACACACCTACACATCTCTGCTGCACACCTTGCTTGCATGTGTTTGCTTTGTTTAAGCGTTCATTAGAAGTAGGAGCTCCTTCTCCAGACTTGCTCATAACTGCTTACCTCTTTGGCACCTGGATGAACCACAAGTAAGAGATTACCATATGTTTTTCTTTTGTATCATTCATACTGACAGCATTAAACTGATATAATCCAGCACTTGACACATTCAAGTTACCATCGAAGTGTCAACTATATTTTATATTAACTAATTTATCTATATATTTATTATACGTTGATAATAGAATATAACAGGTTAAATTTTAGTGTGATATGCCCTTTGTGAGCTGGATGGTACCACCCAGAGAACATAATTTATGTTGGGTTTGTTCAGATTAAATTCATTAGGGTGACTATATCTGTATATTTTCTTCCCTAACACATAATTGAACCCCCCCTACTCTACGGGAGATACTATTATCTCGAACTATTAATCTGAACTAGCTGAATCGGGAATAACAGTACCTGCGCCCCATAAGGAATTTATGGGGGCTAACAAGTGGCGCCCAACGTGGAAAATATGCTAGCCATAAAAAAAGGAAAAAAGGAAACCGGTTCAAAGTACAAAGTTAAGCCTGGTAAAGTGCGATTTTTATTAAAATTAAATGGTTGAATTGGCACTTCTGATTTGACTGAAGACTAGAAGAAGAGGCCCTCTCTTAACCTATTGAACTTTGACATTAAATGTTTTAATCTAAATAAACAATGTTTACCTATTTTTACTGATATTTAATAAATTATTTTGGTTGTGTGTAGTTATTTTATATTTGTGTTTAAGGTTGTGTTTCTATTTTATTAAAGAACTTATTTCTAAAATTTATAAATAGATGAACAATCAAAAGATTTAGATAGATTAAAATTAAGGTTATAAATAACTTTAGTACCTATAGAGAAAACCTAAACAACCAAATGAATTTAAGAACAAATTTATTTTTAAAAACGAACCGTAACAAACATTACAATTCAGAACTTATTAGCAACGGTCTAAAAGCTTCGTTTAAGAAAATGGTTTATGCGTCTTGGCAAACTCCTTGCAATAATACCCTGCAGAAAATGCAATCCACTATTTAAAGACATTTGCTAAACAATTATACACACAATAAATAAATATCTAGGGCGCAAGGGTGCCAAAAAATAGAAGCCACAACAAAGGCCAGACAGTTCAGAAAATATGTTAATTCTTTCTTTCTTGGCATAGACATAAGTCATTCTGTCAGACATTCCTGGATCAAAAAAACTAGTCAATAAATCAGTATATTTTATTACAACTTTTTTTATCGACCTAATTAATCATACATACAGATATGACCAGAATTATAAAAAATTGGTAAAAAATCTGTTGTAGGTATATTTTAACAAAATCCTTTTCGAAAATAGCACGTTTTCCTTTTGCTGCAGCTTTTGAAATTGACATAAGGTGTAATTTTTATTCTGGAACATACAAAGTGTTTCTAAACGTAATTTTTACCCATGATAAACCATTATTCACTAACAGCTGAACAGTACCTCTTCCAACAATATCTGTGGTCAGCTAATTTAACTTTTTGATTTTTTACTGGTAACAAAATTATAAATGCGGATTTGTTATGACCTTAGAACATAAAATAGTAAGAAAGGAGTTTGTGTTATATCAACAATGTTAAAATCTGGCGACGGAAGTCGGCCATATTGGATAACCATTTATGACTCATACTTTGTTTAATAGTTATAAAAATTTAGTTTTCTGTTAAAAATTTGTATTAATTATTTATTGGTAAGTAGCTATTATTATAATAAATATACATTATATATACGTAAACTATATTTTTATGTTCAAATTAAATTAATAATTTGTATTGATCCCTAACCTATCTACTTAAAGTGACATATTGATTGATTGATTGATTGATTGATATTGATTTGTATTGATCCCTAACCTATCTACTTAAAGTGACATAGACGTATCAATAATGGAAAGAGGATATTTTATTTTAATTATCATCAATTTACAATTTTTTGGTTAATTTTATAACTGTATATGTCAATTATTTTTATGTCTATGGAGTATTCAAAAAGCAACGTTGTACAATAAATGTATTTGTGTATTAATTAACACATTATTACATTCACAGTTTCTCACGGGATGAAAATATTAGAGGGAAATGGTTAAATATTGTGGATAAAGATAACTGGAGTCCAGGCAAGAATAGCTTTTTAGGCTCACAACATTTTACAGAACAATCATTTCTTTTATCAATTTCTTCAGTAATTGTTTTACTAGTACCAAATGCTATACCTACAATTAAAATCGCAAGAATGAAATATGTAAGTAATTATTACATCCACAAATTGCTTTAATAACATTGACTAAATCTATATTTTTTCTCCAATCTATTTACAGATATTTTACTTAAACATATATTTCACTAATATATACCTTTTCTATGCAGGTAAGAACTAATTGCCCTTATGCTGAAGAGATAATAACTACTAGCAGTGAAACTATTTCACCAGTTCCTGTTCCTGAAACTCTCTACCATCTACTTCTGAAAGTCCTCATAGGAAACAACTTATAAAAAGCATCTGTAAGGTATATTTAAAAACAAGAATTTATTATATATGTAAAAGTAAAATAAATAATGTAGAAGAAATTAGACATGTTTACACAAAATTCATGTTAAGGGCCAATAGTGGTAGAATGAAAAATTTTAATAAAAATTGTGTAGTATATAACTGGTTTTGTTTCCTTAAATCTAGTACCCCCATTTTAGGCAATTTTATACTATTTTTTTTCCTCTACTTTCCTTATTAAAGTGGTTATTTTAATATATAATGATTAGTGTTCATACTGAAAATAGGTATGTTTCAATAAGGACATTATTTTTCTACAAATAAAAATATAGGACGCCACTGTTAAAAAGTAACTTCCGGTAGCCATCTTGGATAACCATCCCGGTCAACTGTCCTTAAACGAGCAATACTTCCTTACTATTTTATGTTCTAAGGTTATGACACATATGAGATGTTGCTCCACTATCTATACACCAAGTATTTTTGTCATGTTCTATTGTATTTGCTGTCACGTTAACTTTTTCGGTTACTATAAGACTTTCCTCATCGTGTTCTTCTACACTGGTGGTGAAACTTTCTTTACTTCGTCTATAAAAACATTCAGAACCTCTCTGTCCCATTTTATGACATACATTGCATTTGTATTTAAATTTCTTTTCTTCTTTTAAAGAAGGATATTGCCCATTTATTTTAGTTTCCATTATAGTACTGTTTTGTTTTTGCTATAGTGTTTATTTTCAACATGATTTCTGTTTTTTCCAATTTGTTTTGTATTTTGTATATAGAGCACTCCGGGTTGTATCTTCATTATTTCTAGCATTCAATTCATCGAGCAATTTCATTTTTAAAAATTCAGGTTTTGGTAATTCATATCTGGCTTCAATGGCACATCTAAAATTTTTGTGTTTGGAATACTATATAACATTAATATAGATAGGATATCATCAGGAACGTATATTCTCATTTCTTTTAATTTATCAGCGGTGTCCAGTAGTATCTGTTTCTTTCATTCTTGAAAATAAAAGTTGTTTGAGAAGTGTTGCTTTTCTTGCAGGAGCTGTAGATTGGTAGGTATCCTTTAATTTTTTCCGAACATCGTTGGAAGTTTTACAATTTTTGATGATACATAGTTCTAAAGACTGGCTAGCTAAGATTATATCTTTTCTGGCATTAGATTTTCTCCATTGACGTACTCCTAGTGATCATTTTTCATTAGGGTAGCTTCCATTTGTAATTGCCATGTATCAAAATTATTTTTACCTAGATTTTCAACTTGTGTCATGGTTGTAGCCATAATGTTTTAAATCTTCTCTTCTCTAAAAATTATTAGGAAGTCTTAAATAACCAAAAATCTTAGGAGATGATTTTTTATACTATTCAAAAGATAGTAAAGACGCAGATATAACCGAACTAGTCCAAACCAAAAGCGAATTTGACACTCCTACAATAAGTGAAGCGTTAAGCGGAGAATAGGAGTACTGGCAAAAAGCAATGAATGATAAGTTTCAAGCGTTAATAAAAAATAAAACATGGATTCTTGTAAATAGACCTCAACACAAAAATATAGTTGAGTGCAAATGGATTTTAAAAACAAAGAACAATGCAAATGGTGAAATAGAAAAAATAACAGCTCGACTTAGCAAGGGGTTTTACTCAACAACCTGGTATTGATTACCACGAAACCATGTCACCGGTTACAAGACAAAGTTTAATTCGCCTTGTAACATACTAGCAATATCAGTAGAACTAGGTTTAAAACTTTTTCAAATAGACGTTGTTACGGCTTACTTAAATGGTGATCTGGAAGAAGAAATATTTATGGAGCAGTCTGAAGGTTTTATCAACTAAAGAGATGAAAACAAAGTTTGCTTGTTAAAGAAATCCCTATATGGTTTAAAACAATCCGGAAGACAATGGTATCAAAAGTTAGATTATCATCTTGAATCTATAGGTCTCAATGCATTAAATGCATATAAATGTGTTTATGTTTTAAAAGAAAATAACATTTTCTTGATATTAACTATATACGTCGATGATTTAATCATTGCTACGAATTCAGCTGAGATGTGCTGCTTTATCCAGTACAGAAGCTGAATATGTTGCTCTTTCAAGAACTAAACACATAGATATTCGTTTTCAGTTTGTGCGTGAAGTATATGAAAAAATAGAAATAAATGTACAATATCTTCCGACTGATAAAATGACAGCAGATATTTTTACAAAATCTTTTTTTAAACCAAGTCATTTGAAACATATCAAAAGTTTGGGCATGGAAGAACCATGGACATAATCCTTGTTGAGTGGGAGTGTTGGAATGTGGAACCTGACATCAAGGATTCGTTATTTATATTTATATTTTTTATAATTAAGTTATTTTAGTATTTTTTTGATAGTTGTCAAATATAAATTTAATTCATTGTCAATATATATAAAAATCTTCTAAATAAATCTATTAATAATTATACATTTATTGAATAATACTATCAAATATATCACAAAATCTATGCAAGTAGATGGCGCTATCACGTATATTGCTACAGGCTTAGTAGTACCTAGATATGGCTCTGGAAATGGCCTAACGCATGGCTACTTAATGTCCTCTGAACATCGTCCTCGGTGCAATTTATACGAGTGTGCACTTACTGCCAAACACATCCTTACAGACTGTCTATATTATGAAACTCTTACACGGAGACACAAGATAGTCTTATGAACTTACCAAACTAGACTGCAAAATTTACTATCAAATTTAATAACTCTACAACTGAGACTAATCGGGAAATGCAATCTTGCCGTGCCATTGGCTTTAGTTGTCGGGGCACCTCAAACAAATAAAAATAAATTAAATAAACCACTCATATCCCAGTCTTTTTGTTTATTAAGCATAGGCCACTAAGTACTCAAGGACAATTCACTTAATGGTGTTTCAGTGTCTAGCGAATAGGTGGTCCATTCAATGGAAAATAATAGTGTAAAGGCAGACTTATTTCCAACTGTCAGAGGGATAAGTGGACTTGTGTGACTTCTGTCTCGTTGAAAAATTAGTAATATTTTTTCCGAGCGAGAGAAGGCATTTTTCACTACGATCTCTTAGTTAACAGTAGAGTGAATTATGTGGAGTGGGAATGAGTGGCAGTAAAAGGACCCTTCACGAATATTAAGGAAACGAAAACTTGGAAATACACATAATTTGGATATCGAGCCAATTTTAAGTTTTCTCACAAAAGTACTTCATTTTATTGCTTTAAACAAATTATAATAATCGTAAGTTAAAGTATCCCAAAAGCGAGTTAATTGTTATGAGACTCTGTTAATGTTCTGAGCAATAAACATTTATTAAACTAGATGGGATAAAGTAAAACGAATTAATCCAAATATAACATTAAATGCAGTCACATTATTTACATTTTAATATAATTAAGTAAAAAATAATGGAAAAAATGCTAAAAAAGGTGATCTTGCAGTAATAATTGTTGTTAAAATTATTCTTTCAAATATAAATCGATACAAAAAAAAGAATAACACACACTTTTATCTTCCCGTCGCGTGTTTCGATGGCACAGTTAACTTCTTCAGAGTCCCAAGGTTTGATACGAGGGTTGCTTTTATATTTCAGGATTTGGAAACCCCGGTGTTGCAATCTGGCAGCTGACAGCTCTATCGTAAAGTTGGACATTTTTGAGGTTATACGTACTCAGAACGTTTTGACATACGAGCGCTTTGTGGTGTTTACAGTATATTAAAAGATTCATCTCGGCTCAAAAATGGAATTAAATCGTAAATATTTTCGTACGATTATGTTTTACAACTTTCGACGTGGAATAACTCAGCAACAGTGCATGGATGAACTTAATTCACATTTTGCCGATGAAGCTTCATCAAGAACCAGTGTTTATTAGGTATGGTGAATTTAAACGTGACCGTAGTTCACTCTAAGGCGAATTTCGTGCAGGTCGTCCATCAGTTGTTGTTCCGAAAACCATTGATGCTGTAGGCGAACTAATATTGCAAGATCGTCTTGTGATCTATCGTTAGATTGAGACAACCTTAGGTATTAGTTTGACCAGTATACATTTAATATTGCATAAATTTTTGACGGTCAAAAAAATTTGTTCGCGTTGGATCCCACACAATTTGTCATTTGCTCAAAAAAGGCTCGTGTCCGTCGGTCGAAGGAAATGCTCAAAAAATACGATTGCTGTGCTTCGAAACACGTCTATGACATCGTGACAGGTGATGAATCGTGGATTTACGCGTATGAGCCCAAAAGTAAGCAGCAGTCGCCTGTATGGGTGTTTCAAGATGAGCCCAATCCAAAAAAGTTGTTCGCACAAGAAGCACCTCCAAGCAAATAGTCGCTTGATTTTTCGGAAAACTGGATATGTAGCAACCGTACTACTAGAACAACGCAGAACAGTTAATTCTGAGTGGTGCTCAACCATTTGTTTGCCAGTTGTCTTCCAATAAATCAGGAAAACCACGACAATGCGAGCTACCACACATCGACCTCAATCAGAGTGGCAAAAGTGCTTTGACAATTGGTTTAAACGCATGCAAAAGTGTGTAGATCTTCATAGAGAGTATTTTGAAAAACAATAAAGTGATTTTCGATTATTAATATTTGTTTATAAAAGTAAATATTTAATAACGGAAAGAGGAGATGCAAATAACTTTAACAGAGAAGAAACATTTAATTATTTAAGAACTGTGTCAAGAAGAAAATCAGGGTACGGAGAAAAATAGAGGAAGGATTAGTAGTATGCTATCCTTAATAAATGACGGTAAAATATTAAGGATATATAAATCAGACAAAATTTAGATAAATGTCATAAAGAAAGTACTGAGATTTTTTGAAAAAAATATTAAACAAGATATGAGGATAAGAAGAATATGAATATGAATGAAATATTTTGTATATAGACCATATAGAGATAATGCAGGAACAAGAATACCTCAAGCTCTATTGACCAGTGCAGCAGGTGAAAAAAAGGCAGGGTAGACCAAAGAGAAGATGAAAAACATAATAAGATAATAGGAGGAATAAAACAGCAAAGTATAAAGAACAAGTAAAGCTTCTAAGCAAACAAAACAAGAACCTTTTAGGCTAGTAGAATGAATCATTTTATTTATACAACATAAATGATTTTTGAGCAGTGGCTTGCCGAGCAAAAATTTTAGTCACTCTGTTAAGTAACCTTAAAAATAAAACTAATCAGGGAGTCGTAGATCTATCGTAGGTGATAAAATGTCACTCTTATCTGACAAGACAAAGACTGTCTTTCAATTCTGATTAGTCTGTCAAGTTCGGTGTTTTTAACGACGTAATAAATACCGATCACAAAGCAAAGTTTCACGTCTGTCACAAAATTATTGTACCTGTACTGACAAATCACTTTGTTTGTGATATTGTCCACAAAATACCATTCGTAATGGAAATTATCTAATGTCTGTCTTTAACTTCTAAACTCAACTGAGTTGCTTAAGCATCTCACTTTCCATTAGAAGTAAATCGACAGACTTTTCACGAAAATTTGATGACCAGAGGTACAACTATTGATAATTTTTCAATTAAATTTTTTAGTCTCTAAAACCAATTCATTGTATGATTTATCATGTAAAGTAACGTGTACAAGATGGTAAAATACAAGATGACACCGCCAGAATTGTTGGTAAGAGTAAGTTTCCAAGTTTTATAACAAGACGACGAAGACAAAAACGTAAATTGGGTGGTGGTTCTGTTATGGTTTGAGAAAATGTCACTTCAGAAGCACATGCAGAGTTGGTTTTCATTGAGAATTACTCTCTAATAGCTTACAGAAATGTAACAGAGGTCCTGGACAATCATGATGATTACTATGGACGAGCAAGACATAATAATGCAAGGATTATCAGTAAATATCTATATAAGTTGGTTATTAGTTTGTTTGCTTAATAAGCATGCATTCCACATCTGTGCACCTTGGCGGTAGCTTTGTCGTGACCTTCCCTAATGGATCTTTTGTGTACAGCCAAAGGAATACGATAATTTACGATAGGGAGGCGACTGTTTTCGTCGAGTTTTCGGCAAGAAAAAGGGCGGTGTATTAGGAGCATTGTAATTTATAGGTGAGGGCTGTCAATGTTTTAGCTGTTTCCGGTTCGAGTTGCGTTCTATTAAGGGTTTTGTTTCAGGAGCGTTCAATTGAACGGGCCTCGTATGAGAGCGCATTCAGCTACGGTAAGTAAAGTGTCTAAAATAGTAATCTAAAGTAAGGTAGCATGGCGAATATTGCAAAATTTAAAAGCAAACAATGGTCTAAGAAATATTTAGTGAAAAAAATTAATTTACTCTTGTGAACATCCTTCATGAATTAAGATATATGAACCATCTGATTTTAACATGAATAAATCAGTGTATATGCAGTTACGTTCATTCTAATTTACCTTGATTAATTCGGTGAAAAAACTAAGTAATTATATTAAATGGGTCATTAATCATTGCGGTTGATTCTATATACAAAAAACAACTTCGCTTTTCTTGATTAATTAACTTATATTAAAGTGAATTGTTATAATTAACCTTAATAATATATTTGTTTAATTAGAATGTATTCAGATACAATCATAAGAGATTAAATTAATAAATGAAACAAAGTTTACTCTCTTGTGGATACATTACACGTGGATAATGTTTTATTTTTGCGAATTAATTATAATTGACACGAAAAATAATATTCACCGGGTCAAGGTAATATCAATACACCTTTTTAATAAAATAATTGTTCCAATTGTGAAATTAATTTAATAAACAAATAAATTGAAAAGCAAACAAAAACCAATTTAATTTGCTACAAAGTCGAATGCGTATTTAAATAATTACTTTGAAATGTTGAATGGATAAGTTAGTAAAACTATATAGATTATTCGAACCGGGTTTTTAAACTAATAAGACATTTACTTCTTAGCTAATAAGACATTTATTTAGCAAGTAGCACCAGATAAGGACGTCTTAAACTTTGTTAAATATAAAAGTTTACTTTAGAAAGATACACATTGCACACAATGAAACATAGTGGGAGTTTATTTTCAGTCCATGCTCTGTTCGTCTAGATGTTATTAGCCCTAAGGGATTATCCTTGTTATGTCTTATTACTTCCATACTTGGTCTAGCCTTAACTACTAAATCAACATCTGGTACCTAGCTACAAGCAAACAAAATGTAACTTCAATATGTCAATCTAACGATGCTAGTTTCTAGCGAAACAGCTGTAATTGAATTTAAAACGCATTTTACGAATAAATAGTGGAAGTTTCATTTAACCGTTTAGTTATTTACTGTTGTTTATAAGATGGACTTGCACACAGTAATGTTTAGAACAATAAATATATAGAATAGTATTAAGTAAGTATTCGTCTATTGTCTTTTGCTTTTGTGTGTATGTTTATTTCTATCTGTCAGTTTGACTGAATGGTTTTACAACTTAAAACAATAATATTTTGCAAAAATTTAGCTGTTAAATTCACATAGGAAATAGCTTTTTACGTAGATTCACTATTCTGGGATATCGAACAAGCATTAAAACAAATAGTATTGAGCGACAATGTAGAAAGAAAAAAATAACACGAATATGTATAGAAATAAAATTGTTATTTTCAAACGAAATAAACCATCCATTCCAATGGGAACCAAATGAAAAACCCAAAGTCTATGTCACAGAATTTTATTTTATTGTTGATGGAAAAACAACATTAGCAAAACTAGTTTCGGCCTAACATTGAGGCCATCATCAGGCTATAAAAAAGGTTATTTAGTGGTGTAAACCAAAAAGAAAAAAGAAAATAAAAAAAATACCTTAGTGTAAAATTAAAACAAATATAAATATAAGGACCACAATTAAAACATAAAATATAAAATTATAAACATTTTTAAAACAAACAAACAGATAAAAATTAAAATAAATATAAGAACATGTAGGATAAAACTTATAAAATAAAATTCGTGGTCTAAAATTAACTTTTTATATGTTTTTAAAAAAGAAAGAAAAATGGGGGGGGCGAGTTCATCATAGACATATAGATTAAAACTTTTCAGTGTAACTGCAGTCCGACATAATAGAAGGCAAGAAGAATAAGTCACAAGAAGAAGAGCAAAAGGTTAGTGGGGTTATGCAGACAATAACAATTAAGATTAATTAAAATGAAGATAAACAACATAGTAAACTGTACGATGCTATTAGTCACACAAGAATGAAAGCAAAACCAATTATTGAAGAAAGTGGACGACAGAAAACAAAAAAAGGAAATATGGAGGACTAAGTAAAATCTGTTACAAACACATAGCATTAAAAGGGAAGACTAAGAAATATGTAAGGGTCTTTTGGTCTCAACTATTCATTCAAACATACAACTGCACTGTCTCTTGATGCTTCATTGATCTCTAACATTTCAAGTAAATTCATCCTGGGACCTTTAAAATATTTATGTAACCTCGAAACATTGGACTTAGAAAAGGAGTGGTTTTCAACAATGATATGGTTACATATACACTTAAATTATATATTATCTATATTGTTATGGTAAAAGCTGCTTTTGTTCATTATTTACACGTTTAGATTAACTGATACAATATAGTGGCCGTATATTTAAAATGTTTAATAACAGATTGAAATATTATAAAAAACTTCTGTTTTATATTTAAACTTTTATCTAATATTTTTTTTTATCAAATACTTTAAATTTCACATTATATTCTGCCAGGAAGAAAATTTAACCTCTAAACACATGTTTTGTGAATGTGAAGGTTTTTCAAGACAGAAATTTCTCACTATAAGCGAAGAAAAGCCTACGGCTAGAAGCTACGAGTGGGAGTTACTATACAGTTTAACAAATTTCTTAAAAAAATACCTAAATTCTATAGATTAAAAGGACTACCACAATTGATCTGAAAAAGTGGAGGTGACAAAAGGCGTGTAGCTACACAGTTCTTAGATAATCTTATCTAATCTGCACCTATGTAAAAAATGTATGCAATACAAATATAACCTTAAAATGCCACATATCGAACTAATAAATATACTAAATAATTAAAACCATTTACAAATAATATACAGAAAAGAAGCCAAATTTTCCTTTCGGAAATAAATACAACAGTATCCTCTCTTTGACACTATTAACCACCCTTTTCCGATTGCATTAAACATACACTATCACAAAGCCAGTTCCCATAGAAAGACCTTCTCCGAATTTCAATCCTAAGCTTTGGAGTTAAGCCCGAGCTTGACCTTCTTAATCTCTAAGCCAAATCGACTAACGATACATTAATTAATTAATTAATTAATTTCATTGTTGCAGGAATTATAAACGAACAATCAATTGCCTATAAACACATTTTTGCTTGATGATAAGTATTAAAAGTAATAAACTAGATTTAATAAATCTTTTACCTATTTTCAAATGATAAAATTGACTCTGAAAGCTGTACAGTAACTTTTGCCTAACATTTTCTAAATTATCTAATAAAATTGTATTTATTTTAATTTAGTTGTCTGGCAATGGGTCTTCAGTTGTCAATTGTAGTTAAATTCTATTTAAAATAAACTTAGAAATCAGGTACCAGAAAATGTAAAGTTGAAAACCAATATTGAAAATGGGAACTGCAAAAGAGTTTACTTTTACTTACGGATATAAATTTAAAATATCCGGTATGTCTTCTTGTATCCAAAAAAGCTCTTGGATGGACATTCAATTTTCTAAATTCTTGTAAGTTTGATCCATAAAATAAGATGAGCGTACAGAAGCTCATAGTTATAGTTGTGGCGCTAAAGATAACTGCATAAAGTAATATTTCTAATGCTGTTTTTTTGCTATATTACAATTGGTATTGGATTCAGTTTAATTCAGTCCGTACTCTTTTATTATAACTATAATAATTATTTTATATTTAAAAATCCGTTAAAAAATAATAAATAGTTCTTTCTAACCCATTTTTTTTATTGTCGCATCAACCCACTGGGTTATTATCGACGGCGAGAGAAACATTACAATAATTTATAAAACTTAAATTTTGTCATACATGTTAATTCATGTTAACCCATTTTTGTCAATCCTAAATTAACAATCAGTCCGTACTCTTTTATTATATCTATAATAATTATCTATAATAATTATTTTATGACCGAGTTCGGCCCTGATCAAACACATGGAAACAGTGTTTAACGTGGGCTCCACACATTTTCGATATTTAGTGTTGAAAATCAAAGTTATTGTTATTAATTTGTGTATGTAGATTTTTCTAAACCAGTAAGTGATCAAAGTTTCTAATTTTAACGTTATATTATTAACTTTAAAATCGATTTTACGACAATTATCACATTATACCGTCGCTTATCAGTGAAGAAACATTTCAAGGCCGATCCACATTCCTGGCGTATCGGACTGCCAGGGTCGTATTCTATTTCTCGGACACCTGGTGCTTTGAGAAGTAGCTAGACGTTCAACATGGATCCAACTAATATTCCCCAAGCAATTTCACAACCTCAAACACAACCTAATGTCCCAAAAACATACTCATCAGCAGTCTCAAAACCACAATTTCCATCGAAAGAACAAGCAATTGTATTTAGTGCATTAGAAAATACTAGGCTTCAAGACTACCTAATACCACTTGGGAGTAAAATCCAACCAAAAAATATCCTTTTCTCCTCTCGTTTATCCAACAACCGTGTATGTATGTATCTCTCAAACAAGCAGGTTGTAGATGACTTCATGAACAACCATGGATATATAGAAATACAGGGAGAAATTATCAGGGCCAGAAGACTGATCACACCAGCTACGAGACTCGTTCTCTCTAATGTATGTCCGACTATACCGCATAGTTTGCTAACAGACGAACTGCAAAAACTGGGATTAAACCTTATCTCACCTCTAACTTTCTTAAAAATCGGCGCTTCCCTGCCTGAATATAGTCATATTCTTAGTTTCAGGAGACAAATATACATCAGCCCTCATAACCTATCATTACCAGAGTCATTTACAGTAGACTTTGACAATACGTCCTATCGTATATTTTTATCTCAAGATGGCATGGTCTGTTACAACTGTAAGAAACCTGGCCATATTGCTTCTCACTGCACCGAACCTACACCCTCATCTCTGCTCACAGCTCAACCAATAGACACCCCAAATATCTCAGCTGCTAACTCAATTCAATCCACCTCTACCGTACCAAATACAATCGCTCAGCCAACAATCTCAGCTTCTCAAATGGATAAAATATCTCCCGCAAAAGAAGTGGCCGCCGGGTCAAATAACTTACAAATACCATTCATCAACAAGGACGACACATCAATTGAAGTTATCAACGAGAGTAACACAAAGCGCACTATCAATGAAGTTATTACGCCCGACTCAGATTCACCTACAATAGAAAATAAAACATTTTCTCTACCTAAAACCAATAAGCCTAAAGCAAAAAAGACGAAAACAACTCCATTACCATCTAGTATAACCTCCGATAAGTACAAGTCTCATCTACTTGAGTCTGTTAAAGACTTCATCGATAACCAATCTCCTCCATTTGTCCTTAATTATGATCAGCTAAACTTACTTCTAGCAAATGTTAGTGGCTCTCCAGATCCAATCAATGTCATCGAAGAATATACCAAAGACCTAATAGCTTTAACCCACATGTTCAACCAGATATACCCCCACTTACGAGACAGATCTATGAAGAGCAAACTTACCTCTTTAAAAAAGAAAATCTTCACCCATCTGGGCAACGATGTCTCAGACTTGGATAGTGACGCATCCCAAAGAAGTCATTAAACTATAGTCACCTTTAATCTAAACTATATCTTCACATTCACTTCAATACTCCAATGGAATATCGATGGATTTTTCCATCGCCTGGCCATGTTGCAAATTCTAATTGGCGAGCACTCTCCCGACATAATTTGCCTGCAAGAAACTAATCTAAACCCTCAAAAGTGCTATAATTCTAAATCCTTCAATTGTTTTCGTAAAGACAGAATAAGAAACAATAATTTTTCTTCTGGTGGTGTAGCTACTTTGATTAAGAAATCTGTAGACGCAAAGGCATTTCCTGTCGTCAGCAACTTAGAAGTCGTAGTTGTCGAAATCAATTCACCCAGCACATACTTCATCTGTAACGTTTATTTACCGTCAGCTCCGCCAGTAGCCTATATTGACTTAAAGAATCTCTTCGAGCAATTGCCTTCTCCACATATAATCGTGGGAGACTTCAATGGACACAATATCATTTGGGGTTCATCATATACGGACGCTAGAGGAACCATTTTAGAAAAACTAATCTCAGACCTCCAACTAAACTTTCTTAACGACGGATCGGCAACCAGATTCAACATTAACACAGGTGACTCAACTGCAATCGATCTGAGCCTATGCGAACCCGTGTTAACACCGCGTCTTTCCTGGGAAGTTCTTCAATATACTTATGGCAGCGACCACTACCCTATTTTAATGAAAAACTCTACTGCTCAATCCTCGGACGTCTTCTTGCCAAAATGGAAAATTGATTACGCTAACTGGTTTGAATTTGAGAAGTATATCGATTATGCAATGACAAGTTGCACAATGTCTGATAACGTAGATGAGTCACTATGGAAATTAAACAACATCATCCTGCGCAGTGCTGAACTATTTATCGGCAAAACAAAGAGGACAAAAAATAACCACATTCCTGTTCCATGGTGGAATCCAGAATGTGAAACAGCAATCCGAGCAAGTAAAACTGCATTAAATAAATATAAGAGGCATAAAACACCTGAAAATAAGATACACTTTAAAAAACTCAAAGCCAGGGCTCACCTTGTAACAAAACTAGCCAAGAAGGCGTCCTGGTCTAAATATATATCCGAAATAAATAGCTCAACACCTATCAGTGAAGTGTGGAAAAGAGTAAGGAAAATCAGTGGCCTCAGGTATACACCAGTAATATCTAGTTTAAAGGTCAATAACACAGTCATAACCTCTGCACGTGAGATGGCTGACATCTTAGCGAAGAACTACAAACAAATGTCTTCAAACTCCAACTACAACGCGACATTCCTAGAACACAAACAAGCCGCTGAAAATACAGAGCTATTGTCGGAGGATAATGAAGACAGTCCGTTAAACCTGCCTTTCACTATAGCAGAATTGAATAATGCTCTTACTAATCTAAAAAACACCAGCCCCGGTCCTGATGATATCCCAGTCATATTTCTAAAACAACTCCCGGATTCCTCAAAGCAATACCTCCTTAAACTATTTAACCTTATATGGCAAACTCATCAATTTCCAACAATTTGGTCAAAAGCTATCGTCCTTCCTCTCCTAAAAAATCTAAAACCTCGCCTGGAACCCGAATCATATAGACCTATAAGTCTAACATGCTCAATGAGTAAGCTAATGGAAAAAATGGTTAACTCCAGGCTCATGTGGGCGCTAGAAAGGTCAAACTGTTTAATTTCGGAACAAAACGGTTTCAGACAAAATCGCTCCGGTATTGATAACATATTGGACTTAGAAAGCGATGTTCATGAAGCACTAGCAACGAAACAAACCTGTATTGCAATTTTTTTTGATTTAAAACGAGCTTTCAATACTTGCTGGAAATTCAATATCCTGAAAGAACTGCACTCCTGGAAAATTC
The DNA here is from genome assembly GCA_035357415.1 of Ophraella communa. Taxonomy (NCBI): domain Eukaryota; kingdom Metazoa; phylum Arthropoda; class Insecta; order Coleoptera; family Chrysomelidae; genus Ophraella; species Ophraella communa. Next base: position 17,479,032 of record CM068987.1, read on the forward strand.
GTGGTAATTGCTTAACATTTATTAAAAACTTTCTGGAAAACAGGTCATTTTGTGTAAGAGTTCATAACTCTCTCTCCGAAGATCAAACCGAAGATAATGGAACCCCACAAGGATCTATACTGAGCCCCACGCTGTTCTTAGTTGCTATAAATAACATCATCAACAATCTACCGAAGCCTTTAAAAGCGCGCTTGTACGCAGATGATTTTGTAGTTTACATCAAAGGGAAAAATACCGCTCTCATGTCAACTGTTTTACAACATTTTTTAACACAGTTAGAACAATGGTCCACCTATACAGGATTTGAGTTTTCGATGACCAAAACCACTGGTATGTTTTTTTCCAAAAATTCTCCGGATACCTACCCAATACTGAAATTGTACAACAGAAATATATTATTTAAAAACTCCATAAAATTTCTGGGAATGCACTTCGATCAAAAGCTAACCTGGCAAGAACATATAAAACAAACAGTCCTTTCTTGCAACAAGCGCTTAAACCTAATGAAAACATTGGCCAACAGAAAATGGGGATCCGACTACTTTTCTTTATTGACCATCTATAAAACACTAATTAGATCAAAAATAGATTATGGGTCGATTGCCTATGCCTCCGCCTGCAAAACAACGTTAAAATTGTTGGATACCGTGCACAACAACGGTCTTCGAATTGCTCTAGGAGCCTTTCGTACGACACCTGTCGAAAGCGTATACAGTGAAACTGGTGAGCCACCTCTGCATTACCGTAGAATATTCCTGACTCTGTCACATGCCACATCCGTAGCCTCCAATAAAAATAAACCAATTTTCAACAACACCTTCACAGATAAATATACAAATTACTTCGACAATAAACCCCGTACACCAAAACCTTACTACGAGAGAATTCGAGTTTATCTTCAGCATCTGGACATCGAATTTCCAGACATTCTTCCATTGGATTTAGACCATCCTCCTCCCTGGACCATAAACATTCCCAAAAGCAACATAGACTTGAGTAGATTTAATAAACATGAGACTCACCCTTCCATCATTAAAAATAACCTCAGCTCAATGCTAAACGGACAATACCAACAGTACGCTAAAATATATACTGATGCATCTAAATGCGAGATGGGTGTAGGTGTAGCAGTTGTTACAGCCAATGTCACTCTTCAGTTAAAACTTCCCACCACATCTAGTATTTTTTCTGCTGAACTTTACGGGCTTTATAAGGCCCTCCAACACATAAATTCTGTAAACAACCCCAAAACTCTCATTCTCACCGACTGTCTAAGCGCTATATTAACTTTACAACACATCTACCCCAAAACTCCTATAGAAAAAATGATAAAATCTGAACTGCTGCGGACTCAAGAAAACTCTAAATGCGTCAACTTTTTATGGATACCGTCCCACATTGGAATTGCAGGAAACGAAGAAGCTGATGAAAGTGCGCGTAACGCTATATCTAATGACGAATCAGAAATCGAGCGTCGGAGTGTCGCAAGTGATCTAAAGCCATTCTTTAAAAATAAAGTGTTGTGTAAATGGAATCGGGAGTGGGAATGTTCTCGTTCAAAATTGAGTCACATTAAAAGTGATGTATCTCCGTGGCAACCTACAACTAAAAATCGACGCGCGCAAATCATCCTTACACGTCTACGGCTCGGTCATACTCGATATACTCACTCCCACCTGTGTTCAAATGGTGAGCCACCTATGTGCACACTTTGCAACGTAAAAGACGATGTAAACCACTTTTTGATAGACTGTCCTAACCATAGTGTTCATCGCGTCACGCACAATATCCCTAATAACCTAAAAACACTTCTCGGAAAAGACTTTCCATACCGTCGGATAATCGACTATCTACATTCTATTAACATGTTGTATAAGATTTAATTAAGTTATTTAAGCCAATATTACTGTAACGTCGCTAATAACCTTTGGGTGGATGCGACTTTCTTTTAAAAAAAAAAAAAAAAAAAAAAAAAATTATTTTATGTTTGAAAATCCGTTAAAAAATAATAAATAGTTCTTTCTAACCCATTTTTGTTAATCCTAAATTAAAAATCAGTGTTTTAAATGGTTTAAATCTGAAATATTAATTCATAAATATATTTTGTTACATTCGGTACTATTTATTTTGAAGGATACTGTGTAATAACTCTTTTTATTAAGAACATTTCTTAACAAATATTTTATTTTAGGAACATTATATTTATATTAAATCTTAAACACAACTTTGAGATTTTTACAAAAAATAACATACATAATGGTATCTAAAAGTTCATTTCTCCTCCACAGAGAATGTGAGGTGGACCCCTTAAGAAGGAGAGATGGACACTTAAAAAAAAGACAATGTTTAACTTATTTTAATTTCTTATGCCATGCTTACCACACTGCTGGCACAAATTGGCATAAGTGGTGCAATTCTCGTGTAACCAGCGACCGCATATGGTACATTGTATCCAATCTTCAGTCTTTTTTGTTTTCCTGTAGTCCTCTTTGCAGCCTGCACATTCATTTTCATAGTCTTCCGCTTCTTCCGCAGTATTCTCATCATCTGACAAATCATTTAAAACCATTTCTTCAGAAGTCGTCGTAGAAGAAGAATATTTTCTCTTGTTTGTTCTGATTCTCTTCCCTTTTTCTTTACAATGTATCTCGGTATTAGCTGGCACTTTTTTCTTTTTGGCACAAAGTTTTTTTTTGGTAATGTTTCTTCTCTTAATTATATTTTCTTCTGAGGTAAGGAGAATCGCAATGTTTCTTCCGCGCTTACGTGCGTTTACCACAGAAGTTGATGGTGTTGGCGAAATTAATTCTAAAAGCTTACCCGGTGTTGCTTCCTCTTCAAAACTTCGTTCTGCTTGTTCTACTTCTTCAATAGAATTTTCGTTTCTTTGTGGTGAGTGAGTCTGTGTTTCTTCATGCACTGTATTTGCCTCTTGACTGGTATTATTAACCTGTACATTATTTATGTATGCATAATCCGGAATAGCAGTAGGATCGAATGGAACGATACCGGTAGCACGAAATGCTGCGACTGCATTTTCTACTGTAGCAGACTTATTCCACGATCCTCCTAAAAGTTTACCAAACTGTAATCTCTTTAAAGTACGATTTGCATTTAACCTCACAAAGCGACGACATGCTTGATAATAGAAAGTCTTGAGCGACTTAAAAAAGCTCGATCTAACGGCTGTAGGTAGTGAGTTGTGTATGCAGGCAAACAAAATAAAACAATATCGTTTTCCTCAGCAAATTCCAGCATCTCCAAATTAGAAGTATGGGACGTGTGACCGTCGAGTATTAAGAGAACTTTTCCGGGCATCTTTCTAGACAGAAAATGGTTTCTTAGCCAGTCAAAGAAAATGTCTGCATTAACGTATGCGGATTTTTCTGACATTCTTATTGCGGATCCAGGTGGCATTTCGTCTAATAGTTCACCTTTCCTGTTGTTTCCTTTAAAGATACAGTAAGGAGGAAGGAACACACCTTCTGCATTACAGCAAGTCAGAACACTAATCGTCTCTCCTTTTTCACCGGAACTGATGGATGCCGCACTTTTTGATCCCTTCTCTGCTAAGACTGCACCAGCTCTAGTATTTAGTTGTAAGCCTGCCTCGTCACAATTGTAAATATTACCGGGTTTGGTTTATCATGCAATTCATTATCAGTCAAAATTTGATCCAGCAAAGAAAAATATTCCGTTACAGTTACCCTTGACATTGCCGCTGAACGAGCCACTGAAATATTTTCTGATTGGCGTATTGCTATGTCAGTGTGCCTACGCAGAAAAGACTGCAACCACTTGTATCCCGCTTTACCTGAGAAAAGAAAATAATTTAAATTTTAGCAATACCTTCTTTATTTAATTTTGTCATTACCTTCTTCCTTGTCAAATTTATGACTTATGCCTAATCTTTCAGCTAAATTAAAAGCCATAATTCGCACTTCATCTCTGGTAGGTGCGAATCCAGCTTTTTGTAATTTTTTTATGTGTATTACTAATTTTCTCTCGGCTTCTTCTCCTAATAATGACGGAGGACCAAGACGGTCATTTTTGACTGCATTATTAGTTCGTAATCTCCTTATTAAAGTGGATTTCGGAATTTGAAACGTTCTTGCTGCTTCATTAACCCCCATCATATTTGTTTTTATTGTATTAATAGCATTTTGCAGATTTACTGCACTCCATGCTCCTCTAGTAGTAGTATTTTTCTTCTTTATATAAACTGTAGGCATATCTATAACGAAATAAAATATGAAAACCAGTGGTCTGTCTCTCCTCAATATGAAAAGTCCATCTGTCCTCAATGCAGAGGTGAGATGGACCACTCATTTTCTTTTCAACCAATACAAATAGAACTGAGCTTTTTAGGTTATGTTTATTTGATTACATGTGGTTTCAAGAAAAATATATGAAAACTTCATTCAAACTTACCTAACTGTCTTTTATTCACTTTTTAATTATATTAACAATAATTTTAGCAACACTTTATGGCATTAAATGACGATTTCTTAATTAAAAGTTGAATTTCGTCATGCGAACGTTACTTACACCGCAACGACACACACTAGCGCATGCTAACGAAGCGGCGCTGAAGGACAATTTTTAAACATAAAGTCCGTCTCTCCTACTGGCCCATCTCTCCCCCACTTACCCTATTAATCAAAGTAAACAGATTAACAATGGTTAACTTCAAAGATTTTTTTCGATTTTTTTCTTTTATTATCGGCCAGATATAATCTAATTCCAAACTTTTCAAGCTCTTGGTGTTTTAAGTAAAACATAATGTCAAAATATGTGAACAGCTTGTATGGTACAGTCACGTGCAGAGAATGGGTAAAGATAAAATCCCAAAAAAGTCCCCAAAGGTAACCAGGAGGAAGAAGAAGACAGGAAAGGTCTAGAAAGAGTTGGTAAGAGGGAGTGGACCGAGAAATAAGAGAGAGGTACCTGAAGAAGACTTGTGGAACGACAGAGAGAGATGCACACTAGAAATCAGAAGACGTAAGAGAACATTATATTCTGATACATATATTGAGATATATTGGATAAAATTTAGAAAATAGAGCTATAAAGAGAATCAGACAATCACATAAATATAGCAAAATTAAACTTTCATATTTCAAATTAACGTCGAATTAACCAGTTCACATAAAAAATTTGTATTTCTACAGATAGCTCCTAAAATAAAATAAAATAAGTAAGATTTAGTTAGGCGATCGATAGAGTAGGATTAATATTACTTTAAATTAAATAATTTGTTTATATTTATAATAAAGATGAAAAATAGGTAAAGTTTCTTATTAGTATTTAACGTTCGCTCAGTCACAAACATCTTGTTGATCCTCTAGCAACTTTTGGTAACATCAATATTCAATTTTGTTTAAATTAATTTTTGTAAAAGTCTAAATTGTATTGTCAGGCAAACAGTATCCAGTATCCAAAACATACGATTTTACAGAAATAGTGTATAAAATCATAAATTCTCAATTCAATGTTGGGGCAAATAAACAAATAAAGTTTAATAAAATATTTAGATGATTGTTTATGCCAAATATTTGAGATTTTAAAATAAAATCTGATTAAAAAGATCCAATGAAACGCCAAGTCAAAACAATGTACAATTATTGCAATTAGTTCGGGTCTAATTAGACCATCATCAGGCTGTAAAGAACACAATAAATTGGTAAGCAAGAAAAATGCAAAACAGGTAACGGTGATAAATAATATTAAACAGTTATACCAGAGATAATCATTTTAGTACAAGTGAGAATGTTTCAACTAAACAAACAAAAGTTTTATGTTATTTATGCATATTCTAGCAATTCACCAGTCTCTGGTGAATTCGATTACCCAATTTAATTATCCAACAAACCTCATACTAGGGATTAGAAGTACTGATGACGACACAATAATGTCAAAACCGGTCTGCGAGAAGTAGATTGTAGATTGTAGATTGCAGAAGGGGTCGATTGGCCCAGTTGACCTTACTACACTGCGACCTATAAGATCTTTTGTGTATACCCTACATTTATATTTTAGTCCAAAAGGTCTAGGCTTCTAAGAAAGTCCATTATCCGTTTTGGAGCTAGGTTTGTAATCTGATCAGGATCAAGGAATACCTGTTCCAGATATTTATGGCGTTGCCGAACAATTACTCTGCAATTGCAGATAATATGTTCTGACGTCTCATCTGCCTCATCGCAGAATCTGCATGTCCCACTGTCCAATATGCCCATTTTGCAGAGATGGTATCTGAGTGAGCAGTGTCCAGTGAGAATTCCTGTGATTACTCTGAGATCAGATTTCTGAAGCTCTAAGAGTAATTTCGCGTAGCGGGCAGAGGGTCGTAATAACCTTTTTGCCTGTCTTTGGCCTGGAACATTTTTTCCAGTAGGCTGCACTGAGTTCCTTTTCATATTTTCGAACTTCTTCCATTATGCGGCTTTTTGATATGCCACAAAATGGTTCAGGTCCGATAAAAGGAGCACAAGCTCCTTCCTTTGCGAGACTATCGGCAATCTCATTTCCGACAATTCCTTTATGCCCTGGCACCCATAGCAACTTTAATTTGTTGCGACTAGCCAGTTGTTTAAGGGATTGTTTACAATTCCAGGCTATTTTTGACTCATAGGTTGTGGACTTCAGAGCCTTCAAAGCAGCCTGACTATCAGATGCAATAAATATTCTTGCTGTGTTGAGGCCTTTTCTTAGGCACTCTTGGGCACAGAATTCTATTGCTAATAGTTCTGCTTGAAATATTGTTGGAGCATTTCCAAGGGCTGCGGATATCCTAATATTAGGACCTGTGATCCCTATTCCTACTCCTTCGTTTGTTTTTGACCCATCAGTATAATAAGTGAGGGCACCTTTTGTGATTTGAGCGATTTCGTTTTCTGTCAACTCGCGGTCGTTAATAATAACATCTAACGCGAGTTCGAAATCTTGTTTTGCAGGCATTACGTCTGTAGGCATCTTCATGATTTGGGTTGTTACAGCCCTTAATACCTCAAGATGTCCTGTTAAGTCACCGGGTTTCAGAGATTTGGTCTGTGTCAGCCTATAGGCATTTCCCAGAGCGATCCTCTGTACATGTAAATGTAGTGGAGGAAGGTCTAGCATTGCCTCTAAGGCTGCGGTAGGACACGATCTCATAGCACCCGTGATCCCAATACAGGCAAGTCGTTGCACTTTCTGCAACTCGTTTATTGCCTTTTGCTGCTTTGTTTTGGTCCACCAAACCATCGCAGCATAAGTGATAATGGGTCTGACAACCGTTAAATATGACCAGTAGATCATTTTTGGCTTCAGACCCCAGGTTTTCCCAAAAAGCCTACGGCACATCCAGAAAGCCCTTATTGCTTTTGTGGTAATATGAGTGAGGTGTGCATTCCACGTAAGTTTCCTATCAATGATGACTCCTAGGTACTTAACCTCTTCTGAGAAAGAAAGGGTTACTCCATTCATGATCGGAGGCTGTAATGTTAGTTTCCTCCTGTTAGTGAACGGAATAAGTGTCGTTTTGTTGGGATTGACTGATAGCCCTTCCCTCGAACACCAAGTAGTTATAATGTTTAAGGCCTGCTGCATGCGTTCGGCAATAATACCGTCATGTTTGCCTCTAGCCACTATAACTAGGTCGTCAGCATAGCCCAGAGCACGAAATCCTTCTCTTTTGAGCTTTGTTAGGAGGTCGTCAACCACTAGCGACCACAGTAGAGGTGATAAAACTCCTCCTTGAGGACAACCTTTTACTGCTTTTATAGTAGTTGATTTGCCTCCTAGGTAGGTAATAATTTTCCTAGTATTTAGCATGGATTGAATCCATTTAGTTATGGAAGGTTCGATACCTTTTGCTGTTGCGGCGGCGCTGATTGATTCATATGAGGTGTTGTCAAACGCACCCTCTATGTCTATGAATGCACATAGCGCCACTTCCTTTGATCCTATTGCCTTTTCTATGTCTTTTACGAGACAGTGCAAGGCATCCACGGTGGATTTGCCTAATTGGTAGGCAAATTGTTCTTTGTGAAGCGGTATGTTTGTTAAATATTCGCTTCTTATATATGTATCAAGTATTTTTTCCATACTTTTAAGTAGAAAGGAGGTAAGGCTTATGGGTCTATATGACTTCGGCTCCTCTGGAGGGCGTTTGCCACTCTTAGGAATGAAGCATACCCTAACCTCTCTCCACCCTTTTGGAATGTAGCCCAAGATGAAGCTCATCTTGAATAATTTGACTAGATGAGGAGTTAATGTATCAACGCCCTGTTGTAGCAGGGCTGGGAAGACACCATCCTCTCCAGGAGATTTGTAGGGCTTAAAGCTATTTATTGCCCATTTAATTCTGTTTTTTTGTGAAGATTTTTCCCGCTAGGCTTTTTGCAGCTCTTGATGTTCTGTAATTAGATTCATCAAGATTAACCCTTGGGTCATCTTCAATGAGTGTTGACCCGGGAAAGTGAGATTGTAGTAAGCAACTCATGCTTTCCTCTATGGTTGCAGTAAACTCTCCGTTTGGCTTTTTTAGAAGTCCAATACCGTTTGAGTGGTCCTTAGAAATTACTTTTTGGAGGCGTACTGCTGGGGCTAATTCAGTTATCCCCTCGCAGAATTGCCTCCATGTTCTTCTCTTAGACCTTCTAAGTTCTTTGTTGTATTCTGTTAGAGCCTTTTTGTAGGCATCCCAGTTACCTATACTTTTGGCTCTATTAAAAGCTTTACGGGCTTGAGCTTTTAACTTACTGAGTTCCCTGTTCCACCATGGCACATCTTTTTTGACGGCTTTGGTCTTGATGGGACAGGCCCCCTCATAGCAGCTAATTATCGTGCGATTTAGCCATTGTGAGGCACCTTCCAGTTCCTCTATGGTTTCAATCGAATAAGTTACGCCTTCAACATCTGACCTTAGGGTATCCTTATAAGCACACCAGTCAGTCTGTTTCGGTATTCGACAGGACTGTATCTGCTCCCGCTCAGCCTCGACTTCGAATCTTATGGTTCTATGATCCGACATCGAAACCTCATCGGAGACATGCCAGTTCTGTATTAAATTTGTAGCAGAGCAACTAGTTAAGGTGATGTCAAGCACCTCTTTCCTATTTGCAGTGATAAAAGTTGGTTTGTTACCTCTATTGATAATGTCTATATTGGAGTTAGCCAAATATTCTAAAAGGTACTCACCACGTTTGTTCGTGTCTGTGCTGCCCCATACTATGTTGTGGGAGTTCGCATCACATCCAAGGATAAGTTGTCTGTTCTTTTTGTTGCACCAGCTGATGAGGCCTTTCACTTCCTCTGACGGAGGTTGGTCTTCATCACCCGGGAAGTAGGCAGAGGCAATTATAATTTGCCTTTTGCCCCTTTCCGTGGGGAGCTCCACTTCAGCTGTTGCTAAGTCTCTTGTGATAAACTCTGGAACAGAAACGAATTTTAGTTGTTTAGAGATGAGCAACGCTGCTCTTGGCAAGTCATGCATTTGTGAATAGATCAACTTACATGTATTATTTGGAAGTCCTTTGATAAGTCCTTTGTCAGCCCAGGGCTCTTGAATGAGCCCGATGTCAGTTAGGTTTCTGCTAAAACTCCTGTTAAGCACACTAGTTGCGGCTTTTGCATGATGGAGATTGAACTGCAAAAACCTAATATTTTTGTTGGAAGCCATTTTACTGGCTTTTGGGACCTTTATCCGATCCCTTTTTAAACTTCGCAGGACCCTTTTCCTGGGCCCCTTTTTTTGTGGCCATTTTTGCTGCTTCACTAGTTGAAGCAGCTTCTGGCGCACTAGGTTTTGGATGGCCTTTTTTTGGTAATATTCTTACCTGGCCAAATTTATAGTTGGCTTTATAGCCATTTTGTTTCACCCTTTCAGCGGATTTAGCGTCCATTGAAAGAGTGAGCTCTACAGTAGGGCCTTTGTCAACCCTTCTTACAACTCTCCAATTCTGTGAGTTGAGGTCTTCATTTTGGACCTCTAAGAATCGGAGAATTTTTTGAATTTTCATTGCTCAGACTATCAGGAAGATATGTCACAAAGATCTCGGAGTGAGGAATATTGCTTTCCTCTTCCAGTCTCAGCGAGATACCCTCCTGTGGCTGCAGCTCCTGAACTATGCCTTTAAGCCACTCAACTGTGGCTTTGTCCAGCACAAGACAGAAGCATCCAGCCCGGTCTGAATTGTAGGTTGCTGAATTTAGGCCTAATTGTTGCCTTTGGATCCAGCTCCACTATTTTTTCCAGAATCTTCTCTTTCGTTGCGGCTAGTTGTTCCGTTGTTAGTGAGGATTATGGATGGTTTTTGGGCAATATTCCTACCCTTATTGCCGCTGCAACCTGTCCATAGGATGGTTTGTTTTCTTCGCCACTGCTGGTTATCCCAACGGTGCCAACTCCCTTTTTCCTAGGATTTTCTGGTGTGCTCTCTTCAGACCGGATCCTCTTGGACCCTTTGCCCTTGGATACATCCTCGGTTGGTTTTGTATAGGCTTTTGTGCCTGTTGTCGAGCCTCTTCATATTTAAGGCCTTGTTTTAACAGGTACTTAAACCTTTTACGGGCAGCACCACTCAGTCTCTCTCTTTCGGCCTTTTTTGGCCCTTGAGAGATACTTTTCTCGTCTCCGCTGCTTTTTAGAAGATCATCTTCCGATTTATGGCTTGGATCTGGATCCAATTCCATACCCTCGGGATGATTGAGGCTTTGTTCTTCCTCTTTGCCCTCATTGTTTTTTGTTTGTTTTATTTGGTCCATTTTAGTCCCACGAGTAGCTAGGGAAAAAAAAAGGTCACTCCCAGCAGAGCCCCGCATGCCGGGAGAAGGCTAATGAAACCTGGGTTTCGCCTGGTACCCGGAGTCCGCATAATCGTGACTAAGCAACCCCTTAGCCCCGCGGCGCAATTCCTGCGCCACGCCAAGCCTTCGGCTTATGCTGTTCCACCTTGGCTTGGGGGGGATTTTTGTGGTTCCCTTCCACTTGGCCAGCCAATCAAGGCAAGCCCCCACATCGGTAAGCACATCCTCTACAGCCACCGGCTTACCAACACGGTATATACCGGGCAGGTTTCCACAAGTTTGCATTGTTTCCGGATGCCCGCAGAGGTTCCGAACGATTAGTCCAGTTACCTCCGCACCCACCCGTCCACAACACTCCCTCTCCACGCTGTTGTTCCCGGTATTTGCGTACGCCAGAGCTTCGTTAGCCAGCCTCTTTGTGACGTGTCTAGGTCCTAGGACCCTTTCCACGTCAGCTCGAAGCTGTTACCACCACACACCACGTGGAGGAGAAGTTGGTCTTTGTGCAGTCTGCGAGAAGTATGACTTCCCTTTTATTTGCAAAACAATAGATATTGGTTTTACTTTTGCAGCTTTTTTCAAATTTCTCGCAAAGTATTATCAAACTTAGGTACCTTAAACTTCTGTAACCTGACAGTTCTGACAACTATTTAATGTTAAGATTTTGTCTATTTTTGGAAAAATTACTTAACAGGGTGAGCAACACATGATTTTAAAATTAAGTATGCTATAAGAAATACGCTACTCTTTATAGCAGTTTTAGGAAAAATAATTTTCGTTATAACTTGACATTTCAAGATGATAATGAGTTGACAGCTGTTATTATGGGATTTGACTAAATTCTTAAGCAAACATAAATGAATAAACTAATACAAGGGTTGGCTTTCATATTTCGGGATTGTCGAAGCACTTTTGCCACTTTGATTGAGGTATCACCAAAACATGTATTCTGAATGCAGCAACCGCTTCTTCAGGTGTCGAAAAACGTTGACCTCTCAGTTTGTTTTTTACGTATGGGAATAAAAAGAAGTCATTTGGTGCCAAGTCGGGACTATACGGCGGATGACTCATCAAATCGATGTTTTGGGTGCTCAAAAATGCAGTTGTTTAAGCTGATGTGTGGGAGCTCGCATTGTCGTGGTGAAGGGTGACCTGTCTTCGGCGGTGGGTTTTCCTAATTTCTTGGAAGACAACTGACAAACAAATGGTTGTTTACCACTTAGAATTGACTGTTCTGCGATGTTCTAGTGGTACAGGCAACCATTTGCTTCCTGCGCGAACAAATTTTGTTGGATTGGGCTCATATAGTCTGCTGTTAACTTTCGGGCTCATACGCGTAAATCCACGATTCATCATCTGTCACGGGAAGACGTGCTTCGAAGCACCGCCATCGTATTTTTTGAGCATTTCCTTCAACCAATCGACGCGAGCCTTTTTTTGAGCAATTGACAAAATGTGTGGGATCCCACGCGAACAAATTTTTTTGACCGTCAAATATTTATGCAATGTATGCTGGTCCCATTAATGCCTAAGGTTGTCTCAATCTCAAGATAAGTCACATCTACGTATAACCTCAAGAATGTCCAACTTTACGATAGAGCTGTCAGTTGCCAGATTGCAACACCAGGGTTGCCAAATCCTGAAATATAAAAGGCAACCCTCGTAAATTGTTAGGGTTGTTTATTGTATACCGTGTTAAATTTTTGAATTGCGTTTATTAAAAATAGACCTACTTAATGACATAAAGTTAAAAATAGTTTTTCCCCTAATACCAGACCTCGAAAAACCGTTGCGTCGATGTGCATTTCAACCTAATTAAGTACCTCATTTTTTCCACGCAAATTCACAATTTCAAATCGATTTTTAATTAAACGGAAGTGGACTGTTTAATGGTGCGGTTTGGGAAAATAAAAAAAATTTACAGACGATATTCTTTTTCAATCAGTAAACCGGATATTACGAACTGGAATATTTTAAGGCAAGCAATTTTACGATGTTTTCCATAATCACTAATTGCGGCTGGGTTAATAAGCAATTCTCAAATGCGAAACAAGAAACTTATTGCTTAAGCTTTCGTACAGCTGGATGGAATCCGATTACATCTAATTGAGACAACCCAACCCATTCTAAATACCTTAACACGGATGTTCCGTTTGTAGTTCTGTGGCAGAATAATAAAATACAATATTTTTACGTAATCGTACTATATTTGTAATAAGAATGACTGGATTACTAATTATTTAAACTAGTAAATAGTAATAATAATTCATAAATAATTCGAAAGCAAGAGTAATTCCTTAAATATCACAAAACTGTAAAACAAGATGATGCAGAAAATCCATTGTTTATTATTACGTTCAACAAGGTCAATTCATAGGCTGTGTAAAATACAAGTGAACTAACCTTTCGAAATATATTTTCAATTATACAAATATGGAATAAAACCAATTAAATTAAAATACTAATAAAACCAATATTCTATAATTGTGACAGAAACTGTCAATTTTAAATACATTCAAACATTCTTCATAGTAACGACAAAAAAAATAAATATTCAATTTTAACATCCTCCCACCAGGAGTCTTGATCTTGATAAAGAAGACTTAATCTTAATAACAATACCTATCTATCAACACTTTTAACTTCACGTCCATATCTGGTTTTTTCGGTATATGTACTACAGATAACATATCATCTAACTCCTATTCATTTGATTGTTTTTGTAGATCAGTTTTATTTTATGGGATGTTATAATTATCTTGTAAATATCCATATTCGTCATTTTCACATATTTCTAATGGATAGGGTCTCTGTACAGATCTACTAAGAATTCCTTTGGATGACTACTTTTACGACACGAATTTTTCCATCTTTTCCGTATATAACCTATTGAATAATACCCAAAGGCCAATCGATTTTTTTAGAATTTTCATTTTTAATTAAAACAACTTCACCTTTAATTACTAATCTAGTACCTAATCTATTTCTAATACACTCAATTAAATGTTGTTTTCGTTTCAAATGCTTTTTCAGGGAAATTGATTCAAAATTATCTAAATCAGAAACTTGATTTTCGGTTATATCTTGAATGAACATTGATGGAGTTAATGGTAACAAAGCTTTATTGCTGTCGTAAGTATAAGTTAAAGGTCTAGAATTAATTGTAGCTTCACATTCACAAATTACAGTACATAATTTAAACTAGATTTACCTAAAACTTTTCTTAAAATGTGTTTTAAAATCCTAATAAGCCTTTCCCAAACTCCACCCCATCATGCAGCGGTAGGTGGACTAAATCTCCAATCAATCTTTTTAATAGAAGAATATTGACGTATGTCATTCCAATCTAAAGAAATTAAAATGTTTTCACAACCCAAAAAATTAGTACCGTTATCTGAATATATTATAGAAGGACGACCTCGCCTTGCTATAAACCTTCTTAAACATTGCAAAAAACTTTCCGTTGAACAACTTGACACAAGCTCTAAATGAACCGCTCTGTATACACTACAAGTAAAAAGACACACCCAAACTTTATTAGAATTTTTTAAAAACAAAGGTCCAGTTAAATCAATCCCGACAATTTCAAACGCCTTGCATTTTTCACCCTATCATTGGGCAAAACTACAGAAACAGCATCAAATTTTTTCGAATCAAATCTGCACCAAACTGTACACTTAAATAAAATTCTCTTGATATTTTTTCTACCCTTAACAATCCAAAACTGTTCCCTTAAAATACTTAATAAAGTTTGAACACCAGTATGGCTATTTTTACAGTGGATTTGATATATCATTTTTTGAACTACTGGGTGCTGACCGGGTCAAAAAATGAACAGAATCTTCCCTTTGAAGAATGCTAGAAATATATAAATATTTATTATATTAAACCAATATTCTATAACTGTGACATAAACTGTCAATTTTAAATACATTCAAAAATTCTTCATAGTAACGACAAAAAAAATAAATATTCAATTTTAACCGGCTGGTCTCTGATTGCATCGAGTGCATGGTATAATTGCGTAAACTATCCACAAAGGTAACAAAGATGTGGATCAACTATTTCAAAAAGCACACTGAAGCCTCTTAACCGACCATTAAACCTCTTTTAATAATAATAAAAGTTCTCATTACTAAATGGACATCAATGTAAAGAGAATTGAGACAAATGAATTCTTAACAGCTGCGATTTTAAAATTAACAAAGTTACTGTTTAAGTAAAAAAACACCATGTTATAAGGAGGAGTAGGAAGTAATAGGGTTTAGAATTGAACGTGGATAAAACTGAAAATTTGTGCATTGGCGGACCACCACAAAAGTTGATACCACAGGACAATCAACAAGAAATAAGAGCCTGCAGGGAATGCAAGTACCTTGGGGTAAAAATCTCAGTAGATGAAGCATTGGCTGCGTCAATTAAGGAAAAAAATAAAGCCATTAATTTACTAAACAGTGTTATCTTCTACGTTTAGCAATTTGGATTTTGGAAGCGGCTGCTCTGAAAAGTTCATTTGATATGCATCCATGCCATTCTCTAAGATAACGCAGCCAAGATATTCTCTGTAATCCTATGTTCCTTTTTCCCTGAATTTTTTCTTTTATGATGAGTTGAAGCTTTCTATTTCTCTCTTGTTTAATATGCTCTAAATATTCCAGTACACAGATGGACACTGATGGAATAAATCCATCTTTAAAAAATATAACGCCATAGTCAAAAGTTTTACTACAAACAGCTGTGAAGTCGGGCCACGGAAAGAAATGATGGAGAAGAAACTGAGAGTCACAGAGATTAACTTCTGGAGGAGATCAGCTAGAATATCTAAAAGAGGAAGAGTGACAAATCAGAGAGTGAGAGAGATCATGGGGTTTATAGACATAATTACCGATGCCATTAGAAACAAACAGCTCTTGTGGTACAGTCACTTGCAGAGAATGGATGACGATAGAATCCCAAAACAAGTCCTGCAATGGGAACCAGGAGGAAGAAGAATAGAGGGGAGACTTAGAAAGAGTTAAAGAGTTAAGGGAAAAGGACCTGGACGAAAACTTGTGGAACGTCAGAAAGACTTGATAAGGATATTCATATGTTAAAACTGGTAGAGATTGCGTGTGTAGTTTATACATAACACAAGATTATTATTTCATTATTACTACTATATGATGCAATTTTTATCAAGCCACCGTTATGATTTATAATATTTATTTTCTTACGTTGAAGTCTTTTTTATATGAATCAATTTTCGGCATCTCCGTCTCTGTTACAATCTTTTTCTTACTAACGGAGTGATAATTGTTAATTAACATTCTTTTGAAGTTGATTATGGCGAAGGGATGTCACTGGCGGGTTCCGGAACACTTGACATTTAACGTAGTGAAAATTTCCCAAATAAACTTGATTATAAAGAAATCTAATTTTTCATGTCGAAGATCGGGAACTTCCGTCAACTCGAAAATTGTACTTAGGTACAAAGAGTAATTAGAATTTTCATTAGAGACGGTTAAATCCGTGTTTTCTTTTATTACCTGATTTTTTTTTATTAAATGGAATCAAATTTTAAACAAGGTAATGGTTTTAATAAAGTGGGGTTCCCCACAGCGTCACTTTATAAAGAGAGATTTTTTACTTAATTATTAGACATTATAATTTATTAATATTAGCTATTATTAATTGTAAATATTTACTTAATACCCTGGTAAATAGAAGTAGATTGTAAATAAAGCAAATTTAAAAAAAATATATTTAGTGTACTACATTATTTCTTTTATTTACGTAATATTTAGGAAAGTTTTAATTTTTTTTCTAGTACTCGTATTCAAAACATTCTTTCAATCAAAACTTCAGAGATGTATATCTTTTATTTGAATATCTAAGAGATTTAAGATTTACAACTTATAATTGAGTTGAATGTTTCGTGCAATTTTTTGTTTGTACGCTCTGCGTTTTCGTAGACATTAAATTTGAAAAAAAAAAACACTGTAGTCTGGCATTTACTTCCAATGGTTTAGCGTTTTTTTTTAATAGAACAAACATAAAGCTGTGAGGTTGGTCTAAAAAGTTCTGTTGACATTTACCCACCACCGTTTCGTTTCAGTCGCCATTGAAGCACTGTTATATAAAATTTGATGTAGAATTTTTTTAAAAATGGACCAGTTCGAGCATGAAGTTGTTAACTATTTGTTATTGAAATGTATTTAAACGAGTTTGGAAGAGCTTAGAAAACGATAAGTATTAAGTGCAGTGTTCTTCTTCAGCCTGTATTCATCCACTTCTGACATTTCCTTAGGCCGTTTTACCATCTCTTCTGGGGACGAGCTTGCCAAAGATAGTAAGTCCTTAACCACAGTCAAATAGACTCCTTTTCCATTTGTCCCCGTAACTTATGGCTATGTGCCCAATCCATTTCCACCTCAAAGGATCAGCCATCAAAGCTATCGAAGCCCAGCATACTTCGCTTCCTGGCTGTCTTTCGTAACTTTTTCCGCGTCATCTGGTTATAGTTACTGTCATTATTAATAAAACACAAGTATAATACACTGTCATTTTAAAATTAATAGGGATTTTTTGGATCTTTAAAATGCAGCAGAGTTTGCTGAAAGCACACCAGGTTAGTCTGTCGAGGTCAACTGATTAATTTTCGTGGCCATTAAGCTGACCATCTTACGAAAACCATGCTATCAGTTAAACTGGGTTGGAGATGGGAGACATCAATTTTGTATTGCTCAGAATTAATATCAAACCAACCTTTTTACATAAATCATTATTTTTCAGCTCTTGCGACTGCTGTCATACACCAAAGTATAGCCAAATGATGTTCAGGTTAATTGAAAAACGTGTTCCGAAGATTATTTTTTACCCTTTGTTTTTGCAATGTATACTTTTTACAGTTTAATTAAGTTAAAACTTGGTTACACCGTTATAGTTAAAGAACAAAAATACAGTTTAAACAGCTTACTACAAATGTTGATCCAATTTAAGCCCTAAAAATTGCGCTTAGATAATCTAACTGTTGGTCAACTAAAGAGACCATCAACAGCGAATTATGTTTTGCAAAAAAAACTTCTAGAACTATTTTGAAAGTGGAAAAATGTCATATCTGTGTTATTACAAAATCTTTTTATACCAATGTCATAGAGGTGCTAAAAAAAATCGGTAAAGCAGCTTAAAATAGATTTACTGTTAAAGTTGACTAAAGTGTAGGTATTAATCTAATATTTTTTTAAGAACTTTGTTGATTAAAATTTCTTAATATGTTCTAAATATATAAATTAAATAACCCTTTCAAGCAAATATACTATCTAAATAAAAGTTTTCAGTTGCAAGCAATTACTGTATATTTACGTTTTCATCAGATTTTTTGAAATAAATAACTTTAAAGGGCTATAAATACTTTGGTTAGAAATAATTCTTGGATTAAGTTATTAAGGGTTAAATCCACTATCTAAAGATACCGTTTCGTAGGGGAGATTTGGACACGGTTTATAATAGAAGCTTGGTTTTAGATTCACTGTCACGGTTTTAATTCCATTAATATATATTTTGTTTAAAATATGAAATGATTAACTGGGGCAAATGGGGAATTAATGTTTGTGTTTAAAATTATTGGGATTGAAATAAGACAGCTTATATAATAGAAGTGGATGGTGCTAATTTTGAACACTTATTATAAAATTAAAAATCATTATTACTAAATCCTACATTTGCCATTATTTACTATGAAATACAAACTTGTAAAGAAAACTGTCAAAATAAAAGGTTCTAACTATCAAATCTTTGACAGCCATGGCCTACTTTTTTTACTAATGTTGAAATCATTAAGTGTTCTTATGTTTTACCTAAGATAATAAAATATCTCAAAAGTGGTTGGATTTGGGTATAGGGAATAACAATACCAAACGAATTGGCTAAAAAATTACATCGGAAAATGTAATAAAATACAGGGTGTTCTATTTAAGGTAAGCAACTTATAAACGATTTAAATTGTGCATGTTGGCGGCTAAGTTTAAAACACCCTGTATGAAATATCAATGAGTTGGACATATGGAGTTAACGGGCAAGCCATTGTTGTTTATGGGTTACAATTTCACGTCACTAGCTTCGATATTAATGGAGATATCGTTATTTAATTTGGACTAGGATTTTTTGAAAATTTTGGAAAAAAAACGAAATATCTCGAAAATACTTCATTTTTGGCATAGGACATTGTGCACAAATTTTATCTAAAATTTTATGTAGAATTCAAATATAAAATAAAAAATATTAGGTTCTATTTAAAATAACAAAGTTGACGTCTATTTCCGGTATAACCGGAAGTGCCATATTCAGGACATTATATTTGAACATAACTGTATCCGCTTTTACTTTTAATCAAAACTTGTCGCGCCACACCCTGCATACAGTGCGGCTCTAAAGTCCCTCTAAAGAGGTGGAGGGCTCTTTTCTTTTCTGAAGCAAAAAATCACAAGTTTGAATTCCGGAAAAATTTGTAATACTAGGTAAGGTATTTATAAAAATTGACAAAAGAGGGCCCTTATTAAAGGGCGTTAAAATTACAGTAAAATATAAAAATTAATATTTTAGTATTGTTTTTACTAATAAAGAAAATACTATGAAATAAAAACAAAAACAAAATTGAGCAAGGTTTTAACTAAGGCTATTCGAAATGTTTGGTGCTAAGTAATATTGAAACACCTATCTTCAGTGTGGTTACAAAACTTTTACAAAATAAAAAACCTAGTTGAAATGGAAAAGACGACTAATTTTCCATTACCTTGATCTCCATTCCTAGAAGCTACTATAGAGGGTGATTCGCATAAGAACCGACATAGAGCAAGGACATGTAGGGGAACTCAAAATAGGGCGATTTAATGCAACTTACCTCTATGCCAAGTTGCTTCCTTAAGAAGTTATAAGGTTTAAAAGGAAAATTTTAAATTTAGAAAAAAATCAATATCTTTCTTATACTTGAATTTAGAAGAACCAAATTTGGTACATATTGTGGGTATACCGCATTATTCCTCATCCACCCTGTAAAATACTATGATTGAACAATAATTACTGTCATTTACTGCTCTTGGTATACCCACAACATGTACCAAATTTGGTTCTTCTAAATTCAAGTATAAGGGAGATTGATTTTGTTCTAAATTTAAAACTTTTCTTTTTAAGCTTATAACTTCTCAGGGAAGGAACTTGGCATAGAGGTAAGATGCGTTAAATTGTCCCACTTTGAGTTAATATGCGAATCATCCTGTATATGAGTCAATTAAATATTTTTATTTATTTAATAAATAATATATTAAATGAAATAATTTTCATTTCAAACATACAATCCTTTGAGTCATTTTTAAGGACTGCTCCTATTGATGTAATGCAGTGTGACGTACTAGCCCGAACGAACCTATCGACCAAGACAAGATTACGGGTTAATACGTCATAGCACCGCCCATTTATTTCGGACATTTTTTAGATTGAATATGATTTTGACACCTATAATATTCTCAACGATTGAAATATATTTGAAAGGATTTTATTTCTTAGTTATCTTCCCCATTAAAACCGCTGACAGTTAAGGTTTTCACTCACCAATATTGAACCAGATTTAGCTAGATTTGATGAAAGTCTAATTCACCCTGCGAATAATAGCCATTTTACGCGAGTAGAATACAATAATTTATCCACGACTACTAAATATTTTTTTTATTTTAAAAATTTTAGTTACATTACATAAATCTTTTTAGAAATACACTTATAAATGTACACACACGAACAATAACGTTGACAGGTTTAAGAATTCGA
Organism: Ophraella communa; assembly: GCA_035357415.1. Lineage (NCBI taxonomy): Eukaryota > Metazoa > Arthropoda > Insecta > Coleoptera > Chrysomelidae > Ophraella > Ophraella communa. Next base: position 17,499,618 of record CM068987.1, read on the forward strand.
TTTTTTCATAAGCTACTTTGGTTTCTAAAATGTTTTGGACCAACATATAAAGGTGTTGATGGTTTAGTGAATATACTCGTAGCTCACAATCGCGGGTCCCCGGCTTCAAATCGCTTGGAGGACCAGGATTGATTCTTTTTTAATTTCTTTTAAATATACAGAACTGAATTGACAATTACACAACAAAATTTTAAAACCGGTGGTTTTTTTAATGTTAAAGTTTAATCAAAGGAGCCGTGAATAATGAGTACTATTAAGGTCGAGCGAACAGACGAATTATGAGTTCATTATCTATTAGTGGATAAAAATTATTAAAATTTTTAATTTTTCAAATTTAAATAAAGTTCCACGTACCAAACTAAAGAGTGTGCATACAAAATACCGATCCATTTCCGTTTTGTTTCAAATTGAAAACTGTCGAATTATTTCCCCTAAGCAACCATGTGCTTATTGGTTTTACTTCTCTGACAAAGATTGATGTTTCACAATAATTTCAACATTCTACCCATCAGTTACAGTTAACAAAACCATTTAAATACTGTTTCGACTGATACAATTTCATGCGTTTTAGAACTAAACGTTGTTATGGGATTTCGGTTGAATAATATATAGAGTTAGATATGAGTTTCTTTTTAAATTAAACTATATAAGACCCTTATCATGTACAACGGCATTTTCCGTTTTATTTTTAAACATAACAATGTGTTTTTTCAAATCTTTACTGTCACGACCAGACCTTTGGTAGCAGAGATATTCTGAAAATGACTAATCTTATTCCTGATGTAGGAAGATTGAAAAATCCCTTATTTCTCGGATAACTTGGTATCACAGTCTCCCTGTTAGGAATATTCACAGAATAATAGGCCAGTTCTATATACAAATTTCGATTATTAATTATGGAAAAAAATTTAAAATGCCGTAATTGTAAGAGTATGATTAGAAAATGATTGAATTATTCGAGAATCTTAAAATATCATTTGGTATATGTTCAGCCTGAGCTTTCCATTTATTCGAAGCGATACCACAAAGGGTAATGCCCGGTAAATCAGGAATATTTTTTTGGCTGCAGTATTTAACATGCTTTATGAATACAGCTCTCTTTTGAGACCATAACAAAGTTCCACCAGTGATAATTGTATTGTTAAAAAATCACCAATCTCAAGCACCGACACAATCTACGCCGGGTTTAATGTGAGTCTATCATAGAACATCCTTCCTATACAAGCGCGCTGTCTTAACAAGAATAGATCGCAAAAAATCATTTAAACAGTAAAAGTGTATATATACACTCCTCACAAATAGTATTGCATTTATGAATAAAGATTTTAATATTCTCTTTTCATTTTTTTGGGAAATAAAAGGAAATGGATTTGGAATTATGCTTCACAGTAGTTTATTTAATTAAAATTAAAAATCAAAAAATAATGGGCATAATGAAAATAACAATTATTCTAGAAAAATCAAATAATACAAAGTAACAAAAATAATTTTTAACGATAAATTTAACATTTTAGTATCTGGTATTGCCACCTCTGACTATAATAACATCTCCACTGAAGGCTTCTTATCAGGTCACTTAATCCTAGATAGCAGGTTACTCTGGAATAAACACGAAGAGGAAGTAATACACAAAGCAACCAAGGCCCTCATGGTGTGCAGGAACATTGCAGGGAAGAACTGGGGATGTAACCCACGTATTCTGTAATGGATGTACACAGCATTAATCACATATGGGGCAGTGGCTTGGGGCGCAAGGGCTAATCTGAGTACGACGAGGAAAAATCTCTCGAAAATTCAGAGACTAGCCTGTTCATGTATCACTGGAGCAATGGGAACTTGCCCCACTGCTGCAATGGAGGTGATTTTAAACTTGACCCCACTGCATATTCTGCTAGAAAGTGTAAGGAAGAAAATTATATATATAAATGATCAAAGAAGGAATTATCAGGTAAAAACCACGATCACTTCAACTTGATTAAACTTGGGAAATGCCCCAAGATGATATGCCAAAGAAATTCAACTTTGTGAGGAAATTCATTACAAAGTTAAGTAATAAATCTGAAAGGGATGAAGACACCATACAGAATTTAAACCAGAATGCCATAAAGTGGTATACGGACGGTTCCAACGTAGACGAGGGAACTGGGATAGGAGTTTTTGAACATAGAGCCAAGCTTGGGCACATACCCGAGCATCTTTCAAGCAGAAGTCCGCGCCATCGAAAGATGTGTGGAATTCAATATTGGAAGAAACTACCGCAGACAAGAGATTGTGATCATGTCGGATAGTCAAGCAGCCATCAAAGCGCTGAGCTCAAATATAATCAGTTCGAAGATGGTTTGGGAATGCCTAGGCAAACTAAATGAACTAGGCCAGAAGAACACTGTCACCCTCCTATGGGTCCCGGGACACATAGGAATAGAGGGGAACGAAACAGCAGATAAGCTGGCAAAAAAAGAAGCTGAAACCCCACATTTGGGACCAGAACCATCTTGAGGGATCAGCAGTAGAGTAATCTTAGGAAAACTGAGGGAAGAAATGGAGAAGGAAAAATCCAAGTACTGGAATCAGCTGGAAGGACTGAGGCAATCTAAGATACCACTGGGGAACTATGACCAGAAGAGATCTCTTAGCTGCCTCAACCTCAGTAAAAAAGGCTCCGAATTCTAACGGGAAAATTAACCGGGCATTGCCGGTTAAGAATCCACATGAAGAAGCTAGGGTTAGCAGATGAAGCAAAGTGCAGATTCTTGAGGATGAAACCTCAATACACATACTCTCAGAATGCCCTGCCTTGCAAAATTCTAGGGCTAGATACCTAGGAGCACATGAAATAGAGGAAGGGGATCTACCTGATTTGAGGCCCGACGATGTCCTAAACTTCCTCCGGAAAATAGGACTCGAAGAGCTGCTATAAATCTGAGAAAACATCAGAACATGGCAAGTAAGGGGGGACACAATAGATCCTATAGGTCGCAGTGTACTTATCACCCCTAATTTATACATACATACATACATACATACATACATACATACATACATACATACATACATACATACATACATACATACATACATACATCAGGTCACTTATGTATAATCCAAATCCAAATTCTCCCATTCTTCTATTAAAACATTTTCCAGCTCATCAAGGTTGTCTGGAGCGATATTACGAGTTATGCGCCTGTCCAGGTAGTCCCAAACATTTCCAATTGGGTTTAGGTCTGGACTAACTGCTGGCCAATCTAAAACTTGGATACTCTAGAAGGTATTCTATTGTTATTCTGGCAACGTGCGGGCGAGCGTTATCGTGCATTAAAATAAAATTATCTCCAATGATTGGAACAAAGAACCTGCCTTGTATACTGATAAGCTGTCAGTGATCCCCAACGAAAGCTGTTAACTCTTTGTGGCCTTCAAAACAGATACCTCCCCATACCATAATCGAACCACCTCCATGATTTCTGACTGCTGTTGTGTTACACTAAGCAAATCGCTCAGCCGCGCGTCTATAAACTGGAATACGTCTATTGGATTCAAAAAGTGAAAATCTTGATTCATCTGTAAAAAAATATTATCCCAATCGTGCTACACGGTGTGCTCTGGTTAACAACGCAGCAGTAACAGGCATTCTAGGTCTGATTCCAAAATTCTCAAACATTCCTGAACATTTTGCAGTTGCCTGGCTGTAACATGACGAGTTCGCAAAGAATAAATAAATAAATAAATAAATAAATAAATAAATAAATAAATAAATAAATAAATAAATAAATAAATAAATAAATAAATAAATAAATAAATAAATAAATAAATAAATAAATAAATAAATAAATAAATAAATAAATAAATAATAATCTTCAGGATTAGTACACCTGGGACGTCCTGGAACTGGTCTTCTATTATAACTTCCAGTTTCTCTTAACCTTCTTAAGACTCTAGAAACGCTGGATTGGTTGACTCCACGATTGATGCTACGATTTGAGCTGCTTGTTCTGGGGTTAAATTAAACAAACGTACTGCACACAAGAAATTTTAAAATGTAAATAATATAAATAGGATTTATCAAAATATATTCATTTTTTGTTTTTCAACAAAAAGGCGATTTAAACTGTGAATATTTTGGGCTTTTATACATCTAACTAAAGGATACCATACACTCATACTATACCATTCTGAAAAACATGATATTTTATTTTACACTATAATTCAATATTTAAAATTATGCGATACTTTTTGTGATCAGTGTAAATAGTGTTTTAATAGAGTGGCATAAATAAATTAAAACTCATATACCTGGTGTATATAAATTAATTAGAAAGCAGTAATTGAATAATATTTCTATTTTTGTTTCCGTTCTTGTTCCCGTTCCCGGGCAATGGCGCAGCTGCCCTAATTGTGAATATAAATTAATTAATTATTTTTAGTGCGTGTTTTAATAAATAAATAGATAGAAATTAGCCGTAGTGTGTATAATATATCCCAACTACAAATACAGTAAAAATAAATACGAAAAATATTACAGTATTTTTTCCTTTTTCAGTGAGTGTATCAGTTTCTTAAATTTATTTTTGCAACTACACCCAAATCAAGCTAACATTAGTTTCTTTTAATGACTTATTTATACGAGTAAATAAAAGTTTTTCGAATTTTTACAGCTGCTTATCTGGTAAAATCTGGAGGAATTTAAATTCTTCAAAATCTGATAGGTACTTCCAGAAAGAAACTCCAGGTTCTACCTCTTCCAGTTTTGGTGGATCTCCAACTGTGAAGCTTTTCAAAGTTAAACCTTACTAGCGTAGTGTAATACGGTTGATTCATAGATGCCAGTAAATTTTTGTCGGTATATCTAAACAATTAACGAGGTTTTAAGTTTTATGTCTATAGCAGACGTAAGGCACTAGCTATGGTCTCTTATATTGCAGTATTGCCGCGGAGGAAAACCCAGCATCGTCCTCCAAGGATACTGTGGACCAAATTGTCATTGCCCCTGTAATTTCAAGACAAGCCAGTCATTGCATCCAACTCTTCACTTAGGCTTGTTAAAATAAAAGGAATTTTAATACAAAGTAGTTTAGAAAATTTTCCATTCCCGACACTGTACAAAAATTAGATTTGAACATTGTTATAAACTTAAAATATTTCTTATACAGAAATTCCTGTCTATAGATAATTGTGAAACTATTTCCAAGGTAATTGGGATGCTACAGCCCCATGTGATTTCAGTATATTGCAATTCAATGGTATAGAAAAGGTGCATTAATAATTTGAATAAGCTGGGTTGCTTCTAATTAAAATTTGAGATGAAAAGATGCTAGGTTGCGGTAGTTACAAAGGATTGACGGCCAGAAATAAAAACTTCAGGGATCGACTTAGGATAAAATTCATGTAAAGCAAACCATATAGGCTGTAGTAATTAAGCCGAAGATTATCCTTCGTCGCAATTTTAGGAAGAATAATTTAAAGTTCGTTGTACTGTGTCGATAACAGGGAATTGTTTGAATTCTGTAAATTACAAAGGGAAAAGGCAAAATTGCGAAAAATAGATTACATTTAAAAATAAAATGATTGCGTAGTGAGTATATGTTTATTTTACAAAAAAAATATGTTTATTTTACAAAAAAAATATATAATTTAAATTAAATGTAAAAATGATTCTGTTTGGTTCTATATTTGAAAACATGTTTATTTTAATATCTTAGTAACAAAAAGAAAACAGAAATAAACTCATCAGATGGATTTCAGCACATTATTAATTTTTTACACAAATAATCTTTTATATTGCAAATTTTAATAGTACCTTTATTTTAATTTTTTACATAATTATGGCTTTACAGTATGATGCAAATGTATGAAATACATTTCAGAAACAGACGACTTTAAAAAAACTCTTAAAACACGTCAATTTTAATTTTTGAATGGTCATCAACTGCTATACCAACAGCTGATTTGAAAGGTCTCCTTTATGCCTTTGCAACAAGATAATCATTTAAATATTTATTTCTACAGGGTTAACAAAAACTGTTTGTTTATCAATACAATTAACTTAGAATAAATGCGAGCAGTAAATTCTTTCCTAACATTTTCGAGGTCTTCAGGACTTTATGCAATTTCCGTTCGGATTCGCTCCTTCAACTCTTTTACATTATTCGGTCGATTTTGATATACTCTGCTCTTTAAATATCCCCACAAAAAAAGTCTAACGGAGTCAAATCTGGAGACCTTGGTGGCCATTCGATAGGCCCCCTTCTACCTATCCACCTTCCTGGAAAAACGTTATTAAGGTAATTTCGTACCTCAACGCCATAGTGTGGGGGAACCCTATCCTATTGGAACAATAAATCATTTCTATTTGGAAATAGCTGATTCAGTTGTGGCAACAGATAATTTTGAAGAAATTCCAGATAACTAGCAGCAGTTAGGTTTTCCTCAAAAAAATATGGCCCTACAATTTGATTGTTTATAATGCGGGCCCAAACATTCACCTTCTCGGGATATTGTGTCCTATACTCTTCCATCCAATGTGGATTTTCACTTGCCCAATATCGACATGTCTGGCGATTTACGTGACCGTTCAGCATAAAAGACGCTTCATCTAAAAAAAGTACCTTTTGTATGAAACCCGGATCTCTGTTACATTGTTCCATAACGATTTCGCAGAATTCGATTCTTCTATCAAAGTCATCTTCTAATAGCTCCTGGACCAGATGTACTTTGTATGGATGCCACTTCTCCTTTTTAAGCACTCTTACAACAGTTGATTGGTGGACATTATTATCTAGTGCGACCTACTAGAACTGGTATGAGGATTTTCTTGCCAGTACAACGTTGTGACGTACTCTCGCGTCGCTACGTCTTCTTTGACACCTTAATGCAGGTTTCGGATTGCCTCGGGCGCCACCTTCGGTTTTAAGTGCCGAAGGACACTACTCGGGCAGCTTCAGTGAAGAAGAAATACTCCAGGGGTCTTTATGGTGTTGACCTACTTAGGTGGCGGCCAGAAGGGTAGGCTTTAATTACCCGGCTGGGTCGGATACCTGAAGTTTCACGGCTATAACAATCACACTTCAATACGAACAGTGGAATAAAAATACACAATATTTCCTAAGTTCTATTTATTATTAACAACAACAAATAAATATACAAAATTCGTTACAGGTCGGGGTTTAACGGGGATGGTGGAGGTGTGCAAAGAATGTTACGCAAAAGCTACCATGCTTCGGGTGAATGATGAATGCGGGGTTATTCACGGCGGAGTGATATGCGAAAGCGGTTTTTACAAATGCGGGCGGTCTAATTACCAAGCGGATATTCTACATGCGGGGTACATATAAATTGCTACCAAACTCCTATGATAGTAGGTTAGGTTCTATTCTCTGAGACTACGGAAACCCGGATTGCAATATTATCTATACGGAAAGTATCTTAAGATCGGTTTCTATTATTTTTTTTCATGAATTTGGGAAGTACTCGTGATACCCACCTAGTACTTCTTCCTCCTTGTTAGCGGGCTGATAAAGGTATATCTACCGTCGGAGACCCTCGTGGTACCCACCTAGTGTCTCCAACGCATAAAAACTATTACGCAACTACCGGAGTACCTGTGATACCCACCCGGCACTCCGCCTTCCTTATCAGCGGGATAACAAGGGGAAACGGAAAACGACTAAACGCCCGGAGTACCTGTGATGCCCACCCGGCACTCCGCCTTCCTTACTAGCTGGCTGATAAGGGTATACTACCGTTGGAGACACTCGTGATACCCACCTAGTGTCTCCGACGCAAAATAATAAGATTAATAAACTGCCGGAGTACCTGTGATACCCACCCGGCACTCGGCCTTCCTTATCAGCGGGATAGCAAGGGCAAAAATACCTCACCTAAGATATCTTACTCGGAATACGGACTTACGTTTGTGTATATGAAGAATTCGGCCGGCAGAATAGAACCTGAAACTCTACAAATCTATAATAAAGCTTTTCTTACCAAAACGGAGCAGTAGTTGTTCGTGGCGGCACTATAAACGGCTGGTAGCTAACTGACTTCTCTAATGATCTACTGATTTATATATTCAACGGATCTCCCACTCCTATCTAACGACTTGCGCAGAATTCCAATATCGGACTTAGAATTCTTTCCGACTCCCCAATCTAAATAATTATTAAGTATTTCTTACCGGTTCTCCTTAATGCGGCTCAGGACTGCACGTGGTGGCACTATTTCGTGTCGGTGATCAACTCTCCTCGCTAACGGTTCTGAAATCCCTAGCTAGCTATCGGTTCTCCCACTTCTAACTAGAAACATGCGCAAAACTATGATTCTCGGACTTAGAAAAATTCCTAATATCTCGATTTGCTTACCGGTTTTCTCGGAGCGTACGTGTTTACCTCTTAGACGGCTGGCGATCGACTTCTCAAAAATGTTTCTCTTTTCGATCCGTTTAACCCAACCGTATCCCCTCTACTTAACTAATTAGCAGTTGCGCGTCGTTTCAACAAAATCCGGTTTTATTTTAATAAATAATACAGTGCGGAGTCGTTGGAATATACGGAACTAAACACAATTTAAGTAACTTCGTTACACACCCTCCCTACTTCGGTAAAAAAAAGTGTAACACTTTTTTTTTAACTAAAACTTTTTCTAATTAAAACATATATATAAAAAAAACGTACTGGTAAATTAAGAAAATAACTAAACAACAAAACAAAAAAAAACCCTATCAGATGCCTACCCCCGGAATCGGTCGAACCCTTATTATTAGGGGGTAGGTACGCCTGTTACAAACAAAACTAAATTTTACGGTAGTCTTCGGGAAGAACACTGCCGTCCTTATCTTCTTGGATCGAAGGGGTGCTGACAGCCGCAATCGGGGCAAGCGATGTGTCGTTCTGGGTATGGGCATTGGCATCGGCGACACTTCGTTGGGCGCCGGGAAGGTGTTGGCTGGTTCCTGGGGGCTTGGTTGCAGCGACAATCCTTGGAGAGACTTCCCAGTAGTTCCTTACTGATGTCATCGGTGGCTTCGGCGGCGGTTGGGACGTTTATATCCAATGTTGTATCCATGGCGACTGAAAAGAAAATCCAAACTATTTTCAGAAAGGGCTTGTAATTCTCGGGCCAGTACCCGACAGACCTGGAGGCTCTTCCCCTTTTTGACCACTTTGTTTTTGGCTTCCATACTAGTGTGAATAGAGTTATTGGTGGGGCGGATCCTCGCGGCAGCTCTCCCGGTATTCTTGTAGTCATTATTCTGGAAAGTAACAGTATTAGTCGGATACGGTGTCTATGACATGTGCCGGACGGAGGTCTTTGATATGTACCCGCTGTAGGCGTTTCCCGGTCTGACTTTTTAAATTATACACTACGGGCGAGATGACGTGAGTGACGGTATACGGGCTGGAATATTTCGGAGCGAGTTTCGCGGCAAACCCTTTTTCGGCGGAGGATAGCTGATGTTCCCGCTTCATTACTTGGTCTCCGATGTGACAGCGCCATTCTCGGTGCCTTAGATTGTAATGACGGCTCTGTGTGGTGAACGCTTTAGCGAGGTTTATGCGGACCATCTCAAAAGTTTCCTGTAACCGTTGCAGCTTCTCGGTATACTGGGTGGCCTCCGTCTGGTCGATATCTTCGATATCTTCTTGCCTCGGTGGTGGTGGGGTGCGGAAAACAGCTTTCGGTACCTCCAATTCTCGTCCAAAGTTTAGGAATGCTGGTGTAAATCCGGTTGATTCTTGTCGGGCGGTATTAATAGCAAATAGTAATTCGGGTAAGTTCTGGTCCCATTTGCGGTGATCTTGGTCGCAAAACTGAGCTATCATGGTCTTGAGTGTCTTGTTGGCTCTTTCCACGGGGTTGGCCTGAGGGGTGTACGGCGGAGTCCTGCGGTGTGTGATTCCCATCTCTTTCAGCATGTCGTCAAACAGGTGTCCCGTGAATTGGGTTCCATTATCAGTTAGAACCACCTTAGGGCAACCAAAGCGGGTAATAATGTCTTCATACAAAGCTTGCGTGACGGCTTTAGCAGTGGCTTTACGTATTGGCCGACACTGTACCCACTTGGTGAAACGGTCCTGGAACACTACTAGGAAAGTATTTCCTTTCGATGACCTCGGCAAGGGTCCTACTAGATCTGTGCTGACACACTCCCAAGGATGACGGTTGTGGGAGGGTTGCATCTTTCCGGCAGGTTTCATCTGAGAGGACTTGTATCTTTGGCAGGAATCACAGCTACGGACGTATTTGGTTATGTCACGGAACATTCCGGGCCAATAGTAGCGGGCAACAATTCTTCCTATGGTTTTGGCAATACCCATGTGTCCTGCTGTTGGTGCGTCGTGCATTTCCTTCAACACGTTTAGTCGTGTCGGCTTAGGGACACACAGTTTCCATGGGTCGGCTAGTTCTGGTTCCGTGAGGTCGTTAGAGTCCCAGAAATGACGGTATAGGCGCCCGTCTCGGATGCAGTAGTCAGGAAACGCCTCAGGATTCTGTTGGACTTCTGCTTTCTTCTTTTCGTACCACGAGCATCCTGTTAACGGCTCGACGGTTGCTACTCCTTCTGTGACTTCTCCGGTATCTTCTCTAGGTTCTCTAGACAGGGCATCGGCGACTTTATTCAATCCTCCTCGTCGGTATCTGACCTCAAAGTCGTATTGCTGTAAGAACATACTCCAACGAGCGAGACGGCCTGCTGGGCTTTTGATGGAATGGAGCCAGCGAAGCGATTGGTGGTCCGTAATGACCGTAAAATGGTATCCTTCTAAATAGGGACGCATCTTCTCGATTCCCCATACGATGGCTAAACACTCTTTCTCGGTCACGGAGTAGGCTTTTTCGGCGGATGTCAGGGACCTACTGGCGTATGCTATTACCTGTTCGCCCTTGTCGCTGGTTTGGGTCAGAACTGCGCCGATGCCTTGGTCTGAAGCGTCTGTCTGAAGTGTAAAGGGTCTGTCGAAATCGGGACAGGCGAGGACTGGTGCTTCCGTTAGGCAGGTTTTGAACTTTTCAAATCTTCGTCTTGTTCTGGCCCCCATTGCCAACGGCGATTCTTCTTAAGTAGGCGGTGTAACGGGGCTGCTACTTCCGAAAAAGCTGGTACAAAACGTCTGTACCATGAGGCCATCCCCAAGAATCGTCTTAGGCCACGTACATTAGTTGGGGCTGCTAGTCCTACGATGAAGTCCACTTTCTCTGGATCGGTGCAGATTCCTTCGGATGTTACTAAGTGGCCGAGATATTTGAGGGATCTTCTTCCAAACTCACATTTCTCTGGGTTAACACGTAGATTAGCGGCGCGAAGACGGCGAAAAACTTCATGGAGATTAGCGAGGTGTTCCTCGAAAGTGCTTCCTAGCACTATGATATCATCTAAGTATGTGAAACAATACGGGTCCATCTCCGGTCCAATAATTCTATCCATCAGGCGCTGAAATGTAGCGGGAGCGGCATGAAGTCCGAAGGGCATAACCCGGAATTGATATAGTCCTCTGCCGGGGACGGTAAATGCGGTGATTGGTTTGCTGTCTTCTGTGAGTGCCACTTGCCAGTATCCTTGTCGCAAGTCGATACTTGAAATATAGCGGGCTCTACGGAGTTTGTCTAGTACGGCGTTGATGAACGGCAACGGATAGGCATCCTTCTCGGAGACGGAGTTGACTTTCTGGAAATCGATGCAGAACCTTGGTTTGCCATCTTTCTTTCGTACGATGACTACCGGCGAGCTCCATGGGCTCTCTGAGGGTTCTATAATTCCTTCTTCCAACATCCTATCTACTTCCGCGTTGATCACTTCCTGCATTCGGGGATTCTGAGGTCGATAACGTTGCTTTATCGGTTCCGGATTTAAAAGGCGGATCCGGTGCTCCAATAACGGTGTTACCCCTCGCATGTCCTCAAAATGACGGTAATTCCTCTTGCAGCAAGGCTTCCAATCGGTCCTCTTCGTCTGGAGTCAATATTAGGGGTGGCCTAGATTCAGTGGTGCCAATGGGGAAACAAGGTACGGGCCTAGCATCCACAGTGACGGGACGGTTGTCCACCAAAACTTTTCCACTCCCTAACTCAAGGGAAAAATGTCTCTTTCGGAGAATGTCCATTCCTATGACCATGTCGGAGGATAATCCACGTAGATGGCCAAAAGTCTCCTCAAAACGGTGATTTCCAATCTGGATCTCCACCTGATATTTTTCCGGGACGCTTACGGTCTCTCCGTTTGCCAACCTGGCCGAACTTGCAGTCGTTGAAGTTTTTGTCGCTCCCAGTGTGCTCCACTGTCTGGCTATCCTGTCTCCCACATAGAAGATTACGGCTCCGGTATCTATTAAGGCTTCTACGGTTCCACCTGGTATACGGACGGAGATATGCGGTCGGTTGTCCTCGTACGGTACGGTCAGTGAGGCGTCATCAGGGCTTTGCTGCACGGGCCTCGGTTCGTCGCAGCGCCCTATTAGTTTTCCGATCGTGGACACGGACAATCGCGTGACATTACTCCTTCTCGTTTACATCTGGAGCAGAAGATCCGGGGAGCCTCTCTACATTGACTCCTAAAGTGTCCTGTCTGTCCGCATCGCCAACACTCCCGTGGGCTCTCGGCTGGCCTTCTCGTGTTTGGTCTCTGGTTTGCTGCATCCGCGTTTCTAGGGGGCGGTGTCGTGTTTGGGCGGAATGGTGGGATACGTGGTGACACAGCGGGTGTCCGTGTGAGTTGGATCTCTGATCGTAACAACTCATATTCTCGGACGGCTTTGGCAAATCCCTGAATGTCGGTAAAATCGGTCCTCCGAATCTGAAGTCGAAATTCCGGATGCAAATTGCGGTAGAGCCAGTTCAGTTCTTGCTCTGCGGTGATGCCTCCATGGCGGCGAATCAATGTCTGTAGGTCCGTGATGTAGGAGGCGCTATCTTCTTGTAAACGGTGTGTTCGTCTACTGATAGCTACTTCCAGGTCAATACGGTAGTTAACCGGAAAGAAGAAGTCTTGGAAGGCGGTACAGAACTCTCTCCAGTTTGTCCAATATTTACGGTTATTTCTAAACCATAATGCCGGCATTCCGTGCAGTATTTCAGGCATTGCTTGCAAAACGCGGTCGGCGGAAATTCCCTGAGATTCCCTGATTTCTTCCAATCTCTCTAGGAACGCGGCTGGGTCGGTATTTCCGTCAAAAGTGATATGCCAGTCTTTTATTCTTAGCGGCGACATTATTGTGTCAGAAGACGGACCAGGTTGTGACGGGTGAGACTGAATTCCGGCTAAAGTGCCTTGGAATGCATTACTTACAGTTATGGTCGGGGTGGTTCCTAATTGAGTCGCTGTAGTTGTGCTGCAGGTGACGGCGGATGTTCCAACGGGGACGGGAGTCATTAGTGGTGGCGGTAGAGGTGTTGTTGCTTCAGGTTTACCTTCTCGGAGAAACTTAACCAGGCGTTTCCGCTTCTCATCTACAGTGCCTATGACTTCCAAGTTGAATTTCGGTAGTTCTGCGTCCAAATTTTCCTTTCCTAACAAGTATACCCATCCTACGCGGGTGTCACTAGAATCTCCTACTATACCCGGACTGGGCGGGTTGTGGGGTCCGGTAGACCCTGTACCGGTGGTTGTCGTATCGTTGGGTCCTATCCTTCCTTTTGACATCTTGGCGGTATTCGATCGTTGCACGTCTTACTCGGTTCACAGTCAGAACTTCACTCCCCTTCGCAGGAGAGAATCTTCAAAACGGTCTCTTCCGTCGGTCAGTAGGTGGGGGTATTCGCTTCTGCGCTCTCGGAAACCTATCTAACGAGGTGTCACACGGGGCTATGGCTTTCTTGATAGCCGAAGTTGACAATCGGTAACAAAAAAATAACGGGTCAGTGGATTTCCAACGGATATGGTGTACCATAAAACGGTCCCTACTCGGGCGCCAAATTTGTGACGTACTCTCGCGTCGCTACGTCTTCTTTGACACCTTAATGCAGGTTTCGGATTGCCTCGGGCGCCACCTTCGGTTTTAAGTGCCGAAGGACACTACTCGGGCAGCTTCAGTGAAGAAGAAATACTCCAGGGGTCTTTATGGTGTTGACCTACTTAGGTGGCGGCCAGAAGGGTAGGCTTTAATTACCCGGCTGGGTCGGATACCTGAAGTTTCACGGCTATAACAATCACACTTCAATACGAACAGTGGAATAAAAATACACAATATTTCCTAAGTTCTATTTATTATTAACAACAACAAATAAATATACAAAATTCGTTACAGGTCGGGGTTTAACGGGGATGGTGGAGGTGTGCAAAGAATGTTACGCAAAAGCTACCATGCTTCGGGTGAATGATGAATGCGGGGTTATTCACGGCGGAGTGATATGCGAAAGCGGTTTTTACAAAAAGCGGGCGGTCTAATTACCAAGCGGATATTCTACATGCGGGGTACATATAAATTGCTACCAAACTCCTATGATAGTAGGTTAGGTTCTATTCTCTGAGACTACGGAAACCCGGATTGCAATATTATCTATACGGAAAGTATCTTAAGATCGGTTTCTATTATTTTTTTTCATGAATTTGGGAAGTACTCGTGATACCCACCTAGTACTTCTTCCTCCTTGTTAGCGGGCTGATAAAGGTATATCTACCGTCGGAGACCCTCGTGGTACCCACCTAGTGTCTCCAACGCATAAAAACTATTACGCAACTACCGGAGTACCTGTGATACCCACCCGGCACTCCGCCTTCCTTATCAGAGGGATAACAAGGGGAAACGGAAAACGACTAAACGCCCGGAGTACCTGTGATGCCCACCCGGCACTCCGCCTTCCTTACTAGCTGGCTGATAAGGGTATACTACCGTTGGAGACACTCGTGATACCCACCTAGTGTCTCCGACGCAAAATAATAAGATTAATAAACTGCCGGAGTACCTGTGATACCCACCCGGCACTCGGCCTTCCTTATCAGCGGGATAGCAAGGGTAAAAATACCTCACCTAAGATATCTTACTCGGAATACGGACTTACGTTTGTGTATATGAAGAATTCGGCCGGCAGAATAGAACCTGAAACTCTACAAATCTATAATAAAGCTTTTCTTACCAAAACGGAGCAGTAGTTGTTCGTGGCGGCACTATAAACGGCTGGTAGCTAACTGACTTCTCTAATGATCTACTGATTTATATATTCAACGGATCTCCCACTCCTATCTAACGACTTGCGCAGAATTCCAATATCGGACTTAGAATTCTTTCCGACTCCCCAATCTAAATAATTATTAAGTATTTCTTACCGGTTCTCCTTAATGCGGCTCAGGACTGCACGTGGTGGCACTATTTCGTGTCGGTGATCAACTCTCCTCGCTAACGGTTCTGAAATCCCTAGCTAGCTATCGGTTCTCCCACTTCTAACTAGAAACATGCGCAAAACTATGATTCTCGGACTTAGAAAAATTCCTAATATCTCGATTTGCTTACCGGTTTTCTCGGAGCGTACGTGTTTACCTCTTAGACGGCTGGCGATCGACTTCTCAAAAATGTTTCTCTTTTCGATCCGTTTAACCCAACCGTATCCCCTCTACTTAACTAATTAGCAGTTGCGCGTCGTTTCAACAAAATCCGGTTTTATTTTAATAAATAATACAGTGCGGAGTCGTTGGAATATACGGAACTAAACACAATTTAAGTAACTTCGTTACAACGTCCAATTTGTTGGCTTCAGATATTGATGTTTTACCACTTCTGGGAAGATATTTAACATGGTCCATTTCCCTAAATTATTTTTTAATTTTACTTACTGTTGATTGAGGAATTGGATCGCGATTGGGGTATATAGCATTAAATAAATTACGAACTTCTGCTTGAGTTCTCACTCTATCTCTATAACCAATCAGGGTTAAAATCTTGATTCGTTCTGTTTCTGTTAGTTTCATTTTAGTAAATGCTGTTATTAATGTCGGCAAAAAACTCGAAGAGTAAAAATTTGACGTCTATTATTTGACAGATTCACAGAACATTGACGAATAAAGAAGAGTCAATGACAATATTGATTTAAATATTTTTGTAAATAATATTCCGAGTACTTACTACAATAATTAATTTTAAATTATAATGTAGCAATGTTTTTATAAATGTATTTTTTTTCGGAACCAACAATAAACACTATTTTGTTTTATTTCCAGTGGCGGTCCTTAGTGTACTTTAGTTCAGTAAATGAATATTTATTGTGATTCCATGTTACTTAACAAAGTTCATAATTTTGGTTAACCCTGTAGAAATAAATATTTAAATAATTACATTGTTGCAAAGGCGAAAGGGAGACCTTTCAAATGAGCTGTCACGTGACCTCGGTTTGTATTTAAAAAAATCGTCATCACTAATGACGTAATGTCCAACACATCTACAGCAGTTGATGGCCATTCAAAAATTAAAATTGACGTGTTTTAAGGTTCGTCTGTTTCTGAAATAATGAATTTATTCCATACATTTGCATCATACTGTATACTCTTATACATCTCTGTACTTATAGTTCGATATTTTTAATGTAGTTATGATTTAGTTATGACAAGAACTGGGCCAATGGCCAAGTTATCGAAACAATTGCAAATATATTTAAATAAGACTATTTTTTAAAATCTTTCTGTTCACACGAATATATAAAAATTATATACTGGCCTATGAGCGCCGAAACGTATATTTTACGTTTTGCAATATTCGGTGGCAGTGATAGAATGCAAGATAATTTTTCAGATTTATCTCGTTTTCCTTTATAGCAGCCCCAATAATGGGGTGCAAGTTGATTGTGAGGCTAAGTTACTTTCTATTTAATCAAATTGAATTTCATAAAATCTTTATTGTCTCACAATGCCTTTCGATAAAGTCTGTGATAAAACATAATAAAAAATAATATCACTTAATGTTTATAACAGAAAATAAATTTAGGATAATTGTTGCATTAAAAGTTTCATAATGATTTATTTCTGGAAAACTACTTTTAACATAATCATTATAAAAAGTAGTTGAAAACATTGAACTAACCAATAGTATATAGTATAGTACGAAGAAGTACAAACAAGAGAATATTAAATAAAACATAAAAAGAACCCAATTGCCAATTTAACTACAAACTTTTTTACAATACACAATAAACAACTTAGTTAGACAAAGTAAAATATTTAAACTCATATTTACAATTACTTATATTTTTAAGGTTTATTTTTATTCTTTAAAAAATACATTACCCACCACATTATTAACTTTCGCCGTATTATTTTAAGAGTTAAAGTTGCTGTTATAGTCTTACTTCATCGTTAGTATGAATTACTAGTAATTTAGGCATGCTTACTATTATATAGATATTATAAAAAGCACCAGCCTGCTTCTTTGATGCCAAACTATAAAGATGAAAAAATCTACGTGTCTTTTAAGCCTTTTATGTGAATAGCTTTAAAACTGAGAGTCGTGTTTGGAAGCTGGAGTCTATGGAGGGAAAAAAGGGCGAATCTCAACCAGAACTTGAGTAACTTATCCATAATTTTCCAGGAAGAGGATTTTGCAATAGAGATGTGTCTGGAGGAGATTATTAAGCACGACCTCAGAAACAAATCTGTAAAAATCATTTTGGTTAGTTTGGTTGAGGTACTGGAATCAAATCGGATCCACCTCCAGGTAGTTTAATAAAGCCTTTATGATCTAATAAAGTAACCTTACTTAGGGCATCAAGGCATACCGGCAAAGCGGACGTTCTAGCCAGAAAAGGTACATAAGAAATATTTCATGGCCTAGAGCTATTCCTAGGCAGAGGGAATAGCGTAGCCAGAGGAACCATATCAAACCGGGTAAATCAGAAGAGACGTTCTTGCTTGTTCGAACTAGAGAAGACAAGATACCTAGAGATATTTGTATATTTAATGTTTAATTTTTCAGCAAAGTTTTAAGCAATTTGTCAAGTCCTTGTTTTCAGTATATCGTTTTAACTGACTTATTTACCTCCATAATATCCATACAGCAAGTATACCCTTAGCATGAAACTGTATTTGTCATAAAAACTTAATTAACTACAACTAAAAATAAGAACAACACAGCAATTTTTATATGGATCTATCTCAAATTGGTATCATCGGTAATGAAGAGGCAGACAAGTGCGCGAGCGATGCAATATCCAATTCTATTACAACTGTAGTAAATGAAATAACTTGTGGATATGAAGGTGTAGGTCCAAAATAATCTGATTCTGGTTTGTCACTCAAATTAAAATAATAAATTTTTCCGCCTACCTTACCGGAAAACCAATCATATGAACCCCAAAAATAGGACAGAAAGTCTTTTTTATCAACCCAAGGGCCGAAAATTCATAACGCCACAATTTTTTTATTCCAGCATTGAAAAAGCGTGCTTTGGATTTGACATTTTTTAATCAGAACTAATACAAATTTCGACCATTTCCACAAATTGAGAGCTTTCCTTAAACAAAATTCTACAAATTACAAAGAAAAAAATCTAAAACACTATCACAAGAAGAGTGCATTCGATTTTTTAAGGAAGTGTCCGATTCTGAATACCTCTTGATGAAGCTGAGCAAAGGGTGACAAAATCAAGGTATCATCTGCAAATGTAAAGGCTTTAGTAAGTCTGATCCATTCGGGGATGTCTGTAGTATACAAATTGTATAGAATGGGAGAGAGAACCGAACGCTCGAGGAAGTCCAGCTTCGATTTTCTTGATCGAAGATTTGATGGAAGATTCGACACTAACCTGAAACGTTTGTGATTTGAGCAAAGATTTGATTAACCTTAATAGGCCTGAATGAAAATGAACTGAATTTAATTTATACAATGTGGAAACCACTTATGGAATAAAATTACTTGTAGGGGTTGGTTTAGAAGATTATAAAAAACGCTGGGACTCGTCAACTTTGAAATTCAAATGTGAGCTTTTTAAACATAAATTTAAATGTACAGGGTGATAAACACTGTATATTTTTATAATTTTAAAAGCCCCTTAACAATACGATCTCAACGAACTATACCAAGTAGGGTCTATTATGAATTGTACACGGTGAAAATTTGAAATTATTTATAATTTTGTTCAAGATAGTAAATACATAAAAAAGGTTATTGATTTTTTACATTACATTACATTACATTACAAATGCTCAAAATGTTCTTCACCTTGTTGTTAGCAATAACACAGTCTCCTATAAAAGTCGTCCTGAACTTTGTTTAAAGTTTGAGGTAAAATAGCCCCTATTTTTGTAGTTATCCTTTCTTTGAGGTCTGCAATGCTGGTTGACTGTATTGCATATACTTTGTTCTTGAAATAATCCACAGAAATAATCCAAGGGCGTAAGGTCTGGCGATCTAGCTGGCCACTCGATAGTAGCTCCGTCCTGCTGGAACCAGATATTTTCATCCGGTAGGTTCGGATCTTGCGTTGGGATATAAGTTGGCCAACTCAAGAACAACTCGTCTCTAATCATGCTGAAGTATTTTTCGGCTGTCAAATTTCTATCTACAAAAACAGGACCAATAATATGATCACCTATGATACCTGCCCAAACGTTCAACTCAACTTTTGAGGATACTGAGTATATCTCTCACGCATCCAATAAGGATTCTCCTCTGACCAATATCTACAGTTTTGTCTGTTTACTTCCTCTTTCAATGTGAATGTTGATTCATCGAAAAAAAGAATTGTACCAACAGCCATATCATTTATTTATTTATGATTCTTTCGCATGAAATCCATTCTACGATCTGTATCTTCTTCTAATAGTTCTTGCACAAAAGTCAATTTATATGGATGAAGTTTCTCTTTATGGAAACACCTTATAGCCATTTGCACCAGTTCTGATTAAATGTTCCCGTTAGCTAACGACGTTTAAGATTTAAGTGTCCGTTAAATAGTCCGTGCGTTGCACCGCGTGCCTACTGGGTCATCGTTACTTAACGACAGCTATGGCAACGTCGGAGCTTCTAGTAATTTTAATTTGTAACCAACAATTATTTACATAAATTTTCGACAATTGACATTTATTTATGAATTGAATTTGATTTGTTCGTTGATCGTTTGGTATATTTGCCTTAGAATTCCATTTATAATGAATTCCAGAACGTACCAGTCATCGTCTTCATCCATAATATTTACGTTGTCCACGATATCCATGTTAAAAATTTATATAAAACGCGGTAATCAATTAGATGTCAAAATATCAAAGACAAATTACAATCTATGCAGAGAGAATTCTAGGTTATGTTGTCGTTAAATCGTTGATTGGCACTGTGAGCACTGTTTAAATTAACGCCCGTTAACGAATAGATATCGAGAGGTTTCGGCATGGTGCAAAGGAACTGATCGTTAAAGTTGACGTTAAAGCGTTCGTTAACTTTAATCAGAACTGGTGCAAATGTACATTAGGACAGTTGTGTGACATTACTTCGCAAGATATAAAGGCCGGTTAATGCAACAACATTATAATTACATTAACATTACATTATAATTACACTTTCACTAAAAAAATGTCGTTCATGCAAGACTTCATTACATTATAAATTATGTATTAGCGGCTGCGTATATTGTCCACTATTGACACTTGACAGTTATGTTATGTTTTATGCATCTGCTCCAATATTCAAAATGTTCAAGTTATACTACTATAGGATTTTTACGATAAGTTGACCATGACGTCATTCCTAGTTAATTATATTGCCAACAAAGTAACTTAAAAATAACTGACAGTAGATGAGATTTACTTGTAAGAGCTAGGAAAATTAAAGTGACAACACCGCAAAATTTTATGCTCTGACGTCATTGTCAACTTATTGTAAAAATCCTATATTCTATTTTTGATTTTGTTAAAATATTTTTTATTGCTTGTAAAACGTGCCTTCAATATCAACATAACCTAAACATAGGAATTTTGACTTCTTAGTGGGCTTAATGTAATTGTAATGCCTTAATGTGTAGTATAAACGCCTCCACTATAAAATGGGTGATCAACTTTTCTTAATGATAATGTAATGTTAATGTAATTATAAAGAACGTTGCATGAACCGGCCTTTAGTTTTTGATTATGAATTGACAACTGCGATATTTAAATGTCAACACATCAACAACTGACAGACAATATTTATATGGTTATCTATAGGATTTTTACTTAGAACATAAAGGGTGTGTTCGGGGAGCACGCTATTTGCGCCATTTGGCGCTATCTAGTACTTTTCCTCGTTTGCATTATATGGCTCTTGGCGCTACATAGCTCGAAAGCGTGCTCCCCGAACACACCCAAAATAGTAAGGAAGGAGTTTGTGTTATATCTACAATGTTAAAATCTGGCGACGGAAGTCGGCCATATTGGATAACCATTTATGACTCATACTTTGTTGACAAGTTATAAAAATTTAGTTTTCTGTTAAAAATTTGAATTAATTATTTATTGGTAAGTAGCTATTATTATAATAAATATTCATTATATATACGTAAACTATATTTTTATGTTTAAATTAAATTATTACTTTGTATTGATCCCTAACCTATCTACTTAAATTGACATAGGCGTATCAATAATGGAAAGAGGATATTTTATTTTAATTATCATTAATTTACAATTTTTTGGTTAATCTCATAACTGTATATGTCAATTATTTTTATGTCTATGGAGTATTATAAAGCAACGTTGTACAATAAATATATTTGTATATTAATTAACACATTATTACATTCACAGTTTCCCACGGGATGAAAATATTAGACGGAAATGGTTAAATATTGTGGATAAAGATAACTGGAGTCCAGGCAAGAATAGCTTTTTAGGCTCACAACATTTTACAGAACAATTATTTGATAGAACTTCTTCAATAATTGTTAAACTAGTACCAAATGCTATACCTACAATTAAAATCGTAAGAATGAAATATGTAAGTAATTATTACATCCACAAATTGCTTTAATAACATTGACCAAATCTATATTTTTTCTCAAATCTATTTACAGATAGTTTACATAAACATATATTTCACTAATATATACCTTTTCTATGCAGGTAAGTACTAACGACCCTTATGCTGAAGAGATAATAACTACTAGCAGTGAAACTATTTCACCAGTTCCTGTTCCTGAAACTCTACCATCTACTTCTGAAAGTCTTCGTAGGAAACAACTTATAAAAACATCTGTGTAGTATATTTAAAAGCATTAAAAACAAGAATTTATTATACCTATATGTAAAAGTAAAATAAATAATGTAGAAAAAATTAGACATGTTTACACAAAATTCAATTTAAGGGCCAATAGTGGTAGAATGAAAAGTATATAACTGGTTTTATTTCCTTAAATCTAGTTCCCCCATTTTAGGCAATGTTCTACTATTTTTTTCCTCTTTTTTTCTTTATTAAAGTGGTTATTTTAATAAATAATGATTAGTGTCCATACTGAATAATAATAGGTATGTTTCAATAAGGATATGATTTTTCTACAAATAAAAATATAGGACGCCACTGTTAAAAAGTAACTTCCGGTAGCCATCTTGGATAACCATCCCGGTCACCTGTCCTTGAACGAGCAATACTTCCTTACTATTTTATGTTCTAAGGATTTTTACAAGTTGACCATGACGTCATTCCTAGTTAATTATATTGCCAACAAAGTAACTTAAAAATAACTGACAGTAGATGAGATTTACTTGTAAGAGCTAGGAAAATTAAACGTGTACAGATTGGTGACAATTCGCGCTGTTGCCACGAGCCAATTGCCACGCGTCAATATTGTATTGTACACGTTTGACATTTAGAATTAGCACAGCACTACCAGTTAACCTAGATGAAGGAAAAACAACTGTGCGTGACAACACCGCAAAATTTTATGCTCTGACGTCATTGTCAACTTATCGTAAAAATCCTATATACATTTTTTACCTAGTCGTGATAAAAAATGTTAACAAAACCCAAAATATTAATACTTAGTGAAGAAATTTGAGGTCTGCATTTAGCCAATTAAAAATAAAACTATTATTTAAAGTATAAAATATTATTATTTTTACAATTTCACATTTGAATTTCAAAGTTGAAGGGTCCCTGCGTTTTTTATAATATTCTAAACTAATCCCACAAATAAATTTATTCCATAAGTAGTTTCCACACTGTACATTAGCTTTGCAATAGCTTGTCAAAAGCTTTTTAAAATTTAAAAAAAATACACTAGACGTTCGTTTTACCGTCCAGTTTTAAATATGTATTCTGTCAGTCTTAGGGCCTGCTGCTCGCAAGAGTGTTCAGCTCTAAAACCAAATTAATATCTTGATGTTGTCGATGCGATAATAAACTTTTAATAAAAAAAATGAGGCTAATAGATATACATATTTACCAAGTTTATAGTAGTGTGTTAACAGTTCTGAAAAGAAAATGTTTTGAGGAGCATTTATTTCGTTAAAAAAACTTTTATCTTGTTGCCAAAGTGTAATCCCCACTTTACGCATATCTCAGGCGAAATGTCATTTCTGATTTCCAATAAATATTCAAAAAATAAACACAAATTCGCAAAAAAAATGAATCAAATAAATATTTATATTTAGTTTGCAAGTTTTAAGTAAAAAAGTTAGATTGAACGGTAGGGCAGAGGACCGAATCTGTGCCATAAAAAATCCGTGGAGTTTTGATTGGGTATCAAAATGTGTGGTTGGTAACTTTTCATCGGAAAAGTTTATTGGAAGTTTTCGCTGGTCCAAGAAATTCCTAGTTTTCCTAGGTGGGAAAAAGTTTCGGTACAACACAAAGAGACAACTTTTTCGTGTGGGAAACGTACTGAAGAGTCGTTCAAATCTTTTTATTCACGTTAACCTCACGTCCATCTGAAGTAATCAGTTACTAGAAATGGATAAATTTGGTTCTTTTTTATTATATAAAGATATTTTACGGCAACTTTTACCTTGCCTCAAAAGGTTTACTGCTTAATTTAATTGTATCTTTTGGTGTGGAAAAGTTATTTATTAGAAAAGAAAAAAAATTGTAAAATATTAAGAATCTGAGATAGAAGTAGAAAGAGATATTGCTTTAATGTCAGAGAAAAATTATAAAAATTTTATTAACAGTGATAATTAACTTATTAATAATAGGTAGGAACAGCCGAAAATTCCTAGATGACTGTGCAACACAGAGTACAAGAATTTGGTTTTTTTAAAGAGGTTATCTTACTATTTTTTGCAAATATTTAAAATTCGACAGACACATAATTTTAAATTAAAGGCAAATCAATAAATTTGCCAGTTGACTACGACAATATCGTATTTAGTATCTCCACTTAAAATATGATAGTATAAAAATTAATAAATGTCTCTATAAGTAGATAATTTTTTTATAAATATTTCCACAGGTCAGACAGTTGTTTAATTTGAAATTATTTAAAAAGAGTACACATTTATTTCAGCAGAAATTAATTTATTCTAATACAGTTATTGGTGTTTTTGAAAGTAATAATGATGAGTGATAATGAAATTTCTATTTCTGGGACTCTTCCAGGGATGGTTGAGACAGTGACCACTGTTGAGAATAAGCATATAAACGTTTCTTTCTCAGAAAAGGTTTATAATGGCATATAAAATGTTCAACATCATGAGCTAGTTATTCAATGCTTAAATCAATTCTTGCAATCAAACACAATGTAGATATATCTACATATTAGAACTTTGTTCTTAATAGAAACAGCAAGCTCAAGGTTACAGAACAAAGTAGAAGGAAGAAAAACTTATCCAGCAGGCTCGAGATAAATAACATTGAACCATTATGGGAATCTATAAGGTTTTAATTTCTATTTGGGTAACACAAATATACAGTGCTTTTCAGATAAAAGTATCCACCTTTAATAACTTTTGTAATACTGGTATTTAGGAAAAATCCAAAAACACGTCAATTTATGTGGGAGAGGGCAAGCATTATGGCTTATTTAAACTTACTGGAAAAGCCACCCCCACACCCCTTGCAGCATCCCTTTTCTTTAATTACTTCTCATATTTTTTATGTAAAGTTTGGTTACTCCTCTTTGAGCTCATTTCAAAAATCTAAAGTGGAAAGTTTATGAGAAAAACAATTTTTCTTTTAATAGCATAAATTTAACTTATTTTTCACTTTCACCTTATTTGCCTGTAATAAAATGGGTTGTACAACAGTTTATTCTTTTTAACTGTGCTATTTATTATGAAATTACAATAAGTTTACAAAGTGAGTATCATTCACTTCCATACAATGGTATAATCTATTTTTTAAGCGAGTGTCACAAAAAAGGAAGTTTTACGGATCTATTAACGTCCCTAAAGTGTATCTTTTTTGGCGGCTTTT
Source organism: Ophraella communa (assembly GCA_035357415.1). NCBI lineage: Eukaryota > Metazoa > Arthropoda > Insecta > Coleoptera > Chrysomelidae > Ophraella > Ophraella communa. Next base: position 17,524,906 of record CM068987.1, read on the forward strand.
TTACTTTACGGCCGCTGTTTTACTTTACGGCCGCTTTTTTACTTTACGGCCGCTTTTGCAAACAAAGTCATTATGAGGGCAACCTACTAGACACATTTAATTTGCTTATTTGAGTTATTTCCACGTCCGATATTAAGATTGTCAAATTATGAAGGCGGCCTACTAGACACACTTAATTTGCATGTTTGGGTTATTTACCCATAAAACAAATAATGCCCTAATTTATTAACTTCGTTATGACCCAACTTCTGTTTATCATACTTACTGTAAGTAATTCTGTACACATCTTTGTTACTTAATAATACACTTTTCATTTGGTTAATAAAAATTTTAATCTAATCTTCCAGTTTCGTCTCTGTTTAGAAACAAAATTGTAAAAAAAAGTTGTTACCTATTTGATGAGACACTCGCTTAAAAAATTTTGTGTGCACCTCAGCCGTATGATCTTTTTTGCCCTCACCTGAAATTTGCTTGGCCTCGGCTACGCCTCGGCCGCAAATTTCAGATTCGGCCAAAAAAGATCAACATTACGGCCTTGGTACACAAATAACTATTGAAATGCCTCTCTGACATTTCTTAATACGGCTGGATTTATTTGTCGACATTCATTTTCTATCTTCTCTGGTAAATCATCCAGAGATTCTGATTGGGTAGCATAAACTTTTGTTTTTAAAAAACCCATAAAAATAAATCTAGGGGTGTTAAATCCGGTGAACTAGGTGGCCACTCCATCATCTGCCCTCTTCTACCTATCCAACGAGCGGAGCATGTTTCGTTTAAAAACTGTCGGACAGGCATAGCATAGTGTGGGGGAGCTCCGTCTTGTTGAAATACCAGTAAATCTTCGGAAAGGTTATCACCATTTTCTATTATTGTTGTAATACGTGGGTAAACCCCTTCCCTGAGTAACAAGATATGATTCACCATTTAAATTTTCGTTGATGAAGAAAGGTTCGACAATGTGGTCACCTAGGATACCAAACCAAACGTTTAACTTTTGGGGATGTTGTGTATGGAATTCACGCATAATATGTGGATCACTTTCAGGCCAATATCTTAAATTTTGCCTATTTACTAAATCATTTAATGAAAATAAGCATTCATCAGAAAAGCAAATATTGTTTAACAATTGTGGATTGTTATTGTTGTCATTGATTCGCAAAACTCTAGACGACGATCAAAATTATCTTCATTCAACTCGTGCACCAACTTAACTTTGTATGGGTGGTACTTGAATTTATATAGAACTCGGAAAACTGTAGAAGTTGAAACACCGATCGCTCTACTTATTGTTGACAACGATTTGGGTTGTTGAGCTTTTAAGCTGACTTGCCCTAAAATTGCCATTTGGATTGCTTCGTTACTTACGAGTACCTCTCGTTTATGCACTTTATTGTAAACAGACCCTGTTGTGATAAATTTCTCCATCAGTTGAATTACATACTTATGAGTTGCATGTCTTCCGTCATGTAATTCGTTAAATATTCTAGCAGCAGCTCTTGCACAATTATTATTTTGGTAGTATAAACCTACAATTTCAATTCTTTCTTGCAAAGAGTAAACCATTTCAGCGAAACAAAATAAATAATGTATCAAAGTACACTATCAATAGTGACCACAAATTCTAGTTGACAATGTCAAACTTTAATAAAAAGTAGAGTTTTTTGTTGTTTGGATTTTTTAATTAGAATAAATAGCACATTTAAAAAGATTAAAGAGTTTGAACTGTTGTACAACCCATTTTATTAAGGCAAATAAGGTGAAAGTAAAAAATAAGTAAAATTTTAGCTATTAAAAGCAAAATTGTTTATCTTATAAACTAACTACTTTAACCTACAAGTATTATACATTTTTGAAATCAGCTCAAAGAGGAGTATCCAAATGTTACATAAAAAATATAAGAAGTAATTAAAAAAAGGATGCTGCTAGGGGTGAGGGGGTGGCTTTTCCAGTAAGTTTAAATGGGTTATTTTGCAGATGAAAAAGTAAATAATATATTCTCAACTTCTGTAAAAAATTATAAAAACAAACAAGCGGCAAGAAAAAAATATAGGCTAATTTATCCGGTTTAACAGACTCCTTCTGCAAATACATTTTTATATAATTATCGTCGTGTCATAAATGACACGAAAGAAACGTATAGTCTTTCCAATATTAATTGCTAAAATCCATTTAAAAGTGTCATACAGAGTGAGTTAGTTTACTAGGCTTCAAAATAGAAAGAATGGCATGAAAACAACATATTTTTCCCGTTAAACATCCACTGTATCGTCGGAACCCAGCTCTCTCTAGACTGGTAGTCCGTATGACACTTTTAAATGGATTTTAGCAATTAATATTGGAAAGACTATATTATCGTAGAAAATGATGAAGATCTTAATACTTTGCTTTATTTTGAAGTTAAAAATTAAATACCTAAATAATAAAATTGATTGTGTTAACCTTTACTTTTTGGAAGTTCATCTTACTAAGAACAATAAATAACTGAACAGTTAAACTAAACTTATTCCACGCATTCAGTAGAATTTGACTGCTTAGATGATAAAATTAGAAACATGCTGGCATTTTGAAACTTAATAAATATCAAAAACAGTTAAGTAAATTAGAAAAATTAATAAATATACAATACAATACAACACATTATACACAACACAATAACACATTAAATACTCACATACAAGTACATTTTGCTCCTCGGTTCGCAAATCTATCAGACACTATTTTTTCAAATAATGAAAATACAATTTTAGGTAAAGGTTTAAAATATTGCATACCTCCTAAATTTACTAATAATATAAAAGAAATTTTAGCCTCAGATTCTGAAATAGCTTTCAAAACTAAATCAAATAATTTTATTTATGAAAAAATGCAAATAGCAAATCTTATTAGAGATAAAACCAAACAAATTTAAAAGTCAAAGTCAAAGTATTAAAAATGACATTTAAGGTTTAAAATCAATCAAAAATAAAGTAAATGAAAATAACCTTTTCCTACGACCACATATGAAAGTGCTAGATTGCACACTTATTTGTACTTAAGAAAGTAGCTAATATCAATACACGTATTGAAAAGTAAAAAAATATAGCTCTATGATCTGTGACATTTACGTCAAATTTATCAATAGTAAAAACACATGAATGTCAAAGCAAGGACCATTTAATTTTTTTTAAATCTTTCTTGTGTCAAATATTGTATTGTAATTGCCAATACAAATTTTTCTGTATAAAGTAAGAATAAAGAATATAGTTTCTTAAAGGGTTTTAAATTTTTAATAAATAAACATATTTTTATTCAGTATTATTATTTTTATAAAAACACTTTTAGAAAGAAGAACAGTTTATTCTTTTTTTTAAATTGGGTTATGTTCCGTGCATGTGTCGAATGTGGATAACAATTATCTTTGTGTCTATTATTATTACATTACTTTTCAATTAATTTCACCAACTGACCATTTTACTTTTAATTTTTATAGAGCCTACAAAAAAATTATAATGTCATTTATCTAATAAAGAATTTTGATGTGAATTCCTGAGAAAGGTGGTTATTTGATTTTAATTAATTTATTTCCATGCAATATATAAACTCGTTTAAATCCTAATTTTTAACATGACTAACAATTAAAATAAATTTTATAAATAAATTTAAAATATTTATTATAATAAGAAATATTGGAGTCGTAGGAAAAATCGTGTACACAACGCGTTGGAAATTGTATTTCTTGCACTCGTTACGTTTCCGCACTCACCACTACGCGGCTCGTGCTAAACTTCACTTGTGCGTAATACTTCACTTTCCACACTCGTTATGTAATATAGGTACTAAATTATAACAAAATCAGATACATAAGTGTAACTCAACAGTAATTTTAAAAAGAGAAGATTATAAATCTAAAGTGAATGATTTCATAATGTCAAGTAATATCAAAATTCTAAAAAACGATCCTATTCAGAAATTTTCTAACCAAATAAGAGAACATGTGAATCATTCAAATAAAAGTAAATAAAAATTCTCAATGTCCAGAATTATATGGAACAATTAAATTACATAAAGACTCAAAACCAATTAGACCTGTAGTTTCGTATGTTAACACTCCTAATACTAAAGTAGCTAAAAAATTAAATAGGTTCGCGCGGAAATTGAAACTTTAAATGGTCATAATAACACAATGTCTGACGCGTTAGAAAATTTGAGACGAAGATATTACTAAGAATAATAAAAAACTCTTCGTTTCAACGTAACTTCCAAGTTTATTTGAGCATTTATTGTAATCTTAAATATAGTATTGTATCTTAAGTCATTAATTTTGCTGATTTTCTAAATCACATATAAGTTGTTTTTGAACTATATGTGAAGTTGTTTCTTATCTTATACGCTATTATAGAAAAAAACTAATGCTACACTATGTAATATATTTCCCGTGGGTTTGGAGCCTATCGGGCGCGTCCCCAGGTGGCGGATAGGGGCCCCCCAGAAAAGTATCTGGTCTGCTTGAGCAGCTAACACTGCAACATGGCAGGCTAGAGACAACACTGGGGTTGTGCGTACTATACGGACGGCGAGTCTTGCATGAGCGGTGTAAAATCCGCAAGATTGTCGGACGAGTCGTACCTAAGGTCGCACCGCGGACCAACCACCCCTTCCCAGCTGTCGTGTCGTGGCTAAGGGATTGCACAGGGGTACACGATGCCGGCGAGGTCCATTGACCGAACCGAAAAACCAGTAACCTTGTCGACCGTGGATTATTATGTCTCGCGGATAGGGTTACGGGGGTCTGGGCTTAATAACCTGGACCAAGAGGAGACAACCTCAATAAAAACCTGAATCTCACGGTGGGACACCAGGCCAAGGGGATGCGTGGCTGAACAGAAGATCAGCAGCGACTGGTAGTCACCTTGGGGCACCGGGCGAAACCCCATTGTATTTAGCCTTCGCCTGGCATGCGGGGCTCTGTCAGGGGCGACCACCCCTTCCCTAGCTGCTCGTGGGACCAGATATGGATACCAAACAAAAGACGAAAAGATCGGGAGCGCACCGTCCAAAGATGAAGCGCGCCCGAAGACTTCTTACCGGAGATGGTGGAACCGTAGAGGGACAGCCAGCTACGGTATTGACACCAACTCCGTCAGGGTCCGGCACCTCAATCGAGGGGCAAGGAACCAGCGGAAGAGGCGAGAGGGCTGAGAAGCCCATAAAACCGAGACCGGCAGGGACTCAGAAGAGGCCCAGACCGGACGGGCGAACACCACCTGAAAAGGTGAAAAAAAAGGCGAAGGCGGCGGAAGGTGCACCAAGGGCTGCTGGAACTACCGCACCGGTAGGACCACGCCCTAAGGGGCCCGAGCCAGCCGCCACATACGCCTCCAGGGTGAGGGATGTAGGGGTTGCCATTGTTCCCAGTGGCTATCCCAGCGTTACCCTTACCGCGGAACAAGTAGACCTCATCCGTGAGGCGCTACTTGACAACATCTACGCGATGCAGGAGGGCACAGGCCCCGCTCCAAGATTCTCGGAAGCGAGAATGAAGAGCGGTGGACTGGTCGTGTACTGCGTCGACGGGCCTACCCAGGAATGGGTCAAAGGCCAGGTCAGTGCCATGCGACCGTGGGAATCTGCGGAACTAAGGGTCATCGACCCTAAGGACCCGGAGAAACCGGTCCATGTCATGACATGGATCCCGGGACCACAGATGTCTACAGACAGGCTGTGGAAAATGCTCAGGGTCCAAAATCCGGGGCTCCGAAAGGAGCACTGGAGAGTCCAGAAGGAGAAGGCGGACTCTAGAGGCCGCCAACTCTTCCTGGCAATGGACAGGGCTTCCTGGGACTTCGTGTCAGGAAAACAACAGAAAAAACTATACCTCAACTTGGGAAGCATAACGCTGAAAGAGTTGGGGAAAAAACCCGAAGGGGAAACTCCGGACACTGGAGGAACGACTGGGGAACCGACAGCCCAACCACCCGTGGTGAGGGCTGGAGAGTTAAGGAGGAACCGAGCCGTGTGGCCACGGATGACCTGCCTGCGAAGGCAGCAATCCCGGCGACACAGGCTATGGAGACCGCCGAGGTGCAGGGAGAAACGGAAGAGGTACCGGGCAAGGAACCGGGATACCTCTAGGTAGGAAAAAAAAATGAAAATAATAAAAATACTACAAGCACGGCTGTATTACAGACATGTCTACTCAAACAAGACATAGATATTGCTCTTGTGCAGGAACCCTATGTCGTTGGGAGAGCGGTCAAAGGGTTACCATGCGCGGGAGGCTACGACTTGATCTATTCGACGAATGGCCACCCTCGGGCATGCATAGTAGCCAAAAGAAATCTTGATGTTTTTCCACAATGGGACCTGTGCACAGGAGACCTAGTGGCAATTACAGTCAAGATTAAAAGAAATAACATGTCGAGGCAGATTGTTATTGGCTCGGCATACCTACCTTACGACCAATCAGGTCCCCCTCCTTCCAAAGAGGTGAGAGAACTGGTTACACATTGTAGGGACAAAGGGATCGAACTCCTTTTGGGGTGCGACGCCAATGCTCACCATATCATATGGGGGAGCACAGACATTAACTCAAGAGGGGAGTCACTTCTGGAATACATTGCTTGCAATAATCTAGAAGTGGCTAACGTTGGGAATGACCCCACTTTTGTGATCGAATCGCGGGAGAAGGTCATTGATATCACAGTAGGTACAAGAGAGGTGTGCAGGTGGGTGGACGGATGGCATGTCTCTAGGGAGATGTCTATGTCCGACCATAGGCATGTCCTCTACAACCTAACCTGTGAAACGGGGAAGGAGGAGGTCACATATCGCAACCCTAGAACCTGTGATTGGGACTCCTTCAGGGAGCACCTTGAGCAGGGTCTAAGCGAATGCCTCCCAGCCCCAAAGAATGTGGCTAAAATAGACTTCCTCTCAGAACAACTGACTGGAGGTCTTATGGAGGCCTATAACAGAAACTGCCCAGAGAAAAGGAAGAGGGCTAATAGGGACACTGTATGGTGGACCAAAGACCTCTCGAGTCTCAGGACAGAAGTGAGAAGACTCTTCAACCTGGCCAAAAGAACAAATGGCTGGGAAGCCTATAAGGCTAAAAGGAGAGAATATGGCTATGCGATTCGCAAAGCCAAAGAAAACTCTTGGAGAAAATTCTGTGAGGACATTGACAGTCTTCCAGAATGCTCCAAGCTGAGAAAAACTCTCCATGGGTAGGGTAGGATCTCTGAAGAATGAAAAAGGGGAATACACAACGACCGGTGAACCTGTCACGGAGCAGGGGCACATCTGTTCAGGGGCACTCCGTAGGAAGGCATCCAAGGACAGCTGGGCCCTTGCCAACAAAATCGTGAACAGAACCAGACTTGCATGGGCGATAAAATCCTTTCACCCATACAAAGCTGCGGGACCAGACGGTATCTTCCCAGCACTGTTGCAACAGGGCAGGGAAATCATCGAGGGACCAATGTGCCGACTACTCAGGGCTAGCTTGGCACTGAGCTATATCCCTATGAACTGGAGGTCTGGAAGAGTAGTCTTCATACCGAAGCCTGGTAAGGCCACGTATGCTGAGACGGGCTCCTTCAGACCTATCAGCCTGACCTCCTTTTTTCTTAAAACTTTAGAAAAACTGGTGGACAGGTACCTACGGGACGGTGCTTTGAGGGTAAAACCTCTGCATCGAAACCAGTTTGCGTATAAGAGTGGGGTGTCCTGCGAAGTCGCGGTACACAAGCTGCTCCTGAAAGCGGAGCAGGCACTCTTAAATAAAGAGATAGCCCTAGGTACGTTTCTGGATATTGAAGGGGCATTTAATGTTGCCTCCGTCGATTCCATACTTAGGGCCATGCAGAACCGTGGCATAGAACAGGACATTGTAAGATGGACTGGTAATATGTTATGGGAAAGAACAATAATAGGTACGCTCTTTGGGGAGACGAGGATGGTCTCTGCCACTAAGGGGTGTCCGCAAGGAGGGGTGTTATCTCCTCTTCTGTGGAACCGAAAAATGGTGCAGACAAGAGGTATTGTCAACTAATCCGGCAAAAACCTCCGTGATAGCGTTCACCCTCAGAAGGAACCTTGACTTGAGGGAACTTCGTATGTGGGGCCAAACGCTAAAGTTTAAAGAGGAAGTCAAATACATAGGGGTAACCCTAGATAGCAAACTAACCCTTTCCAACCACATTAGAAACACAACAGATAAAGGCCTAACAGCTCTCTGGGCATGCAGAAGAGCTGTGGGCAATACGTGGGGGCTTAAACCCAGTATGATGCACTGGCTTTATACGAGGGTGGTGGCACCCATCATAACCTATTGTTCTGTTGTGTGGTGGCATAAAGCGAGATGCTCAGTAGCATCTAGACAGCTAGGCAGGGTACAGAGAGTAGCCTGTCTCGCCATAACCGGGGCGATGAGAACAACGCCCACGGCGGCCCTGGAAGCTATGCTGGGACTACCTCCACTACATATTATTGTGGAAAGGGAAGCACTGGCAGCTGCTTACAGGCTGAAAATAAACAACGAATGGGGCAGGGCGATCCCTAGGTACCATTCCACAATCTCGAAAGAGATTGAACATAATCAATTACTGAGCATGCCCTCAGATAGAATACCTATCTGCTACGACCTTTCCAAACCATATACGGTTCATATTCCGGATAGGGACGAAGCTCGCACCCCAGAAGAATAGAATAGAATGTAATATATTTGTAATCAGGAGAAGCAGGGCTACTCAAAACTATAAAAAATACAGGGTGTCCCATTTCTAATATTGAAGGCACTCCCTTTATACAAAATTTGGTCAGTTGCTCCATTTTTCGTCGGTAGAGATAATAGAATACAACTTTTATTTAAAACTTTTTTTTTGTATTCCCGAAATTAAGGAAAATAAGTGGGGGTGCTGTCTAGTAGTACGTTTGACAAAACTTTTTACGTCGGCTTCTTGCTTATATAAGTTATTCTTAGTTTCTTTTGCTTTACGTCGTAATTCCATGGCTCTTTTTCACATTTTTCTTAATTGCTTTTCCTTAATTTTATTCATATTTGGGGTACTTGATAGCTTTTGGAGAATAGTGGCTTTACGTCTTCTTGCAATTGTTGATAATGCTTGTGGAACATGAGAAATCTTTTGAATACAAAATTGTTCTCTATCGATCACTTTTTCTTTTAAACCTCCCAACTATCTATCCGAAAAAATTAATTTATATTCTGTCCTACCTCCATCAAATAGTTATCAGGGCAAAATAACATTCTATGAAATTTATGGTACTAACCCTTACTGTGTGAAAATTCATGTTATTCAGAACAATAAACTACTAAAAGGTTGTATTAACTTTCACTATTTATTCTATAATTTGCAATTACAGCTGTTTCGCTATAACTAGCATCGTCAGATTGACATATTGAAATTACATGTTTGTTTGTAACTAGGTACTTGATGTTGCTAAGTAGTTAAGGCTAGACCAAGTAAGGAAGTAATAAGACATAACAATATTAAAGCCTAGATGTTATTAGCCCTAAGGGATTATCCTGGATGTATTTCCCTCTAAGATCAGTATAACTGTGCAATGATATAGAAAAACCAGGAAAAAACTATATCCTGCTGATCTTTACAATAACTTAATATATTTGTGTTACAATTACGTCTTATCTATGTATAAAATGAAGACTCAATCAAAGTAAACAGTTTAATAGTGGTGAACTTCCAAGATTTATTTGTTCATTAACTACTTTATATTGTTGATCTGATAGATGTCTTTTGATTTCAAGTTCTTCGAGGAAATCTAAATTTTGTTTTTACACAGGTGTGTAATATTTGAATGTCATTAGTGTGTATGAGTGAGTGTGGATGTTCAAGAACGTGTTTGGCATAGTTTTACTTATCTGGTTGTTGTAATCTATATGCTCTTAAATGTTCATTGAATCTTATTTCAAAATTTCTTTGTGTTTGACCTATATATACAGCATTACATTTTGGACAATTAAATAAATAACCTAATCATTACAAAATCAGATAAAGGTAACTCAACAGTAATTTTAAAAAAAGAAGATTATAAATCTAAAGTGAATGATTTCATAATGTCAAGTAATGTCAAAATTCTAAAAAACGATCCAACTCAAAAATTTTCTAACCAAATAAAAGAACATGTAAATAATTCAAATTATATATTTAATGACTATGATAAAAAATACCTAATTAATAAAAATCCTCAATGTCCAGAATTAAATGGAACTATTAAATTACATAAAGAGTCAAAACCGATTAGACCTGTAGTTTCGTATGTTAACACTCCTAATACTAAGGTAGCTAAAAAATTAAATACTATTCTAAATAATTATGGTTACACATCTAAATATTCAGTACAAAATTCATTAGATTTGATAAATAAATTAAATAAATGTAATTTACAAAATAATACTAAATTAGTATCGTTTGATGTAACTAATATGTTCTCTAAAATACCTCCTAAAGAATGTATAGTTCTAGTTAAAAAGCTATTAGATGAAAGAAATATCCATCCAGGTATAATATCAGATATAATTGACCTATTTAATGTATGCATTAGCCAAAATTATTTTACTTTTGATCAGAAAGTATATATTCAAAATGAAGGTCTTCCAATGGGAAGTCCCATTTCTCCAATTTTAGCAAATATTTTTATGGATAATTTAGAAAGCAAAATCTTTAATTCTACTTATAAAAACAATATTGTATTTTGGTATAGATATGTTGATGATGTGTTAGCAGGATTTGTAGGTAGCGAACGACAGCTAGATATATTTTTTAATTATATAAATACCTTGCATCCTAAAATTAATTTTACTTTAGAAGTTGAAGAAAATAATTCAATTAATTTTCTAGATTTGAGAATTGAAAAAGTTAATAATTCATTAAACTATTCAATATACAGAAAACCAACACAAACAGATGTAACCATACCATATCATTCAAATCATCCTATATCACATAAATTAGCAGCTTATAATTCTATGATACATAGAGCATTTTCAATTCCAATGAACAAAAATAATTTTAATAAAGAAATTGAGATTATAAAACAAATAGCAATATCTAATGGCTATCCAATACATTTGATAAATAAATTAATTAATAAGAAAGAACAGATAGTGTCACTACAACTAATATTCCCTCAACAACCAAAAGAAATTAAAAGTTATAAAAGTATTACATATTGTGGAAATATTTCTAATACAATTTCAAAAAAAATATCTTCTGCAACATCTGCAAAAATTTCATTTAAATCACACAATAATGTTGGTACAAAATTAATAAATGTAAAAACAAAATTACCTAAATTAAAAAAATCTGGTGTTTACAAAATTAATTGTCCAAAATGTAATGCTGTATATATAGGTCAAACACAAAGAAATTTTGAAATAAGATTCAATGAACATTTAAGAGCATATAGATTACAACAACCAGATAAGTCAAACTATGCCAAACACGTTCTTGAACATCCACACTCACTCATACACACTAATGACATTCAAATATTACACACCTGTGATAAAAAACAAAATTTAGATTTCCTCGAAGAACTTGAAATCAAAAGACATCTAGCAGATCAACGATATAAAGTAGTTAATGAACAAATAAATCTTGGAAGTTCACCACTATTAAACTGTTTACTTTGATTGAGTCTTCATTTTATACATAGATAAGACGTAATTATAACACAAATATATTAAGTTATTGTAAAGATCAGCAGGATATAGTTTTTTCCTGGTTTTTCTATATCATTGCACAGTTATACTGATCTTAGAGGGAAATACATCCAGGATAATCCCTTAGGGCTAATAACATCTAGGCTTTAATATTGTTATGTCTTATTACTTCCTTACTTGGTCTAGCCTTAACTACTTAGCAACATCAAGTACCTAGTTACAAACAAACATGTAATTTCAATATGTCAATCTGACGATGCTAGTTATAGCGAAACAGCTGTAATTGCAAATTATAGAATAAATAGTGAAAGTTAATACAACCTTTTAGTTGTTTATTGTTCTGAATAACATTCTATGTTACTTTACCATTAGTAGTAGTATGCCGTTTTACCCCGAATGCATCAAATGCAAATAAAACAAAATAATTTCAACTGAAAGTAAGATACATGTTCGAATCTGTCCAGAAAATGAATAATAATTAACTTTTTAACATCAGAGACCAACGCAGCTCCAAATCATTAACAAGTTTTAAGAATTTTTTTATTTAATCCAATCTTAAATAATACACTAGATACTGACAATCCTGAAAAACATTCATTACGATAAAACCATGAATATCAGAGAAACACCATTAGGTACAAAAAGAGTGCTACCAATATGAATACTAGCACTCACGAGTCTAGTTTTATAAAACTCGTCAAATTAAAAAAAAGATCCGTATGTCATTTTACCCAAGTATGTCATTTTAGGCAATACTCCCCTACATCATCCGAAGAACAGCAAATCAAGCTCGTTTGTAATTATTCAATTGTACTGTGTATTCTAAAGGATTAAAATTGTATGATCGAGAAAATCAATGAATTGTAGCTTCTGTACCTCTACCAATCCATCGATTTTGAAAAATCAACTCCAAACAGTAAATCGTCAGGCAGGAACTCTTGAACTTGTCTGTGATGATAGAGATGTAGCGGCTGCTTTAAGTATTAAATTACTGTAACCGTTTCAACGGTTTAAATATATAAATTACTCAATGGAATACTTTGATTAAAGCAGTTAAATGTCTTGACAAAATCGTAAAAGACACTACCCAGATAGCACAAGTCGTTACCAGGTATATCCGGAGGATATCTGATGGGGTTTGGCTATGCGCTATCCCCAGTACAAAACGGGACGTCCCCGGTATATCCCTATAGTATATCCCTAGTGTTATAAAGTAACCTTTACACCCTCTTCGATGTATGTCATATTTAATTATTGTATTATTTGTTATAGCTTTATGTGTGGCTCTAAAGTCCCTTCCCCCCCATTAATTTTTTGAACCGTTAGAATTGGAAATTTGAAATTTTGGGAAAGTGAACTAAAAAATGCATATTACTTTTTTATTGATAGTAGGTGACGTAATCATAAAAAATGGCGGACGTGGGCCCTTTTGGAAGATAATTTTAAATGGCACCATATGGCAAGTAATAAACTCCATACAATCCACCTCAAATGTTGCACAAAGTTGTGAAGTGTCTTTATCAACTATAAAAAGAGTTTTAAAGAAACAAAAATTTCATCCTTATAAAATGAAAATGCTCCATATGCTGACAGAAGATGATCTAGATCGCAGAATTGAATTCTGTGAGCAAATAAGAAATAAAATAGAATAGGATCCTTATTATCTTAAAACAATATGCTTTAGTGATGAGTGCTCTTTTTTCTTAATGGTACAGTTAATACCCAGAACGTAAGATACTGGAGTGACACAAATCCTCACCTTTTTTATGAAGGTCACATCCAGTTTCCTCAAAAAGTGAATGTGTGGGCAGGAATTTTGGAAAACTACATTGTTGGGCCTATATTTTTAAACATAAACTAAACTGGGGAAATTTACCTGGAATTACTCCAGAATGGTATTGAACCCCGAATCTTAGAGATTCTTGAGGATCATGCTGACGAGTTCCATGATATGGAAATAACTTTTCAGCAGGATGGTGCTCCTCCCCATTATTATTAACCTGTTAGAAATTATTTAAATGAACAATATCCAGATAGGTGGATTGAACGAGGAGGTCCAATAGAGTGGCCTGCGCGTTCTCCCGATATGAACCCACTAGATTTCTTTTTATGGGGGTGCCTAAAATCAAAAGTTTATGGTACCCCAATTGAGAGCATTGACGAATTAAAGCGAAGAATTAGTGAAGAATGCAGGTTAATTTCTAGAGAGATACCTGAACGCGTTCGGGAAGAGTTTTCTGCTAGACTTTTTTATTGCCAGGAAGTAAATGGTGAACATTTTGAACATATTATTTAATTTTTTTTATTATTAGAACGTATTTTTTTACCAAATAAAATATTTAAAAACTTTAATAATTCTATAATTTTGGGTTGAAAGTTGTGAATAAGGAAGAATTAATTTTTTTTGGTATCATTGGAAAGGGTTTGAAACAAGCTTTCAAATGATGAATTACTTGCCATATGGTGCCATTTAAAATTATCTTTCAAAAGGGCCCACGTCCGCCATTTTTTATGATTACGTCACCTACTATCTATAAAAAAGTAATATACATTCCCAAGTTCACTTTACCAAAATTTCAAATTTCTAATTCTAATGGTTCAAAAAATAAATGGGGGAAGGGACTTTAGAACCGCACTGTATAATTTTTCAACAACTAATGGTATCTTTGTGTTTTGTTGTTTTAATGTTATATTACATTTAAGTTATTATTTAAGTAAAATATTTTACTAAAGCTTTATTCTTTATGAATATGCACTTGCTGATTTTGCTGTTTACACGGTTCATAGAACCTAGGTTATTTATCAATGTTGTCGCCTTTTGATTGGTCATTATGTATGCCCCCACTTCATTCTATAAAACTGTAATGTTGCAATGTATCAGGCATTTTTATGATTATAATATACACGTGTACGAATGTAGATCTCGCTTCTTTTAATAAAATAGTTGGTGAACTGCTAAGTTTCAGTGCTAACCCTGTAACATGTCTAGCGCCATGCTACCTTTCCTTAGTTTACCGTCCTCCCGAACTCTAAAATTAACTCCGACCGACCGTATATTATACACAACTTATCACCACGAAGAAACCTATCCTTAAAATAAGAACACAGAATCCTTACAAAACAGAGCCTTTACAAACCGACCCTCTACCAACGAACGCAAACGAAAACCTCTGTCACCCCCATTTATAAATTAAGACAAACCTCGTGATTCATTCTCTCTTCCAACGCAACCCTTAGCGGCAAGTTGTCTGCAGAATTTAGACAATCCCTTTATTTGGTTGTATCACAGATACAGCCGCTACGCTAGTAGGGAGAGATATACCCGCTAGCAGGGAAAAATATAGTCTCTAGTAGCAGTTCCTTTTGATGAAGCTACATACCCATGAAGCAGGTCCTTTTGGTGAAGAAATATACCCATTATAGTAGCAGTTAGCAGTTCATTTTGATGAAGAATCAGCCAACACCCCAGCTACAATCATCGGTACAAAAACCGAGACCACTGGATCATTCTACCAAAAAAAGTCAAATCCATTTAGAACATTTCCGTTTGTACTTCCTTTGGCAATTTACCATTTTTTATTAATAAACAAATATTCATTAATAACCGTTTGATTTATATACCCACGGTCTTAAGGGTGCAGCATGTTCGGTTGACATTAAATGTAATTTCTTTTTGCTTTTAAATTCAGTCTAATTGCAAGATGTTTCTATCTTTTTCACTTTAGTTTTTGTGTAGTTTCTGTTGTTTATTCGTTAACGTATAAAAAGATAGTGGCGCCCTTAACCCTTACCACCAATACTTTGTATAATAAGCATTAACTTGGATTCGAACCACTCCTTGGGAGAGTCTCATAGCCGGGATCTCTTTTGGAACTAGAATAGTTACGAATTGGCTCCCTGCCTTTTTAGGAACCGTTAATGTTACAAATTGGCGCCCCTTTTTGAAAGTAATATTTATTGCCCATAGAGAAACCACAATACTAGGATATACACTGAACTACATCCATAGACTATCTTTATTTTTTTACACACATTAATTGAATAATATAAAGGGTACATTAATTAATATTTTATAATTCAAAGACAGATATTTATTTAAATTTATATTTATAAAAAAAATGAGTTTAGGCATTTAAAGAAAATTTTTTTGAACTCTATTCATCCGCTCTTTTGATCTTTTGTGCCAAGATACTACTGATTTCTCGCACTCTTTCTTTGAAGACGACAACGTGGCGTGGACAACTGTTTGACTGATTTCAAATTTATTATTATATAAACCGTGATTGGTTATACCTACACAATAAATAGGCCATCCTTAAAATGAATTCAATGCAAGCCATTTGAGTTTGAAAATGTATATGCTATTCTGAAGCTGATAGTACGATGTATAGGATATTGAGAGGATATCCTGGGATGTTGTGCGCTACTTGGGTACGTAAGGAGAAAAAAGTGTAGGACAGTGGAGTTTTCATTTCACTGTTATGGATAATATTGGTAATAGGACAATGTCTTTATAATTGCAAGTTATACAGGATGTAATAGTAACAATGTTAACGATCGAAAACAAATAACGAAAAATAAATATTAAAAAATAATATTTGACATCGGAAATGAAAATTCAGCTATAATCTGTAAACAACAGCAAAGAACAGAATTTCAACGCAAAGTTAACACAGTTATCTAATACGGAACATGATTTTATACTGTAATGCCGCGGGATAGCGATAAGACTTTAAAGTTATATCCATTTGGTGGTAATGCCCTTCGAAATAATCAAGCTCAAATTGCAGAAAACGCTAATGGCCGAACACTCCGGTTTATTTTCCAAATAAATGCCGTTCGAATGCAAGTATAATTTTCTGAGCAATTTCATTTTCAGCCATTGTGTGGTAAGCAATTCGTTAACAGCGAAGAAACTCCGTCATGGGCATTCATTTTCAACTTTTCGCCGGGTTGGATAATTGCACTCAACGGATACTGAAGACCGCTTAGAAGGTCAACCGAAAAATTAGTTAAATCAACGATAGGTTTTGGTAAACTTTCATATTTATAGAAAAGATTATAAGGTTTTTGAATTATTTCTTTTTGCATGTTATATATTTCTTCCTACTATTCTTATCGGTTCTAATCTAAAATAAAGAAAGAAATGTGATTTTAAACTTGAATATATAATTCATACAGTGTATCTGTAAAGTATGGAATAAATTCTATATTTCCAAAACAAGAGCTCTTTCACAAAATGTTTGTAATATTTGTGTTGCATTTACGTCTCATCTATGCATAAAAATAATAATAATAATTTATTAACCAAACAGGCAAATAAAAACAAAGCAAGTACTGACTGTATGCAGGGATTCTAAAAATGTTATCCGCAGATCAGTAAAGTCCTTTTACGAAAATTAATATCGTGTGGGTCCACCCCTAGCTTGCCTTAGTGCTGTCACTCTATTTGGCATGGTCCTTATTAAATTATTAATAAATTGCTAAGGTAAGTTTTCCCATATCCTCTGCAAGACATTGGCGAGCTGTTCTAGGGTTATGGGAGACTGTTCGAGTCTGTTTAATTGTCTAGACATTTCGGCCCATACATGCTCATCGGGTAAACATTGCACCAAAAAATGGTACAATTATTGGCTCTATAACCAGGTCCCTATATCGTATAGCCATTATTGTCATATTTATTAACACCATCATAACATATTCCTCCTCATACGCTAACTAAGCCACCACCAAAAAGAGTGGTTGGGACCATCAAACGTTCATTGTATCGCTGTCCTCTTTTTCTCCACACCAATATTCGACCATCACACATATTCAGCCGAAATCTGGACTTATCCGTAAACATACAGTATCTCCTGTTCTGAAAACTCCAACCACTGTGCATGCAACCTTCTTCTAACAGTTTTACCAGATATCGCTTTTCCGGTGGCATGTCTAAAGAAGCTGTTAATTCTCGAAGCAGCAAATGTTAGGCTTCTTCTTGCAGTTACAGCTATAAATCGGTCTTGTAGCTCGTTCTCGTCCACCTCCATACCTGTACGCTGCAGACCCAGTTTCCCAATATCGATTCCATGCACGACTGACAACACTTTGG
The DNA here is from genome assembly GCA_035357415.1 of Ophraella communa. NCBI lineage: Eukaryota > Metazoa > Arthropoda > Insecta > Coleoptera > Chrysomelidae > Ophraella > Ophraella communa. The sequence goes on from CM068987.1 coordinate 17,542,686, forward strand.
GACACATTTAGCAACTTGGCTTAAGCCTTCGTGTATCTAACGTACTAATTGATCGAGTTGCACTGTTTCTAATCCATTTTTTTTTTCAGGTAAACAGATTTATGGACTACAGTAACCATGTTGAAGTCACTGCAAGCACTTCTAGGCGACTAAAATTTAATATTTTGCAAATGAATTTCTACAATTCTGGTTAAAGAGATAACAGCTTATAAAAAGAAAAAAAATCGACAAAAACAAATTGCTATAAACAGAGTTTACGGATAGCATGAAACGTATATTTAAAATATTATTTATTTACGTAATTTTTTGAAATTTAAAAAATATCCACTTCAATTGTTGAGCAATATAATTCAATAGACAAATAGGTACAATGTTTTAAACCGGTTTGACAACAACCACAGTACAGTGAATAAGGAACCTTTGTCAAAACTTTCTGTGTAATTAGTACAGCTGTGATTTTTCATTCTTATCATAATATTCTCAATGACTAAAAAAAATAATATTCAGTAATAATTATAAGTGAAATTGCTGTTCTCCAAAATTAACGGAACGTATTTTGTAGTAGACTCAAATTGGAAGTAAACCAATATAAAGCATTACAGCGATGACAATGGGGTCGAAATCAGATATACTGTTGATGAAATAATGTGTAAACTAGAGGCATCTCTGCAAACCCTAAGAATTAAAAGTTAATTAGAGATGCAGCTGATTAGATTAGAGAATTAGAAGAAAGTTCAAGTTGACTCCAAAGAAGAGGATTTATGTAATCCAAAACCTGTTGATAAACATTTGTAGATACTGTCAACCGCAACTTCAAACCAAGACAACAAACTGCCTATCACACCTTCAAAGATAATATAGATAAAGGACAAAAAAATCCATAGACCTATTATCAGGAAAGAGACAACCTTCCATTGATAAAAATCTGTCTCAATGATTACAAGAGAGTATCTATGAGCATGACCAATCCAACCGATTCTCTTTGTTCCGTCCTCATGCTGGCAACGCTGTATCATTATTCAGAAGTTAGGCTTGTAATCAGTGGCGTGCTATTTGTTAAAAATGGGAATATCTCTGTCGGGTACCTAATATTAATTATTTAAATAATTATCGTTAATATTAATTGTACAAATAAGATATAATGTATTTCAAAATTTTAATTTTTAAATTAAATAGCTATAAGAAAAAGGTTAAAAATATTATACTCAGGGTTTCGTGACTTCTTGATTTCTCGATTGGATTAAATTTGAGGGGGTGTATAGAATAGTTGAGGGATATGCAGGGTGTTTCATAAAAGGTAAAGTAGTTTTAAACATAACTTTGAAAAGATGAGACTTAAAAATCATTTAATTTTTCACCATAAATGTAATCTTGATTAAAATGAGCAAATCTAATGGTATTATTTTAATTTAGTACCAAAATACCAGCTAAATAATCCACTTATTTCTGCTTCAAGGTTGTATAAACCTTGTTCTTATCACTCAAAAATAATTAAAAAACTGCAAGTATACAAGCTACGTCCATAGAAACTTTTTTTTAAACAAATATTTCTACTGAACTAACAAATTTGTTTATTTAACACAGAAATTACAATAAATTTAAAATCAAAGCAATAACTTCAGAACTTAAACTTGTACTTGCATATAATGATAAGAACTTGATATTTACCACAATATTAATAAAGGTTGAAAAATAAAAACATTAGGGTACAATTAGAATGGGCAATTATATAAATACTAACGATCAATCAGAAGATTTGAAAAAAATCGAGATTGCCAACTAACGGAAAAATTACCACTCCTATTTTAAAATCGTCATAGCTACGCCACTGGATTAAATTATTGTAAACAAGTATTTTGACTTACTTGTGAAAATAAACATTGGGGCAAAAATATAACTCCAAAACCTAGTTACAATTGCTTTGGTAACAACGCTTGAAATAATTAAAGAGACTGTCGCAAATTTTATAGTATAATCGCTTCTGCGCGTGGTATCATTCAGAAAAGCCATTCGGCGTTGTCGCTTATTGAGTAGCTCATTTCTCTTTTCTAACTGAATGAAATAGTTCAATGGTTAAACATTCCATAAAATGAGTTGTATAATTTAGGTAGTTATAATTCATGAAATATGTCCATCTGAGGATGCTAATTCTAACGAAACGGCTGTCATTGCATTTAAAAACGTATTATGCGAATAAATAGTGGAAGTTTAGTTCAACCGTTTAGTTGTTTACTATTCTTAATAAGATGGACTTTCACATAGTAAGGGTTAGTACAAAAATTTTATTTAGAGATAGCATTATGGTCAATTTTTTCTGCAAATGTAATTAACAAATACTATGGATGATTTAATAACAATCACTAATCTTTTACTTGAAATGTAGAGCAGGGAACAGCATAGGACAAAAAATTCAAGTCGGCCATATCAAGACGACCAGAAATAGGTATAGTCTATATAGAAAGGACAAGGAGTAATAAATCATTCATTTAAGTAGATTTCATAGACGTACCAAAATATATTTTAATAGGGTATACCATAAGGTACATTTTGTATTGAAGGAATGAGTTGCAGCTCTGCTAAAGAATATACGATTTAGGACAGAGGTAACGGGATGTACTAATTTTAATAAAAAAAAGTGATAGAGGAACATAAATTTTAGTAAGTTTGATAAAGTAAGGCAACACAGTTTATTCATAATAGAAAACAAACCAATCTGTAACAATAATTATTTTATATATTTTTGTTCTTTTTGTAAGAAGATTTATTCAAACTTTGAATATTGTCACAAATAAATTACAATGAAATATATTTTTAAAAAATTAATTAAAGTCAAGATAGCAAGATATCGTTACAATTTTTATTAAATTCAAAGAAGCAAAATGAATATTTTTTATTTGTATTACTCCTAAATGTAGTGTTTGGGGAATTTTTCTCAGAAATTTTAAATGGCAAGTGGCCTACTGTAATCGGCTTAATACGATTACACCTATTTACAGATTATTCGATTATTGAGAGGGATTTTCCAAACAACCCAGTTTTCTTAGAAACATTATCGGGAATATTATTTTAAAAGAAAGTAGGTACATTAAATCAGTACTTAGTATTAGTTCTTTGAGTAAAGTTGTATGAAGTTGTATGGTTTTCATAATATTGTAAACAGTTGGAATATATATTTAAAACATTTGTTAAATGTTAATTGTGCAAGTACCAAACAATGTCGATAAGCCAAGGACCATCTAAACGACCAAAAACAGGTCCATTATCTTTAAATGAAAAAACTCTGATATTGAATTATTATATATCATTGAAAAACAAGGATCCAAGTGCAAGTGTTGATGATATTGTAGAATTAACGGCTGCTATGTTGTGTGTTGCTAAATCAACAATTTATAGATTACTAAAAGAAAGCAAGAATGTAACTCTTCAACCCCTTAAAACTCCTTCAGGCCGAAAACCAATTGAGATCGATGAGTCATTAAAACAAAGACTAAGGCGTAAAGTCCATGGATTTTACTTACGAAAGGAAATTCCAACACTTGACAAAATTATGACATCAGTGCAAGAAGATACGGACTATACAAAATTCTCCAGAATGACATTATGCAAACTTTTGAAAGATGTGTGATTCAGATATACAAAACATAATAGAAAATCTCTCTTGATAGATAAACCGGAAATAGTTTTTTGGAGAAGAGACTATTTAAGAAGCATTTGACATGCCAGAGAACAAAATTTGAAAATCTTCTACTTAGACGAAATATGAATAAATGCTGGATATACAGTTTCCAAATCTTGGCAAGATGAAAACATTAAAAGCGGAAGGCAGGCATTCGTGGAAGGTTTGTCGTTAGGTTTGCAGCCACCATCTGGAATTGGAAAAAACTTATCATTGTCCATGTTGGAAGTTCTGAAGGTTTTGTTGATGGTGAATCTGCTAATCCTTTAACAATGAAGAAACCCTAAACTTTGCTACAACTGAAACAAATACGGGGTCGATCTCCCTGGTTTTTTAGATTTACGGAAGAAATGTAATTTAAAGTAAGAGATTCATTAAAAATTTCATGGTGCTCCCTGTAAAGGTTTTGCATATTTAATTAGGGTTTATTACTCCTCGTACTTTTTGTACATACTATATTCAATATATAATGTTTGAGCAAGTAAAAATATAAATGGTTCCTTCTCCTCTGATATTAGGTCTATGGGAAAATACATCGATAAAACCAACAGCGACTCGTTCAGTCAAACGTGGATCACGACATACCCAAGTTTAACGAGAGGCGTGAGAAATGGTTAATAATTGCAGTTTTCCCTTAAGTTTCTAATTACTTACACAAAGTTTCATTACGATATTTTTCAGAAATATCATTTAATTATCGCACCTTGACTATGTTATAATGAACTTACACTGAAGAAACATACCAAATGTAACTTTTTATGTTAAAGGAAATAAAATATATCCAATAGTTAGCCCAATTAATTAATAATAAGGTTTATCTGGTTGAAAAATGGACTTACTTAGTCTGAGGGTTTAAACGGATTAAATATAGAATTGTCATGTGCAGTTCTTCTTGAGTTTCTTGGTTTATCTGTGACAATTACTTTAAGGAAGAACGATAATGTTTGTTGAAATGTAGGAAGGAACAAATGAAACTGGATGACTGACTACGTGGATTGTTCGGCGCTGTCGCGGTGTGCAAGTTTGTGTTGGGGTGGAGATGCGATAGTGCCATTTTTTGAGTTTGAATGTTTAATTTGTAAGAGCTCTTAATAATTCCGCATTCCGGTAGTAAATATGCTGAAAGTGTTAAGGTTTATTCAATTTGCTGTAAATAAAAATGGGTTTTCTGTAAACACTGTTAGATAAACGATGTAATTGTGGATAAAAATGTATTCAAATAATCTAAAAAATAATATAACATGTAAATTAAACTGGTTGACAGATTCACCGAAAAAAAAAGATGCTTCCCTTTTAATAAACTTCAGTTACGTATGATATAATATTTACCCATATCTACGCCTATTTCAGTTGGGTCTTTGACAGATCTTGTGATGAACTCAAGAAGTAAGATTAGCCTTTCTTCTCAGAAAATAGATTTATTCTACTAAAAAAGCATACCTACCAATTAGTCCCATATATTTTCAAGAAATCCATCATATAGGTATCTGCCTCTTTAGTAGATCATCCCACCTACTGGTTTGAAGTAGTGGACGACGTACTTCGGGGGAGTTTCTCTTATAGTAGATGGTGTTGGCCAGTGCTTCCAGCTACAGTTTGTTCAAATCATCCACATACAGTTGTGTTATTTACTTTCTTTCTGTATAGGTTTCTGAAGACCTCAGTTACCTGTCAAGAGTCTGAATTGTTTTCTGGTCATTTCCAGTAATCTTTCAGCTGTGTACTCGTTTGGATAGTTAAGTTACTCATTTCTAATTTTACATCCTTCTGTGTCATCCTAAATCTATCTAAATAATAGGTTAGTTATCGCTGACTTTATTAGGATCCAGTAGCGGGATCGAGCTGCCTCTTTGGCTAGAGAGGTAGAGATGTGGTTGACTTCTGAACCAGCATGCACCTTCACCCCGCTATCTGTGATTTTATTATCCACAGTCGCCTTAGTCAGGGTTTGGTGACATTCTAGCACTAGCCCAGAAGTTATTTTAAACTTTTTTAGTAGTAGTAGTAGTGCTACCATAGATATAGAAAGTTTTGCGTTTTGATACTGAAGGCTGTAAGAGAATAGTTGTAAGGAGATAACCATAATATCTACAGAAAGGTATATCCTGCTGTTAAATATTGATTATTTCTTTCACCTGTTAAAATATTACAGTTTTCTGATTTCGTCCAATGAAAATGCTTAATCTTCAATGTTTTGTACTAAATGCTAGCCAATCATTCCGTTTTATACTGATAAAACCGTTAATATTATCACAATTCAAACGACAATAAAAAATCAAATAGGTAGGTACTTCAAAACTAATCTGGTTTTGTATGCATTTAAAACTTTTAAATAGGTACCTAGTAGGTACTACCTACAGATAAATTTGGTCTTGTAGGTACACTAATTTTCTTAATAAATAGGTATAAAAATAAATATTTATTCAAATTATAACTGAATTTTTATGATGCTTACGACAACTAACTACTGTGAATACTATCTAATACCACTTTATTTAATAATTCATCGATATCTCTTCACTAAATCTGTTCTCGTGGTATTACCTTTAAAAAACTAAAAAAAACATATTTATAGTTTATTGTTGTTTATAATTAAATTCTTATTTAACATCCATTGATCCTAAAATTTAACATGCATTCATCGCGCGTTGCTTTCATTGAGAGTTTAAAAAATTATTTCTAAAGCGGACAACGGATTGTTTTTAATGTGTTTTACTGCATAATGTTGTGCGACGGTAACCATTTTCTAAAGAAGATGCTGAAAGTAAATGTCAGATATTTTTTTCGTCAGGAATGCAAAAGAAGGTTAAGGTAAAATGTAAGAAAGCGATAAATTATATTTTGCTGAAATTTTTTGATTAAAAAAAATCGCTATAAGATTTGAAAGCATTAGAGGTAATGTTAAGTACAAAAGTTTTGCCTTATACTATCAAAATTGTGAAAAATTGGTCATTTGTCTTTTATAAAGATTATTACATAATTTTTAACAGTATAAAAATCCTTATAGTCCTTTTGCAGTGTTACATTCAGTATTGTTAAGCAGTATGTTGTAAATCTCTTAAAATAACCCTTTTGTTATTTATTTGGAAGAAATTACTAATGAATTAAATAAAACTTATTAACAGAAAGACAAGTTTTAATTCGCAGGGGTTTATAAGAGCCAAAGGAAAAATGCACATTTACCAAAACCCTTATCCAAGTAGAATCAAAAACAATGTTTGATTATTCTAAACATTGAGCCTGCAAAAACACCCATGCCAAGTGAATAAAGAGAAAATCGTCCCATGGATGATCCAAAGTCTAATCGCTCTGTAAGTCTTCATAAAATTATACATAAACTAATACGGGGTTGGGATAAAGTATGGAACCAAGTAAATATCTTTTATTTATGAAAATTTGCAGGTAAGTGCAATGGAACAAAACGCATCTGATGTACATTTTTTTGATAATAATATACTTCCGGTTTAACCGGAAATGCCATCAACTTCTTTAATTTAAATGGGACACCCTATATATTTTTACAGATTTTGAAAGAGCTTGTTATTTTGAATTCATACATACTGAGTTTAGTGTAAAAAAATTTGTAAAATCGAGGAATATAGCACTTTAACCAACCTCCTTTGAGTTTTTTGCATTAGAGCAAAAAACTATTTAGATAAACTAATTGATGTTGTTTGTATGCATAGTAATAAATAAACAAGTACTGTTTAGTACGTCTTTTGTTCTTCAAGTGTCAAATTCTAATTGACGGAAATAAATTGCACAATTTAGAATGGTTCAATTAAGTGAAAAAGAGCGTATTGAAATTTTAATGATGATCGGTTATGGTGATATCGTGTTAGAACTCATGAAGAAGTGTGTCATATTTTTAATAATTTTCATCCGGAGAGAAATCCTATATCACGCTCAACAGTAACTAAAACATTACAACGTTTTAATACTACTGGGATGGTAAAAAATTTGCTAAAACCTGGAAGACCGCGGACTGCAACGAACGAAACTGTTAAACAAAATATTGCAATCGATTTAGAAGAATCACCTCAAACTTTCACCACAAATTTGGCACTAAACCATGGTATCAGTCGACGTTCTGTAGGAAAGATATTAAAAAGTGAAAAGTATCATCCGTATAAGGTACAGTTGGTTCAAGAATTGTCATACGATGATTTTGACTGACGGCTGGAATTTTGCGAACGGCTAATGGACATCTGTAATGTCGACGAAAATTTTGCTTCTAGCATAGTTTTTTTCCGATGAGGCAACTTTTTGTTTAAATGGAACAGTTAATCGCCATAACTCAAGGTATTGGTCAAATGAGAATCCTCATTGGATTCATGAAGCACATACCCAGCATCCACAGAAGTTAAATGTTTGGATGGAAATTGTCGAAAATAAGCTTTTTTACCGACGGAAACTTGAATGGTGACAAGTATTTGGATCTACTAAATAACGAAATTATTCCTGCACTTCAACAGAATGGGCAATTACCACAAAATATTTGGTTTCAACAAGATGGAGCACCTCCCCACTATGATAGACGGGTTAGGGATTTTCTGGATGCGAATTTTACAAATCGATGGATTGGACGTAGAGGATTCATAGAGTGGCCTGCTCGTTCTCCGGATCTTAGCCCGTTAGATTTTTCTTTGGGGTTATCTAAAATCACGTGTTTACGTTAGACGACCAACAAACTTACAGGAATTGAGACAAAGAATTATTGATGAATGTGAACTAATACGTGGAGAAATCTTGGAAAGAGTGACTCAAGAATTTGTTAATAGGATGGCATATTGTCAGCAAGTAAACGGCGAGCATTTTGAACATTTGAAGTAATTTTGTTTCTCATTATTCTAAAATAATGAAATGTACATCTATTGTACTACTAACAGTGAGTTATTCCTCGTTTTTACAAATTTTTTAACACCAAACTCAGTTTGTATGAATTACAAATAACAAGCTCTTTCAAAATTTGTAAAAATATATAGGGTGTCCCATTTAAATTAAAGAAGTTGATGGTATTTCTGGTTAACCGGGAGTATATTATTATCAAAAAAAAGTACCTCAGATGCGTTTTGTTCCATTGCACTTACCTGCAAATTTTCTTAAATATCGTTATTTTCGTTTAAAAGATATTTACTTGGTTCCATACTTTATCCCAACCCCGTATATTATCACACAAGAAGAAAAATCTATCAGAAATTTTGGATATGAAACGGGCAAATCAACTATAGGTGCTCTACAGTTCTTAACTAAAAGCATAGAGAAGCCACTAGTGGCTAAAAAGATAGCCCTTTGCGTTTTTATTGACATAGAGGGTGCTTTTGATAACACCTCGTTTAGATTCATCAAAAGAAAAAAAAAATACGGCGGCTCTCTAGTACAATGAATACAGTCAATGTAAAGAACCAGAATAATTACATACAAGAGGAGAATCGGTGACCGTGGAGGCAGCAAATGGTGTCCTCAAGAAGCAAAGTTTGGTCCCTGGTCGTTGATTCAAGGTTACACAAAAGATCTGATCGTTACTGTAAGGAACAAGCATAAGCCCAATGTTAGATAACGAAGATACTCTAATTTATTTTAATAACCTATACTTTGTGGAAAAGTTAAGTGAAAAAATATGGCAGTGGCAAAAATATATTTAGCATTAAAACAGAATGACAATTTTATGTCATATTTACTCTCCAAACAATTTAGAGTAGAACTATCGCTTTGCTGATCATGCTCTAAGTGGGAAAATTCTAGTGACACCATATTTACTTCTTGGCATAAAACATTTTCCGCTACAAGCGAATCCTACTGACTGCGCCAATTTTGTTGTGATTATAAATAAAATAACTGAAAAATTATGGCAGTGGCAAAAATATTTTCGGCATTAAAATAGAATGATAATTTCATGTCATAATTACTCTTTAAACAATTTAGAGTAGAACTATCGCTTTGCTGATCATGCTCTAAGTCAGAATATTCTATTGACACCAGAAATTTTCCGCTACAAGCGAATCCTACTGACTGCGCCAATTTTGTTGTGATTATAAATAAAATAACTGAAAAATTATGGCAGTGGCAAAAATATTTTCGGCATTAAAATAGAATGCTAATTTCATGTTATAATTACTCTTCAAACAATTTAGAGTAGAACTATCGCTTTGCTGATCATGCTCTAAGTCAGAATATTCTATTGACACCAGAAATTTTCCGCTACAAGCGAATCCTACTGACTGCGCCAATTTTGTTGTGATTATAAATAAAATAACTGAAAAATTATGGCAGTGGCAAAAATATATTTAGCATTAAAACAGAATGACAATTTCATGTCATATTTACTCTCCAAACAATTTACAGTGGAATTTTCGCTTTGCTGATCATGCTCTAAGTGGGAATATTCAAGTCTTACTAAGAATATTAGAAATAGAGCTTTTAGTACAAAACTTCCACCATTTATTCAAAAAGTTGCTTTTTTAAACTTAATGGCATCTGTTTTTTTTTCTGACAATGCTAGTTTTTAGCGAAACAGCTGTAATTAAGTTTAAAAAAGAAATTTTTTGAATAAATAGTTTTGTTTAAAAAGTTCTATTTTTAATGTTCTTAGGAAGAATAGATAAAAAAAGTGATCCTAGATCAAAAACAATCATTTGGAAAATACTACATCCAAAGCCTTACTGTTGGACCGGATAGTATGGAAGACTTGGGACTTGCATACAAAAAATTATCTTAATTAATAAACGATTATCAAGCCCTTGGTGACCTACCCTTTACTTGTGTAGTGGCCAAATAATTAATGATCAACGGCATGTGCAAAGGTAATTGTTGGTATCCATCCGCCACAATATTGTATAATGTGAAAGGTGTAAGACTGGGGTCTTACAACTGATACAAATAGAAAATTTAAATCTGGCGATTGATCATCTCAGGATACCTACTAGAAAAATTCCAGTAACGTCCTTGCATCAACTATTGGACACTATGCCAGTCATGTTTTACTTTAAGACACCATTTGAAGTGGTTGTAGGAAACTGCAATAGGGGAAGAGGTCGAACCAGAGCTGAAAGAGGGTAATCTAGTGTGGTTTAAAATAGACTGACTCCTTATCAAATAAAAAAAATGCTCTTTAAATAGTGCATAGCTTTGCTAGAATTATTAGCGTTCTAGAGTAAGTAGAATGTTTTTGTACAGAATGGTTCAAAAAATAATCTTCCCAAATACCACTCGTCCTGTACTAGACACATTTTTATTTTCCATACTCAAACTTTTTTATTTCAGGCGAAACTACTCAAACAAACTAAATAAGATAAAATCAATAGCCCTACGGATTTGTGATTTATTGACATTTCAGTTTGCTTTCTTATTTTTGCCAATTAAAAAAGTTTTCGTCGAAACTAAAAATGTATCGATAAAATTTTATGATCGCCTTTAATAAAAAATTTATCAAACATTAAATTGTTGGATGCAGCTGAAATAATAGAAATTATTCCAGATATTCGACTTTATAGTTTATTAAACGAAAACTTATTATAAAAGTGTAATGTTTATTTAAGACTAGTTTGTAGTTTGCTTTAGTTTACCTTCGGTCTCTGAAGAAGACAACTAAGGTACCAAAACGCGCGTCATGTGGTTAAAAGTGTGTGTTGGTTTTTTGGTTTGTTTAATATAATACCACTTACGTTGCCTTTTCCTTAATTTCAACATCGCCTCCGCACAGCTTGGTAAACAGTGGATGCAATAACTGTTTCCATATAATACTGCCACAGCTGCAACTAAAGTATTTGGCAGAAATTACCAACCAGGACGACAAAACAACTCGGAAATAGCCAGTTTTATTTTTATATTATATATATAAACTTTTTGAGTAGGTGCATTTTGTTTCCCGGAATTTAAAGTATTGATTGCTCGCTTCCATTTCTCTATCAAATTATTTCAAACCTTTTGAATGTAAGAAATTTTTGCTGATAAATACTTTCAAGACCGTTTTTTATTTTTATAAACGAATTTACGGTGACTTAATGGTTTATTCATCCGTGGTGAATATAATTTTTGGAATTAAAAACATACCCCAGATTAAAAATAATCTTTCTTTTTTATTACATAATGCTTAATGCTTTTAGCCATGTATAATTCTCAAGAGAATGCTAGTGTTTAAATGATTAAACTTCCTTTTGAAATATGGTTTTAAATTACAGGTTTTATTTACATTTTTTTATAAATCCAGATAAATGTGTTGTCCTTTATCAAAACCGTACTACCTTTATATCAGTTAAGCGACTTTTTAATTCGCAATCATTTTAAGTTTGCTATTTTATAGCTATCGAAATGGATTATTGCCCATTTTTACGATCCATTGAGATCTTAAAATTGTATACCTACCTTTCAGAATTTAATCAATAAAATTGCTGTTGAAACCGAAGATGCAAAGGATATTTTTTTATCAGAAGTTGTAAAAGTAAAATTTTTACGATTAATTTTTTTAAATTTAGATGATAGCTGTTCCTAGTAGGTACACGCTTTGCGTATTTTCAATATTTTGCGATACAACTATAGTCTGTACAAAAAGTACGAGGAGTAATAAACCCTAATTAAGTATGCAAAACCTTTAGAGGGAGCACCATGAAATTTTTGATAAATCTCTTACTTTAAATTACATTTCTTCCGTGAATCTAAAAACCAGGTAGATCCACCCCGTATTTGTTTCAGTTGTAGCAAAGCTTAGGGTTTTCTTCATTGTTAAAGGATTAGCAGATAAGCAATAACGCAATGCAGTGGTGTGTATTTTGGGAAAAAATACGTTTTAAATTATAATATAATAAAAAATGAAAAGAAATAATTATTGGAATACATTTATTACTTACATTTTATTCTATATCCGACTCGGAAAAGGAAGAATCGTTGTTGACATTAATAATAATAGGGTCGATTAAATCATCACAAATATTGTCAATTTTCCAAATATTTGCTTCTACTTTGATAACATGCTCGATACAGTTTGTCCAATTTTCCTTACTAACATGACTTACAGCACTCTCAAACAATTTTACAACATCATTTATTTTAAAAGTAGTATTTTTTTCCAACTTCCCCCTTTACCTGAGCCCATATTAATTCTATGGGATTAAGTTAACAATGATAAGGGGGAAGTCGAAGAACTGATATACCACGAGAAGAAGCCATTTCTTCTAGAATGTAGGTTTTGTATTTATTCTTGTTAATTTTTGCAATTCTGTAAAGTTCTTTCCTTAGTGGATCTTTTGGAAACTTAATATTTTTCGAAATAAGCCACTCCAAAAGCTCTGCTTTACGCCAACGACTTGTGGGCAATGCTTCTTGTAACCGTGAATGGTAACTTGCGTTGTCCATAACAATAACAGCCCCTTTTGGAATCAGATACAACATTTAAACAAACCATTCCTCGAAGACATCCCCATTCATATCTTCGTGATAGTCCCCCGTGCGTTTTGAAATAAAATTTAATAATCCACCATCAAAACCTTCAGAACTTCCAACATGGACAATGATGTCTTTTTCCTTTTCCAGATGGTGGCTGCAAACCTAACGACAAATCTTCCACGAATTCCTGCCTTTCGCTTTAAATGTTGTCATCTTGCCAAGATTTGGAAACTGTATATCCAGCATTTATCCATGTTTCGTCTAAGTAGAAGATTTTAAAATTTTGTTCTCTGGCATGTCGAATGCTTCTTAAATAGTCTCTTCTCCAAAAAACTATTTCCGGTTTATCTATCAAGAGAGATTTTCTATTATGTTTTGTATATCTGAAACCCACATCTTTCAAAAGTTTGCATAATGTCATTCTGGAGATTTTTGTATAGTCCGTATCTTCTTGCACTGATGTCATAATGTTGTCAAGTGTTGGAATTTCCTTTCGTAAGTAAAATCCATGGACTTTACGCCTTAGTCTTTGTTTTAATGACTCATCGATCTCAATTGGTTTTCGGCCTGAAGGAGTTTTAGGGGGTTGAAGAGTTCCATTCTTGCTTTATTATAGTAATCTATAAATTGTTGATTTAGCAACACACAACATAGCAGCCGTTAATTCCACAATATCATCAACACTTGCATCAACACGTTATCCCCTTTTAAAATATATTTTGGTACGTCTATAAAATCTACTTAAACGAATGATTTATTACTCCTTGTCCTTTCTATATAGACTATAGAGGGCCAATAGTGCGATGGAAAAAGCCAAATACGCTGCTGGTGCTTTTTTTCCAATACTGTCCAAAACCAAAATTAACTGTTGGTATTCCAGGATTAAACTATTTGAATATTTGGTAATTAGCACATTATCGAACTCCACCGGTCTGGAGTTTAAGATACGCATACATTCTGGATAAAGTCCAAACACAATTTATAAAGAGGATTATCTTGATTATAGTCAGGTTGGAAGCTGGACGAGTCAAATTCATTTATAATTTTTTTAAAATATGGCTTAAGTGGTTACTAAAAATCTTGGAAATGCCAGATCAGAGAATACCTCAAAAATGTTTCAAACAGCAGCTGAACTTGTCTAACAACAGCTAAAGGACCTATTCAATTTTTGCAATTCTGCTAAAGTTTGGGATACTTTAACAACATCAACACTAAAAGCAAATAAAAAGTTACTTCTTTCTCGAATGTTTGAAAAGCTTCATGATCAGGACTTATCTTACACGTATCGAAGCTTTCTTGTTCCTATATAGTTCATTTATGCTGACCAAAGGCCCCTTAAAATTATTCATGTCTTAAATTACCGATAAAAGTGACACCTGGGATGAGTTTGATAACTTCCAGAGTCCTTCGCGATACAACGCCCGCTGCGTCTATAACCACTTGAATTTTTGATGTCTTTATATTCCAAATCCTCTGATTTTCTATTTGTAAATCTTTATATTTGAGATATTCTCAGCTTCTTTTTTTTTAATGTTGTAGTCTGATGGCATTGCTACCTTAGTCCACAAGCATTGCTTCTGCTTTTTAATTTTCAGAATGATGTCAGGCTTGTTGGCTTTAATAGCTCGGTCGGTTTACGTCTGCATGTCCTAAATGATAGTTACATCTGGGGTGTCTATCACTGGAGGTGGAACGTGTTTGTACCATTTTTTATCTACTGAAATGTTGTGATCTTTGCATATATTCCAGTGCAGGTGCAGTGCAGGATTGGGCAACCAGAGACAATGTGGTGGATGGTTTCCAGGTGTGTCCGACAAAGTCTACAAGTTGGGTCTTTGTCAGTCCTCAGGATTCTCGTCTTCGTATAATTGGTGGCTACGATCTGCTTCTGACATGCAGTGATCAGGGCTTTGTCGATTATTTCTTTATATTTCCTACAGGATTTGACCTGCATTGCCTTTTCTCTCCACCTCACTTTGTGCTCTTTTCTTAATTTTAATACAATTTTTTCTTTGATGACTTTTACTCTTTTCGTTTCAGATTTCTTGATTTCTATGATATCTACCTTTACATCTTGTCCTTCAATGATCGTTTTGCCCTGCATCTAATTGAAGACCATTTTGAGGTATTTGTCTTCAACTTTTAATTCTAAATACTTCTTGAGGCTGCTAAGGCGATATCATGATTGTTTTGATGCTGCGGCCCTCATCTTTTCTCGGAATATAGAGACGGTCCATGTCGGTTTGGGGTGTAGTGCTCCATGCATGGTGAATAGTTTTCTCGTCTGTCTATCTAGTTGTCGTATTTCGGCTTTGGTCCACCCCAAAGCTGTAATTTAATCAATAAAATTGGTGTTGAAACCGAAAATGTATTGGATATATTTTTAGAAGTCGTATCTATCACAGCTGTTTCTAGTAAACGCTTTGCACATTTTCAATACAACTGGAGGGATTTCAGGTAGTCCTACAGACCAAACTTTCACCACGGAAAACAAAACAGACATATAGCATCGCAACAGTCTTACGAATAGATATCTCATTTAGCTGAGCATGTTTCTATTCTGCTTTGTGTTTCTTGCGAGTGATCCCATGGTTATATTTTATTTTATTCCTAAATAACTATACTGCTTCTCTTTACTTATAATCATAGTTTTGTTCTTCTGCTGTTGATATTCCAGCAGTATTAAGATCTTATATCCCCTCTAATTGGGTAGATAAGGTGATAAAGCGATTATAGCGATCCTCCAACTTTTCAATACCATTTCTTACCACGAGTTTTCTTTGGCTTTAAAATTGGCCTGTGTTTCGGCGATTACATCTACATTGGTTCTAAATTCTTTTCGAAATCTGCGAGAAGAAAATAGCCTCTGGGGGCCAGATCTGAAAAATACGGTGAATGGCGAAGCAAATCTAAATCCAATTCATGGAATTTTGCCATCGTATTCAATGATTTGTGACACGATGCATTGACTTGGTGGAAGAGGATTTTTTCTTTTTCATATGGAACCGTTTCAGTACCACTTCATTCCTTATTCGATCCAATAATGCACAATAATAGTTGCTATTGTTTGTTTTTTCTTTTTCCAAGTAGAAGGATTAGAAAATTGATTAATGTTATTGTAACCTTTTACATGTTGTCTGTTGCATTTGAAATTAACCTTTTTAGATATTTATAGTGTATCAACATAACTTAAAGTTGTTTAATTTACTAATTTCCTTACAACAATTTTATTGTTGACTTGACGTAATGTTATTATTGTCTTCTCTCTCTTTTGTTAATTTATTGTCATTTTAAATTGAAAAGGTATTCCATCTCTCAAATGTGGATGATACAAATATACTTACAGTAGCAATAAAACTTAAAGTCAATCCACAATTTTAATAATAAAGAAAGTTATTTTTAGGGTCTTTACTGTATACAGGTATGATGTCTTACAGAATTAAAAACATTTTTAATAAATTCAATATTAACATAGCAACATAGCCTTTAAAACTAATAATACTCTTGCCAGATTAACCAATACTAAGGATAAGTTATCATGCTCAGATTGTAATTGTTTACGTTGGTCAATGTGGTAGAAGACTTGAAACCCGCATTCTGGAACATATGAATTTTGTTAAGAAATATTCAGTTTTAGAAGTTAAGAACTCACCTTCCTCTTTTGCTAATCATATCTTAGAGGAGAATCACTCTTTTGATGTTGAAAATGTTGAATTGCTTCATAATAAAGGAGATTGAATTTGCTTGAGTTTTTAGAAATTAAATCTGCTATCAATTTTAATTCTCTCAGTTGTTTGAATGAACAAATTCAACCTAATGAATTTTTTTTTTAAATTTAAATTTATGACACTTTTGTAGATTTTATGTTATTTAGGTTATGTTATGCCTTAACTTTAGTTCTATACTCTTCTTTTCTAGTCTAAAGAATTCCATTATATCCATTTTGACCTTTACTATATTCAGGTTGTTTCATCGATATGTGAAGATGATGGTTTTGTTTTTTGAATTTATATAAGAAACACATGTCTTATATTTTCTTTTAGTTACCCTATACAGTTAAGATTCCTCTTTGACACGCTATTTGGTTGGTAACCCCTCCTGACTTAGGTTGGTACTAGACATATTCCGTTTTATACTTTCCTACTTTAACAATCCCTTTCTTTTCATACCTACGTTTAAAGTTTTTATTCAA
Organism: Ophraella communa; assembly: GCA_035357415.1. Classification (NCBI taxonomy): domain Eukaryota; kingdom Metazoa; phylum Arthropoda; class Insecta; order Coleoptera; family Chrysomelidae; genus Ophraella; species Ophraella communa. The sequence goes on from CM068987.1 coordinate 17,559,935, forward strand.
GTGCACTTGTATAGTTTTCCTGTTCTGCCAATTGAAATGCTCTTTATGCTATTCTTATTAGTTTATATAGATTTTCTGCTTATATCGAAAAGACTACCATGAACATTAACTTACTGTTTAGTATAGACCTTGATTCCAGAGAGATCAAGCCACCATCATGGTTTTCTCCTTTTTGGATTGTTTTTTACCATCAACTCTTTTAACTTCATGCTTTCTGTTTCTACGGTTACTTCCCTTAAAATATATATTTTTCCACTGAGATAAAACATTCTTATAATTTTTATGTTCTCCCTCATTTCACTCCACATGTTATTTTAACCTACATACTTATTAGACTCTGGCCCGTATGCACCAACAATCGTACCAACCATTGGTTGAATAATAAACGGTTGGCCTCTAACCGATGATTTCAACCAACGATAACAAACTTCGTATGCACCAACATTATAGCAATTTATTGACATTTTATAGCAATCCGGTTCGTGAACCAGCCACTACACTATTGATGCTCTGGGAGTATACCCACTACAATTACTAAGGATAATAAAAAACTCTTCGTTTTAACAAAACTTCCAATATTTATTAAAAAATTGCTTTTTTAAAGGCTCAATGACAGCTGTTTCGCTATGAAGCATCGTCAGATTGACATTTAAGTTACATTTTGTTTGTTTGTAGCTAGGTACCTGATGTTTAGGTAGTATTAAGGCTAGACCAAGTATGGAAGTAATAAGACATAACAATATTAAAGCCTAGATGTTATTAGCCCTAAGGGATTATCCTGGATGTATTTCCCTCTAAGATCAGTATAACTGTGCAATGATATAGAAAAACCAGGAAAAAACTATATCATGCTGATCTTTACAATAACTTAATATATTTGTGTTACAATTACGTCTTAAATATGTATAAAATGAAGACTCAATCAAAGCAAACACTTTAAAAGTGGAGAACTTCCCAGATTTATTTGTTCATTAACAACTTTAAATTGTGGATCTGCTAGATGTCTTTTTATTTCAAGTTCTTCAAGGAAATCTAAATTTTGTTTTTTATTACAAATGTGTAGTATTTGGATGTCATTGGTGTGAAAGAGTGAGGTTGGATGTTCAAGAAGGTGTTTTGCATAATTTGACTTATCTGGTTGTTTTAATCTATATGCTCTTAAATGTTCGTTAAATCTTACTTCAAAATTTCTTTGTGTTTGACCTATATATACAGCATTACACTTTGGACAATTAATTTTGTAAACACCAGATTTTTTTAATTTAGGTAATTTTGTTTTTACATTTAACAATTTTGTACCAACATTATTTTGTGTTTTAAATGATATTATTGCTGATGTTGCCGAAGATATTATTTTTGATATTTTATTGGAAATACTTCCACAATATGTAATATTTTTATAACTTTTAATTTCTTTAGTTTGTTTAGGAAATATTAGTTGTAGTGCCACTTTCTGTTCTTTTTTATTAATTAATGTATTTATCAAATGAATTGGGTAGCCATTAGATGTAGCTATTTGTTTTATGATATAAATTTCTTTATCAAAGTTAATTTTGTCCATTGGAATTGAAAATGCCCTATGCAAAACACCTTCTTGAACATCCAACCTCACTCTTTCACACCAATGACATCCAAATACTACACATTTGTAATAAAAAACAAAATTTAGATTTCCTTGAAGAACTTGAAATAAAAAGACATCTAGCAGATCCACAATTTAAAGTTGTTAATGAACAAATAAATCTGGGAAGTTCTCCACTTTTAAAGTGTTTGCTTTGATTGAGTCTTCATTTTATACATATATAAGACGTAATTGTAACACAAATATATTAAGTTATTGTAAAGATCAGCATGATATAGTTTTTTCCTGGTTTTTCTATATCATTGCACAGTTATACTGATCTTAGAGGGAAATACATCCAGGATAATCCCTTAGGGCTAATAACATCTAGGCTTTAATATTGTTATGTCTTATTACTTCCATACTTGGTCTAGCCTTAATACTACCTAAACATCAGGTACCTAGCTACAAACAAACAAAATGTAACTTAAATGTCAATCTGACGATGCTTCATAGCGAAACAGCTGTCATTGAGCCTTTAAAAAAGCAATTTTTTAATAAATATTGGAAGTTTTGTTAAAACGAAGAGTTTTTTATTATCCTTAATAAGATGGACTTCCAAAAAGTAAGGGTTAGTACAATCACTACAATTACAATTATAAAATTCTGTTTCATTTCTTAAAAATGGCGAGTGAACGTGTGGTGATGCATTTTTCAGAAAAATAAAGGGTAGAAATTATTGAAGAAAAGTTAAATTATGTGCAAACCGCCTTAATAATCCCATTTCTTTTGCTTTCGTTAAATGATAACGTTGTTTAAATTCAAGTTCTGAATAATTATTATATAAATCCACTCTCTGTCTTGTATGCCGAATTGCTGGTAACGCATTTATAATTTCGATACCATTATCATCAGAAGAAGACGTAGAAGATAAATCCATTTTTTCTGAAATTAAAATTACTTTTAATATACCTGCAATGTAAAATGTAATTTTATACACTACCAGAAGAGCTGCAAAATATTGCTGTATTTTCTATGACCAATAATCAAAAATAATTAACCCTAGGTTAGTGGTTTGTGCCAATAATACTCTTAAATATTATTTATCTAGGAGATATAAATACCATATAAAAACATTAATTTAAGAAATACATAGAACATATTATATTTACAAATTGAGGTTATGAAACGTCGATTGAATTTGTAACCAGCCGAATATGAACGATCCGAACCAACGGTTGGATTTAACCACTGATTGGGTTGGTGCATATCAAATTTGCAGTTTTTGACGGTTGAACCGTGGGTTGAATTGGAACCGACTGTTGGTGCATATGGGCCTCTATCTTCGTTGATAGCGTCTGATTTTTTGTTTTCTTCTTCTTTTTACTTCATAACTCTGTTGATCATCGATGTTTAAGTTTTTAAAAATTTCATAAATTAAAATGCAATTTCTGCAGTCTACACATACAGGTGAGTTTGTATACGATTTAGTAATAATATGATTTTGTAATGATTTGATCTTGCTTGTTTTATTGTAACTTAGACATTTCATGTACTGTTAACGGTTTTTATACTTTGTTACTTTAATTTGAAAAGTTTTATTCATAATTTTTTAATGTAATCATATAACCTCTACTAATCATACTTCGTTGTAACTATTTTTTTATTGTTTGCTGATACCATTGTTTCCTTTATAGCCTGATGATGGTCTAAGGACCGAAACATGACACTTTTGCATTTGTAAGCTTTTTTACTATTAAAATTGTGGATTGACTTTGATTTTTATTGCTACTGTATATTATTGTCATTTTAGCCTGATGATGGTCTGGTCTACCGAAACTAGTTGCAACCGTTCTATCTTAAATTAAAAAATTGTGTGATCCACTGTGTGTTTTTTTTAACCTTTTGGATTCTACCCACGTTAGAGAACTATTTGAAAATTAGAATAGTAACGTTGAAACAAAATTCATTATTAGCAATTTTGACTAACTTTGTGCATATTTACAAGTATCTAACATTTAAAGCATCCATTCCAAATGTAAGAGATCATTTACGTATTCGGTAACAAATCGGTTTTGGAGATTGTTAGTGAAAGGAATTCACTAAAACTTAGAACAAATTAATTCAACAAGAAAGAGCAGGAGTTGAGGAACAAAAAATCTACTTAGCTACGGTTTACTGTAGGTGTTAAAGTTATAATTTCCAGAACAACATTAGTTCAGATTAATGGTTTCGAAGGTAATATATTAAGTTTCTGGTTGAGTCAAAAAGTTGGGTTAAATGCACTACAGAAATTATCCCCTTACATCGGACTTTTAAAGTGTGGCCACGCGGATAAAAAGTTTTGCTGTAATATTTTTTTTATTTTATTTTTTTATGATTCTATAAGTTTAAGCTACACCAATTTATATGCTCTAATGACAAGAGAAGAAAATTCTATCTAAACAAAAACGTAATTTTTTGAAGACATCTTTTTTTTCCAAACAGACAAGCGATAAATAGGGGACGGTTTCGGCAGTTCTTTGCCACGATCGAAAAATATCTTGGGGCAAAAATTATTTAACCACCACAAATAATTTAGCTGTAATTACCAAGAATAATAAAAGACTCTTCGTTTTTACAAAACTTCCACTATTTATTTAAAAAATTGCTTTTTTATCGTGAATGACAGACGTTTCGCTAGAATAAGCATCGTCAGATTGACATATTGTTAATAAGTTTATTTTGTTTGTTCGTAGCTAGGTATCTGATGTTGATTAGGTAGTATTAATGCTAGACCAAGTATGAAAGTAATAAGACATAACAATATTAAAGCCAAGCTGTTATTAGCCCTAATGGATTATCCTGGATGTACTTCCCTCTAAGTAGTATATGTGTGCAATGATATAGAAAAACCAGGAAAAAACTATATCATGCCTTTTTCTTAGTAAGATGGACTTTCAAATAGTAAGGGTTGGTACGATAAATTTACTACTTAAGAATAATAAAAAACTCTTCGCTTTAACTCAACTTCCAAGTTTATTTGAAAAATTCGGTTTAAAATCACAATTACACCTGTTTCACTATAAACTAGCATCGTCAGATTAACATATTGAAATTACATTTTTTGTTTGTTTGTAGCTAGGTACCTGATGTTGAATAAGTAGGTAAGGCTAGACCAAGTATGGAAGTAATAAGACATAACAATATTAAAGCCTAGATGTTATTAGCCCTAAGGGATTATCCTGGATGTATTTCCCTCTAAGATCAGTATAACTGTGCAATGATATAGAAAAACCAGGAAAAAACTATATCATGCTGATCTTTACAATAACTTAATATATTTATGTTATAATAATATCTTATCTATGTATAAAATGAAGACTCAATCAAAGTAAACAGTTTAATAGTGGAGAATTTCCAAGATTTAATTGTTCATTTACTACTTTAAATTGTTGATCTGCTAGATGTCTTTTTATTTCAAGTTCTTCCAGGAAATTTTAATTTTGTTTTTTATCACAAATATGTAATATTTAAATGTCATTGGTGTGTATGAGTGAGTGTGGATGTTCAAGAACGTGTTTTGCATAGTTTGACTTATCTGGTTGTTGTAATCTATATGCTCTCTTAAGTGTTCATTGAATCTTATTTCAAAATTTCTTTGTGTTTGACCTACATATTATACAGCATTACATTTTGGACAATTAATTTTGTACACACCAGATTTTTTTTATTTAGGTAATTTTGTTTTTACATTTAACAATTTTGTACCAACATTATTGTGTGATTTGAATGAAATTAATGCAGATGTTGCCGAAAATATTATTTTTGAAATTGTATTAGAAATATTTCCACAATATGTAATACTTTTATAACTTTTAATTTCTTTAGTTTGTTGAGGGAATATTAGTTGCACTGACATTTTATGTTCTTTCTTATTAATTAATTTATTTATCAAATGTAAAGGATAGCCATTTCATGTAGCTATTTGTTTTATAATCTCAATTTCTTCATTAAAATTATTTTTGTTCATTGGAAACTTATCAGTTAGGTAGGTCATCATCAAACATTAAATCAATTATATCTTTAAGGATTTTGATCAAAACTGTTAATTTTGTTTTTTCCAAAAATAAAAAGTGATGGCATTAACAGAAGATCATCAAGAACTAAACATATGTATAAATAATTCGAAGATAGAGCAAGGTAATAATTTTCAATACTTAGGGGTCATAATCGAAATTACTGGCAGGCAGGAATTAGAAATTAGCAGGCAAATAGACAAAGCCATTAAATGCTATTACGCAATGAATAACAAATTCATTTACAGAAAGGAAATATCTAGGACAACAAAAATTGAAGTGTACCACTCCATATACAGACCAATACTCACATAGGGATGCGAGACATGGGTTATAAACGACAGACAAAAGAGTAAGATACAAGCAACGGAGATGAAATATCTAAGACAAGTGAAAGGGATAACCAGGAAAGACCGAATTAGAAACCGGACAGTAAGAGACGAATTAAAACTAGAGCCCGTATTGGACTTCATAAACAAGAGGCAACTGAGCTGGTAGGGTCACTTATAAATGATGAAGAATACCATAATAGTTAAAAAAGAATGGCAGACAAGACCAGAGACCAAACGCAAAAGAGGAAGACTGAAAAATACTTGGGACAAAACAATTGCAAAAATCTTCAAAGAAAGAAATCTAGCGAGGAATGTGGCAAAAACAAAAGCAAGAAACACGAAATAATGTGGGAAATTCGTACATGAATAAGAACAGAATACCTCCCTACACCATACTATATGGTAGGATGGTTTTGATTATTTATATATTTTCATAACATTTTCCTCATTTTCCCTTTTTCAGGGGTTCAGAGAAAAAGACAAAATTGTATATACATATTTGTATGGTGAAAGCTAACTTATGAGGCGTATTAATTGATACAAAAATTAAAACAGATTGAATTTGTTTAAAGGGTAGAGATCTCCTAAGTTTATGGTGGAAACTAAGATTTTTAGGAAGTTAAAAGAGGAGTCAACCTCATAGAGGAAAATATTGTTATATAAACTAAGATAAAGATAAACATTATCATCCAATAGTAGAGGTTGTGGTTAACTTCTACAATTAAAATTATAAAAAACTCATAGCTAAATAATGCATGTATAAATAAATTGGAAGCGTTTGAGAATGGGACATATAGAAGAATCAGCATCAAAATTGCCATGATGATAGCCAACCTTCGTAACGGAGATGGCACGTGAAGAAGAAAGATCAAATAATAAATATTACCACTAAAATTTTTTAAGAGAAAGATTTCCAATACTACTTTTAGAATATCCTGGGCTAAACATAACTCAATGGTGGCAAATAAAATACATTGTTTAATTAAATTTTTCTATTAATTTATCCATTTAGAATAAATATTGGTGGAAAGCGCAGCATCAAAATTGCCATAATAATTAAATTTTTCTGTAAAATTTGGCTGAATGCGTATGTTTGACTGTGTAAAATTCACCGTAAAAAAGTAATATACAAATTCTACCAAAAAAATACAAAAGACGTGAGTACCAAGTTATTTAAAACAAAAAAGGGACGTAAAGCTAACAAAAAAGACCTGCGGTAAAAAAGCGTACGTAAAAATCTCAATTTAAATTTAAATGTAATATTATTACGGCGAAACATCTACAGGGAATTCGACTAACTTTCAAATTCCGTCATTTCAGCTTCCAAATAGAGAACATGAATATTTTTAATATTCAGCTCGTTTATTACAAAAATAAGGGCACGTCCCGTATTAAAAAGGATTGGTTATATAAAATCAAAGGCCAGTCAAATTTAACGACCAGATTTATATTATAACTTTGATCACTTTTCTAAATTTATTAAAACATTCATAAGAATACTCTTCTATAAAGTAACTAACGGTAAGAAGAATCACGTTCGCGATTTAAGAGCGGAATAACTTATACGTTCCTGAATGAAAAAATTTACAGTATTAAAAAAAATAACTGTATTAGAAGTTTCTAACTGTTGTGTATTTGATAACCCAGCGCTTGAAATAAAATGTTATCTTGTTAATTAAACCTGAATTTAATATCCAAATATATAATAATTGGCGATGAGAGTAAAATCGTAGCTCAGTGAAAGTACTCCGTGAGTGTTCTAAAGTATCAAGTTATTTTTTGTGCCTCCAAGTTTCTCAAGTTCGCACTCATCAAGACAATTCCCGTACTTGGAAAAAAATACAATCAAGATCGAGAATAAGCACTACGAAATTGGACCAGGAACAGTTTGCGCTATTCATGAAAGAAATGAAGTCCTTGATTACAGTATTAAAGGACGAGAAACCTGGTAAGGGAAGTTTGATTCATGTAAGTCCCTTCGAAAGCTTTGACCCAAAGAAGGAGAAATTCTCATGGAACTATTGCACCATGAATGTTCTTGTTGATGATTTAAAGAAAGCACAGTTGTTGTGTGGTTCTATCGGCAGTACGCACTACACCGCTCTCACTGCTTATATAGGGCCTGATAAGTCGATTACAAGGCACGATTACGAAACGCTCAAAGTAAGTTTCGATCAAATGCTCACGCCAAAACGAAGCTAGATCGTGTCTCAGCACTATTTTTTGAGTGTTGTCCAAAAAGAAGACCAGACAATCGCCGAGCTCGTTGCTGCATTCCAAAAGGACATAATCGATTGTGATTTCAGGGTTGAGTGCCTGGCAGAAGCATCCAAGTATATAATACTAACTTACTGTTAATTTAGACTGTTGTATTGTTTTCGTTATTTATTACATACAAAGTGATCACCAAATAAAACTTTATACTTTAGAACCTTTCGAAAATTCAGAGACTAGCCTGTGCATATATCACTGGACATTCAGCTAGAAAAAGTAATGAAGGAAACCAAGTATATAGAATGATCAAAGAAGAAATTATTAACGAAGGAATTTTCAAAGAAATAGAAGAAATTCAACTTTGTTAAAAAATTCATTACAAAGTTTTGTAGTATATCTTTTTTTTTCTGGCTGAGATGGAAAAACTCACGTTCGCACGGTCCTCCTCAGGACCCGAACAGTGTTGGACTCACCTATTCCTGGGGCCTTCCTCTCCTTGATACCACTCTCTTTCTTCTCTATTTCCTTTACCTCCACCGGTCTTATCCCCCTCATTTTTCCTCTGCTGAAATCCTGCTCTACCCGAATTATATTATCTCCTACTTCTTCTCCCACTGCAAATAGTTTTTTTAATAATTTCTTTCTCCCAATCTTCCCCCAGCACAATATTCCTAGTTCCCCCCATTTTTTTCACTGCTATCTCATATGCTTAACCTATGGATTATTGTCCGATTCCCCCAGCAACATTTCCCACCTTCTTTCGACCTTCCGCTCAAGCTCCTTCTTTTTCGCCTTGTATCTCTACTTACCCTTACATTTACCTGTTATCCTTAACATATTCCTTCGTTCTTTCTTACACTCTTTTAACAACTTTTCTATTTCCTTATTCCACCAATAATTAGTTCTTCATAAACGCCTGTTGACACACTTCCCGGCACTTTTACAGCCTTCTATCTCTTCATACAAAATTTCACACCATGCCTAAATCCTCTTTCTATCTCCTTCCCCTTCTGTGTAGTAAATCTGAATGAGATGAAGACACCATACAGAATTTAAACTAAAATGCCCAAGCATCTTTCAAGCAAAAATCCATGCCATCGGAAGTTGTGCAAAATTCAATATTGAAAGAAACTACCGCAGACACGGGATTATGATCATGTAGGTTAGCAGTTTGAAGATGGTTTGGGAATGGCCAGAAGAACACTGTCACCCTCCTGTGGGTCCTAGGAAGCATAGGAATAGAAAAGAATGAAACAGCAGATTAGCTGGCAAAAAAAGGAGTCGATACCCCGCATCTGGGACCAGAATCATCTTGTGGGATCAGCTGTAGCGCAATCATAGAATGACTAAGAAAAGAAATGAAGAGTAAAAAAATGCAAGTACTGGAATCAGCTGAAAAGACTGAGACCGGATAAGATACTTCTGGGGAACTATGACCAGAGATGATCTCTTAGATTCCTCAATCTCTAAGCTCCCTCCACTGTCTTAGGAAATATATGTCTCTTCGACCACTATTTTCACGACTTCTGCTCCAAAGAACTTTCATCCCGGATCCCCCCTTTTTAAAACTACAGAAAGACCCACAAGGAGTTCCTCTCATATGCATCCCTTTGCCGTTCTTTTCGAAGGATCCTTTATACCCAGAGTGTCAACAATGTGGAATTCTTTGTCCGCACATGTTTTTCCTTGCTTTCCCAATCCCTACTCCTTCAAATCCTGCATTAACCAACTCCCCCACTCCTTTTTCGAGGCCTCCACGATTCACTAACCATACAGGCACCCATAAAAAACTTCAGTAAAAAGGGGCTCCAAATTTTAACGTGAAAAATATCCGGGCGTTGTCCGTTAAGAAGTCACATGAAGATACTAGGGTTAATAGATAAAGCCCACTACAGATTCTATGAGGAAGAGGTTGAAATCTCAATACACATACTCTTAGAATGCACTGCCTTGCAGAATTCTAGGGCCAGATACCTAAGAGCACACGATATAGAAGAGGAGAATGTACCTAGACTTTCTTAGGAAAACAGAACTAGAGCTGCTTAAAATCTAAGAAAACGTCAGGCCCATGGCAAGTAAGACTTAACAACAATATATCTTATAGGTCGCAGTACTAACTTAGATACATACAAGATACATTTTTGATATCTTCAGTTCAGTTAACCAACTTTATTGGATTTCCTAAATAAACAAAATCAAACATCATCATCTCTTTTACTCTACTTTATAAACATTGTCTATCTATATCGAGTTACTTATCAACTAATTTCTTATATAATTGGTAAATTATTGATTAGTGTGGTTTGATCCCGCCTTCTATATTGACACTGGTAGTCTTGTTAATGTCTTTAGAGTACTGTTTTTATTTTTTGTCGAATAATTGAAGAAATTTGAGGTATATTATTATATAAACGACGTATTTAATAAATATATGCCAGCCCTTTTGGAATGTATAAAGGGTCGCTTTTGCCCTTTGAAAGTCTACAGTCTTCTGTGCCGCCCCATCTCTTATGTAATAAACTACTTCAATAACTATTTCCAAAAAAGCAATGTTTAGACCAGGCCTTAGAGACTTGGAAGCTAAAGCTTCTCGATAAATCATCCAAATACCTGGGTATTTTGTCTTCACGCGGGCTTGCTTGCAAACTATTGTATCTCTTAGACATGGCTTGGGTTGCATCATTGCAAATCCCAGCACAATTCTTCCATTGAAAATTCGCTGAAATTCGTAATCCTATATAATTCGTTAGCTGTAGTTTCTCCATTAGGTAAGTTCTCTCTGTGAGTTGTCGTTTAACGTTCCTTCCACTGCGAACTGAAATATCTATTGTGTCTTCACCTTCAATAGGTTTGCAAAACAGTAATTCTTTACATATTCTTATTCTCTTACAAAATCTGATGTAATCAATAAAATGGGATTCATTATTGGAACCAGTTGCTTCATCAAATTGAATAGTTGAATAGTAAACAGCCCAAGTTTGTAAAAGACACTAATATTTAATAGCAGTTAAGGTTTATATGTCATTTGTTTAATACATTTTTTAATAGGTATGTATTATATTCGTGTCAATGGCTATAGCAATAAATAAATAAAAAAATTGAACCCTTTCTAATGATTCAGTATTACTTAACAGCTTAAAAAAAAGCAAAAACTTCCTGCTGGAACAAAATATGCGTATATAGAAATATATCTATACACGATGGTCGAGCGAGGGTTAGAAGACGACGTGGTGAAAGGAGAAATCCACGGTTTTTTGTTGAAAGGCATGTTCATCAAACTGTTGGAGTTATGGTTTGGGGTGCTATAGCTTATGGTTAGAGATCACCTTTAATCTTCATCAGAGGTAACATGAACGTTATATCCAAGAAGTTTTAGAACCCCATCTTTTACCCTATCCTTTACCCTGGCAAATCCAACTTTCCAACAAGATAATGCCCTACCACATGTCGCAAGAGTCACAATAGACTTCTTTCAACATATTGATGTCACATTTTTACCTTGGCCACCAAGATCTCCCGACTTATCCCCAATTGAGCGCGTGTGGGATAAGATGGGTAGGAGATTACTCAATTAGCAACGTCCTCCTTAGACTCTAGAAGAACTTCGAGAGTCTGGGTTGGTGGTTGCCTGGAATGAGATACTACAGTAGGACATTGAACACCTGATCAGGAGCATGCCTAGACGCGTTGGAGAATGCGTAACACATCGGGGTGCATCCACACATTATTAAAGGTAAAAGAGCTTTGAAGCAACGCAATCATTTTGAAATTTTTATTATTTACTTATTATGCTTCAATATACAAAATTTTATAAAAATAAAATCATTTAAACCGGTTCTGATTTTTATGTCACTTAGTATATATTAACTCTATAGAAATAAACGGAATTTTTGGGGTTTTCAAAAATATATTACATATTATCAAAATCCCTTTTGTATCTTATTTCAAAGTTCAAAACAGTGAATCTTTCCTAAAAAGCCGGCATCGGCATCTTTTAAAAAACCCGATAATTTCGGGTTTGCTATCGTTGTTAGGAATATGTTTCAAATTCATGACTTGAGGCAAACAATAAACATATATCAAAACTCCCAGTATAAAAGCTACACAACAGAGAGAATATTATTAAATTTATTTATTTTTTAGCTATACCGACCCTTACATTTTTTGGTGATAATACATCAAGAAAAGAAATATTTTTTTGAAGTAAATAAAAAACTCTTTATCTGCCGAAGGCTTTTCCCAAATTTTTTTATTTTATTTTAGACAACAACCCACAGATATCAGTATAAATATTTAATACTTTTATTGAATTACTAGCTCACCCGACAGTCGTTGTCCTGTCTTAACGTTGAATATTGAATTCGAATTAAATTAATAAAAAAGCAGTTTAGTTTATCCAAACTTAAGAAAACTTTATATTAAATTGAACTTTTAATATTAGGCGTAATGACTCTAAGCTATTCGTGATGTGGACTAAGAAATTAAATTTTCTTCCTTCCTTCCTTTCTGGGAAATAATAAATTAATTATTTTACATGTATTCTTTATCAATAAAATATATCCGATCGAACTGTCTTTCTAATTAATAAATGAGTTAAAATTGTTCATTCAATAATTACCTCGTCACAAAAAGTATCGCATAAGTGATTTATAAATAAAATTTGCAATATTCTCTCATCATTTTTTTGGGAAATGATAGGAAATGAATTTGGGATGTTCAAATAGTTTCAAAGGCATCTTATCAAATCTAAATTTTACTATTCTTCTATTAAAACATTTTCCAGCTCATCAAGGTTGTCTTGATCGATATTCTCATGCGGTTGTCCAGGTAGTCCCAAACATGTTCAATTGGGTTTCAGTCTGGACTAACTGCTGGCCAATCTAAAACTTGGATACCAACCTCTTGAAGGTATTCCATTATTATTCTGGCAACGTGCGGGCGAGAGTTATCGTGCATTAAAATAAAATCCTCTCCAATGATTGAAACAAATGGCACTACATTTTCCTCAAGAACCTCCCTTATATACCGATCAGTTGTCAGTGATCCCCTACGAAACACAATTAACTTCGTGTAGTCTTTATACCAAAATTCAACCACCTCCATAATTTCTGGCTGCTGTTATGTTACACTGAGCAAATCGCTCACCTGCGCGTCTATAAATTGTAATACGTCTATCGGATCCAAAAAGTTAAAATCTTGATTCATCCGTAAAAAGAATATTAGCCCAATCGTTAATACCTTCTGTATCTCTGTATCTGTAATTCTGGAAGGGTGTGTCGCCCCACAGCACTTAGGCCACATTTGGCCTATTGTGCGTCCTTCTGAGATTGAGCCTAACCTATTGGCTCGTCAACCATCCTACCTGTTTAAAGTAGGTGATAACGTCGCCTGTAGGCAGCTCCCTCAAGTTGGCATGTGTTAGCCAGTTCTCGCCGAATACAGAAAGTCTTGTTAGAGAGAGTGCCGGACAGTCACAAAGGACGTGCTCAACTGTCTCATCCTCTTGTTCACATCCTCTACATAGTGGGCTGTCCGATAAACCCAACCTGTTCAGATGTTTTCGTAGGTGACAATGGCCAGTAAGTATACCTGTGACCAACCGCAGGTCCTTTCTGGTCATGGCCACGTATTTCTTGGCTGCTTTGCTATTAGGATATTTCAGAAGTTCCTTGAATAGTATGCAACCTTTTTCTTCGTCCCATCTTTCCCTGAATTTGTCAAGGGAGCGTTCCTTTACTAGGTCAACCACCGCTGATGCCGGCAAGCTGACAAGACTACCGGGTCCCAAGAGCCTTTGGGAGGCAGCTTTTCTAGCCAACGAGTCAGCTATGCGGTTGCCTTTAGAAATTCCATGACCTTTTATCCAGCCTAGAGTAACCACATTGTTGTAGCAGGCTTCCGTAAGGACCATGTGACATTCTAATACTAGACCATATGAGATCCGTGGCCTATTCAGGGCTAATAGTACTTGTCTGCTGTCCGTATGGATACGGATGTTATTGCCAGTGATTCCTCTTATGGTAATCTCTTTTGCGGCTATGGAGACGGCAGTTAGCTCTGTCTGAGCTATACTTGCATTACAACCCATTGCCCATTTTATATTTAAGTTTAGGGATCTGGAGTAAATTCCACATCCTGAACCTTTTTTTGTCTTAGATCCATCGGTGAAGATACATATAGTACCTGTCGCTAATGCATTTTGAGCGTTGTCATTAATGATTATCTTGTAGGGCCTGTGAAAGGCATATCTTGGTGAAACCGATTCTGTATTTACTTGTAGCATTGGAAGCTCGTTTATAGCTTCGTGCCACAAACCACACCTCGACTCACTAGATTCTGCTACAAGTTGTGTACCAGTAGAGCGGAGCCGTAGCATGGTCATCAAAACCACCTCCTTGATATATATATATTAAGTGTGGTGAGACCGAGGATCACCTCCATCGCTCTAGTTGGTGTAGTTCTCATGCCTCCTGTTATGTTAAGACATGCTGTTCTTTGTAAATGGTCAAGTTTGCGGACGACTGTCAGCTGGTTTGTTTTTACCTTAATACTTTAAACGTGCTTCACGGTGTGCTCTGGTTTACAATGGAGCAGTAACAGGCATTCTGGGTCTGATTCTACAATTCCTTAATCTGTTTCTAACCATATTGTCAGATATTCTAACATTACGGACTCCAGAGAGAACATTCTGCAGTTGCCTGGCTGTAACATGACGAGTTCGCAAAGTCTTTTATCATAACTTCCAGTTTCTCTAAACCTTCTTATCTTCTTAAGACTCTAGAAATGCTGGATTGGTTGATTCCCATGACTTCAGCAGCATATTTCTGAGATCGTTCATCTTCAACTAAAGCCACGATTTGAGCTGCTTGTTCTGGGGTTAAATTACTAATTTTTACTCTTCCAAATGAAAATTTAAATAAACGTACTGCTCACAAGAAATTTTAAAATGTAAATAATACAAATAGGATTTATCAAAATTTATTCATTTTTCGTTTTTCAACAAAAAAGCAATTTAAACTGTAAATATTTTGGGCTTTTATATATCTAAAGGATACCATACACATATATTAAAATATTCTGAAAAATGTGATATAATATTTAATTTTTAAAATTATACGAAACTTTTTTTGACGAGTGTAGTTTTATTTAAATAAATATTTAATCTAAAATGCTAAAAATTTTCTTCCGAATATCACTCGCACAGTGACCTGCTTTCGGAGACTAATAAAATTATTTCGTGATTATCACTGTCCTTGGGAAATTACTACTGATAATATAGCAAATTTTATTTTAAAAATTACTAAGTAGTCTTCTATTTCTCCTCTAGTTTTTTATAGTTCCGCCTGTTCTTATTTTACCCAAATTGTCTATAATTTAAGATTTATAGTTTTTCTTTCTTGAAAGTGTCTTGTTTAACCCATTTTTTATTTGAACTTTCCGTCCTCTGCCTTCTACTTCTAACATCTCACCTCGTAACTAAATTTAAACAGATTAGGCTTATCTACACAACCTTAAACTAGACTGCTAATACTTTATATCAAAACTTTATCCATCCCTATTCAAAAATTTACAAAACGAACAATTTGCTGGTCAAAATGTTTTTTTTATTACTTGTAATAGTATTAAAATTTTTTTGACTGGATTCCTTTTAGTAAAGTTAAGTTATAATTTTGAATGTTAAATTTAATTATAATTTTATATGATAATACTAGAACCAAACAATGATACGTAATTTGCAAAGAGTAATGTAGTTTCTACTGTGCAGATGATAAAAGGAATTGACAGGATAAGACTAAATGGAACAATTATTCAAATTATCTATTTGGACGATCTTTAATAAAAGGATTCTATAAATGAATAATGCGAATGACTGTCCTCTACTACCGTTTGGATAATATCCCATTTGCCACAACCCTACTTCTTCCTAAGAAGATTAACCGTTAGGAGCCCCCGGAGGCTTGAGGGAGTTGGGATCTTACCTTTTGACGTATAACTTTCCCCACACGACCATGTTCGGTAACGTACTAGCCTAATTTACAAATCCGGACAAAAATAAGTCTTTATTTATTTTCGAATACCTAAATTTATCAGAATTAGATCTTTTTTTATTAAAAAAAATAAAACAATGTTTTTGTTCCTATTTTCGTTTGTCTTCAAAGAGAACAAATGCTTGAATTATTTTTGATTTGAATTTATTTCTAATATATAAAATGCTCATGTCACGGTGTGCGTGATTGAACTCCTTCGTGCATATCGGCTAGAGTGGAGAATTGGACAACAACCATACAGCAAACAAAAATAAGAATAATAAACAACTAAACGGTTTAACTAAACAAAATTTTCACTCCTCTACGATAAACCCTTATTTTTGTTGGTTAATTAAACCCCTATTTTTCCATCCAGGGAGAAAACTACAGAACTACTCAGCCTAAGTAGAACCCAATTGAGAAAGGCAGTGGGACTGCTTACAGGACACTGCCATCTCCTCGCTGAGGACCCATTATGCAGAAAATGTGGTGAGGAAGACGAAACTCCTCTTCACGTAATATGTCACTGTCCGAGCCTTAAGTGGCTTAGACAGAGACACTTTGGCATTCAGTTTCCTGAGCCAGAGGAAATCGTGAAAGCGAATATCAGGGACGTTCTAGAATACATGAAGGAAACGAACCTGGTATGATTACTTCAGGGGGGTACAATGAGCCTAGAGCTCCAGTACATGCATGAAACGCACCCCAGAAGAATAGATAGAAACCCCTATTTTTCCATCCCATTTTTAACTTTTTTTATTCTATCCACATATTCGCAATAAGGTTGCAAGCTGGCAATCAAATATTTTAATTGTATTAGAATAAATTCTTATTCAGAGTTTCACGTATCTTTAATTATGATTTTTTTTATATTCAATTTGATCTCTCGCCCTCGCCGGTCGACTACTGATTAATTATCAATCGATCAGTTTCCCCACCAGGTCGTCTCTATATTTAAAAATGTATTCCTATTTTTTGTCATGAAATTAGCCGTGAACGGTTTGTTGTGTTTGTTATTGTAAGAAGATGGTACTTATGAAAGAAAAAATTTTAAAAAATAGCAAGGGAAATTAGAAAATTTAAGAATACTTATTTAGGAATTTAAGAATACTTCTTTGTTTCTAACTTTAGGGCTTTTGCCAATGTAAACTTTTTTAATGTAACATTATGACATTTGACATAGAATTGACAGAATGCGTACTGTAAATATCATCAAAGGTTATAGGCGCTCTCTTTCGTGCCAAACCGTTGTGCACATACGAGGGTACATCAAAATCTTGGTGAATGACGATAGGACATTATTTAACAAAAATATAATACGAGGGTATACTATTTAACAAAAATATAAGACGAGGGTATATCAATATTGAAAATCCATGTGTTTTCCGTCTGTTCCTATGTCGGAATACCAACAAAGCTATTTATATACGCGTAAGAAAAAATCGAAGAATATTATATCATAAAGCATTACAGGAATTGCACAGGGTAGTGTTATTGGGCCGATTTTATTCATAATTTACTTGAATGATTTATGTACCATTGTCAAGAACGTTGAGGAAACAGTAGTAAATTAAGCAAATGACACAAACTTAATAATTGGTGCAGAAGATAGCGAGGATCTCATAAATCAGGAAATGTTTTTTTCTCAAGAGCGAAGAATTGGTTCGATAAAAATAAATTACTGTTGAATGAAAATAAAACAAATTTGATGATATTTAAAACTGACAGGTGTAGAAAAAAGAAACTATTGAGTATAAGTTGGCAGGGTGATGAAACAAAAATCACAGAATATACTAAATTTTTAGGAGTATATATTGATAATTTCCTGAAATGGAATAGGCAGACTGATTCCGTTTATCAAAAATTGAACAAGGTCGTTTATGCAATCAGAACAACATCAAAATACATGAATGAACAAACTGTAGAGATTATGTACCATGCAAATTTTGAGTCAGTATTGAGATATGAAATTATTAAGAATAATAAAAAACTCTTCGTTTTAACAAAACTCCCAATATTTATTTAAAAAATTGCTTTTTTAACCTTAATGACAGCCGTTTCGCTAGACTTAGCATCGTCAGATTGACATATTGAAGTTACATTTTGTTTGTTTGTAACAATGCTAAGTAACAATACTAAGTCTAACGAAACGGCTGTCATTAAGGTTAAAAAAGCAATTTTTTAAATAAATATTGGAAGTTTTGTTAAAACGGAGAGTTTTTTATTATTCTTAATAAGATGGACTTCCAAAAAGTATCAATTTAATATAGAATTATGTTCTGGGGAACAGTGCAGAATCTTTAAAGAATTTTCATTATACAAAAAAGAGTTTTAAGAACTGTTTAAAAAATGCCCTTCAAACAATCCTGCAGAGGTTTATTTAAAGAAAAACAAATCTTAACAGTCACTGCCCTATATTTATTAGAATGTTTAATATTCTTACATAAGCACAAAGATGATTTCACAGAACATAACATGAATCCCAATTATAATACACGAACACTTAACATTAACTTTCCTATACTCAGAAAAAAATCCTTCATATTTGTGCATCAGAATATTTAATAAATTACCAAATAGCCTCAAGGCTATCACGACGCATATAATCTTCAAAAAGAAAGTGAAACAATTACTGTTAGTTAAATTTATTGTACCAACCCTTACTTTTTGTCATCTTATTAAAACCTAATTTTTTTAAATAAACTTGAAAGTTACGTTCAAACGAAGAGTGTTTTATTATTCCTAATTACTGTTAAATCTGGAACCATATGATTTGAATGAGTATTTTGAAGTGAATCAGTAAAAGTCTTGTTTTTTGGTTTGACGTCTTTTCTTTCAATGT
This sequence comes from Ophraella communa, assembly GCA_035357415.1. Taxonomy (NCBI): domain Eukaryota; kingdom Metazoa; phylum Arthropoda; class Insecta; order Coleoptera; family Chrysomelidae; genus Ophraella; species Ophraella communa. The sequence goes on from CM068987.1 coordinate 17,578,969, forward strand.
TTGTATGTACCATAATAGATATGTTGTATATATAGAAATGTTTGTATGAAATAAAGAATATTATTATTATAAAGCATTAGAGTAACAAACATTTTTTTATTGATTATACAAATTTGAATTCAATATTCATCTTTAAGACAGAACTTCTTTTGAGGCAGCTAATATTAAAACAAAATGGAAAAATCATTACAAAATTAAAACAAAAAAATATAAACATTATACTAAAAAACACTGAGCAACATTACCCTACTTTTTATAACTACTGGAATTATTTGTGGCGTATAGTACTAACAAAATTAAGTTGTAAACAATTCCTTTCTAAGCCTTTTTTAGTACCAACATGATGTGACCGCTAGATTTTGCTCATTACATGCCACAATAGTGTATGAATTGGAACTTCTAGAAATTCGTTCCAGAAGTGGTTTTTGTTCCATCCATTTTAGTGAAGCATTTTGTTCCATTCTGTTGGGACATAAAATGTTGTCTCACAGCTTAGTTTTATCAACAATAGTTTTGACATATTCCCATAAATCTAATGGAGTAAGATAAGGGGATAGTTGTGGTCGTACTATCGATCTGCGCTTCCTTAATCATTGATTTGGAAATACTTGATATTGAGATACTGCCGGACATTAATTTGGTAATGAAGTGGTGCTCCATCTTGCTGAAAAATTTTCCCAGGAATTTGTGGGTTTGCTACATTATAGTATAAGATTGTTAAAGCTAGGATTACTTTTTTATGGATGAGTGGTAAATAAGTCTCGTCATATAAAGTATTATTATCTCCATTTATTCTCGCCCAAATATGAACCCCTTCGGGATATTGTGTATTTCTGTAGATCCTACATTATACTTTTGTACTAGTTTCACAATGTTAGACTAAATATGGTAAAAACATACTTCCAAAATACTTAAAACACGAGTAGCAGTAAATTTTGGAAAAGTTTAAAGATAGTATATTACGTAACTATAGTTGTAAGTAACCCATTACGTAAATTTTACGAGTGCGTAATGGGATTACAACTCGTATAACGTACAATACTTTTTCTACACCCATCTATTTTCTTCTATGAAATAAAAGAAATCACAATTATTTAAACTGTATTATAATAATTATTATAATATCAGAAGATAATTATTATTAGTAATCGCTTCCGATATTCGTAAAGCGTTGTCTTTTAAATTTTTATGTGACTGATTCACATAGCCTTTCGCTACTGTAAAAGATTACCAGCCACCTAGTCGCTTTAATGATAGCATATCACCTCCTGCATCAACTAATATAATGGCTGCCGATTTCAATTTTGCTTTGGTTACGGCAGCTGAAGGTATTCAGCAATTTTACGTAGTGTACCTACTACTGATTGTGTTTATCCCCACAACCTCTGTTGTACATTTTCCATTTCTGTGATTAACAAATAAAAAAAGTTCCACTCCAGGAGGACGCAAACTCATATACTTTTAAAATGGAAGACATTCAGGATACCGAAAATTCTTTTGTAATATTCCAGATTATAAAACATAAAAGAGGCGTTTATTTTTAGTAACAGAATGTCTCTAATAATAATAGTTTTTTAACGTTTTTCTATTTACTAAAAGTATGTAAATGGACCAAATAAAAAATTACGTAGATAAAATTTTATTGCAATTTCATTAAACAAGAATATTTAAGTTTTCTTATATGTTATAAGATCCTATTACGCCCATGTTATTGTTAAATGTCACTTACAAGCAATGTAGGCAGTGCGATTTTTGAAGTTGACAGACATGGGCGTAGAAAATAGTACCTATATTAAACAACGCATTTCATATGTGTTATGACACGAGTTCAAGTTTAAAGAACGAGTGTCACAACAGCCATATGAAATAAGTTGTTTATAAAATTTTCTATATTTTGCCATTTTATCATTTTTTAAATTAATTTATTATTTTTATCTAATTACGAAGATTATGATTTTAAAAAGTATGTCGGTAGCACTGTGTAATTTATAACATTTGACAGTTTTGACATTTAAATTATGAAATGTTAATGTTTTCAAATATTTTAAAATGACTAACACACCAATAATAATATATTATATAAGTAAAAGATAATATACATATTCACAAATACTTTCTTAAAGAACAATATAAAATTAATAAATTGCTATTAGCCACAAATGTCATTGTCAATAGTCTTGTCATTAGATACTTCACTCATGTCGCCAACCATTTAAAACAAAAATGTGCGTGCCTAAAAGTTTTATAATGAAGATTTTTATAAGTGCAAAATATAAAATAGTATATTAAACAACGCATTTCATATGGAATTCTGTTATGACACGAGTTCAAGTTTAAAAAACGAATCGCGAAGCGATGAGTTTTTTAAAGAACGAGTGCCACAACAGCCATATGAAATAAGTTGTTTATAATATTTTTTATATTTTGCCATTTTATCATTGTTTAAATTAATTTATTATATTTATGTAATTACAAAAATTTCGAGTTTAAAAAGTATGTCGGTAGCACTGTGTAATTTATAACATTTGACAGTTTTGACATTTTAATTATGAAATGTTAATGTTTTAAAATATTTTAAAATGACTAATACACTACTAATAATATATTATATAAGTTAAAAAGTGATATTCATATTCACAAATACTTTCTTAAAGAACAATATAAAATTAATAAATTGCTATTAGCCACAAATGTCATTGTCAATAGTCTTGTCATTAGATACTTCACTCATGTCGCCAACCATTTAAAACAAAAATTTGCGTGCGTAAAAGTTACATTACGATACGCAAATGCGTTTTATAATGAAGATTTTTATAAGTGCAAAATATAAAAAAATATTTACAGTCTCCTAGAATAAATGAATATTGGTAATATTTAAATAAAACGTTAGGTATTGAAGCTTGATAGTTCTGAACAGGAATATGAACAATATTATTCCAAATTTTTACGCCACTGCTCAAGATCCCTTTGTGTTCGGATATCCCTAGGTCTTTTGACGGGCAGCTTAATTTCAATTGCTCTTTGATATTTGAAACCCTTCTATGTATCTGACAGTATCAGTTCAAATTAGTTATTGCAATACATCGATTTTATAACATGTGATTAATCGTTGGTTAGAGTTATCCCCAGGCATCAGCATGAAATCATGGAAAGAAAGACATTTTCTTGGCTCTAGATCTCTAATAAGTACAATCTCGCTACATCAAATGTACAGCATCCACACAAGTAATAAATCTTTTATGCGTATAAGTCCGAAACAAAAAAGCAATCTACTATATGGGTCAATCGATAAAATGTATAGTGAAAATTCCTTTTAGTCAAGTAAAGATTTATTACTTTCGCTATAATTTTAAATCTTCCCCTTCCACATGGGCACTTAAAAATAAAGTGGCTAAAGGAGAAATATAGCATCAGCATTATTAGAAATTCCTTCTCACGTACACGGATCTGATGCATTTATTTAAATCGCTGCATGGAATCGTAACTTGGTTATTTCATCTTATTTGAGAGTGCCGAATTACGATTTGTACCTTACGTTTGGGATTTACGGCTAAAAACTTTTATCATATAAATGAATCTTTTGAATTTCGCGTTGTTCTCGCGAACGGGTGCGCAATTAAACTTTCACCTTTCTACACTTAATTAAAATTTGAATATAATTGATTTTGTACACAGAAAATTTCACCAAAATCGTTGAAAATAATGGACGTCATTTCGCAGTTTAAAAAATATAATGGTACAATGAAATTTATTGTAGTAACCTTCAATTTGTGGAAGCCAATTTTTCTAAGAAAATTAAACTGTTTATTTTGATTGAGTCTTTATTTTATACATAGATAAGACGTAATTGTAACATATAGTCTATTAAGTATGAGAACGGTAAGGGTTTTATACCGATCGAAAAAAATTATTGACTCAGATCAGTTACCGTTAACGTTCGACATGCTTATAACGTTTTTTGAACGATTGATACCATTATAAATGATAAAATTAAAAATTTTTGGTTGTTAAGTAGTAACTAAGATGCATAACAACAATGGAGAATTTAGTTTTTGATTATTATAAATTAAAATATGAGCGAAAGTTAATTCGAAGAAATTGAAAGGGGTTGGAAAGAAAGGTGTTCCGCAATTATTCCCGAAAAATCCAAAATCCGTTATCAAAATACCTACCAATGTTTTAAAAAATGGTGGGAAGGCAAGAATTTAATTATCGATGAAAAGACTCTATTGGCATATTTCGTTCAAATACATATGCAGTTAAAAGCTCCTGGAAGCCTCTGGGCAGGATATTCAATGATTAAATCCACTGGTTTTCTTTATGATGGTATTGATTTTTGCAAGTTTTCAACTTTGATCGCGTATTTGAAGAGAAAAAATGTTGGCTTTAGGCCTTCTGATGGAAGCACCGGATGAATAATTTCTAATTCACAAGGTAATGTAAGCTAGTTTAGGTAAAAGAAATACTCTAATGAAGATATTGGAAATATCTGGTGCCTATACAAGAGAAGAATTATATTTTACTATTAATGACATCCAACAAACCGATGGTTTAATTATTGTAAAAGAACCCAATACAAAAACGAACATCCAGCGTACAGTCGTTGATAAACCAGACGATAAAATTCCATATTTAGAAATTCTGCAAAATTATATAAAACTTCGTCCATTGCAAGTAAAATCAAATCATTTGTTCTTAAGATACGCCAAAGGAAAATGTTGTAATAGGGAAAGGGACAATCGGGGGCTGGCCTTCTCAAATTGCCAAATTCTTAAATTTCCCCAATCCCGAGAACTATACTGGCCATTCGTTCAGGAGGACATCAGCAACGCTTTTGGCCAATAAAGGTGTTGATGTTCTCGGATTAAAGCGACATGGAGATTGGCGTTCATCGACAGTGGCAGAAAGCTATGTAGACGATTCTCTTCAAAATAAAATAGATTTTGTCGAAAAAATATTGTGCAATACTAATAATTAATGTATGTGATTCTGCAGGAGTTTCTGTTAGAAGTGAAACCACAACCCAAACAAGAGGAATTTTATTAAATAATTTAACAAATTGTACCATAAGTTTAAATAAAAAGGTCTATTTTTATAATGGTACAAATTATTAAATACAAATGAAAGAAAACGCCATAGAGAAATAAAGCCAAACTTAAGACCAATTTAGGTAATTGTTTTTGCCATTCACCTGAAGACGCAGATACTACCAACTATGGACAATATCAAACTAAAATATTCTTAGGAGGTTAAATATCTAGGAATTATCCTGGATTAAAGACTAACTTGGAACTAAATCTTATTTAAAGCCTTAGTGGCGAGCTGGACTCACAGCAGGACATTTGGGATGACTTGGGGCTTGAAACCCAAAATTATTTTCTAGTCATATCAAATGATTATCAAGTCGAAGCTTAACTTGTGTGGTGGCCAACAATCGACAGAATGAGCTAAGTGCCAGAAAGTGAAATAGCTGGTTTGTCTAGGAGTAACAAAGGTGATGCTGGGTCTCCTTCCGCTGCATTATCGCATAATGAGATAAGCCGCAGCAGCTGCAACAGACATAAAACTTAAGACATGATTTGGTTGGTTTTGAAAAGAAGACCTCTATCTAGCATACTTAAGTTTACCATTGAATGCCATGTCAATCAGGTTTGACGTTTAAAGTGGTTATAGGAAACGATTGGAGAAGTGGAACTAGAGCTGAAGAAAGCTCACTCATGTAAAGCACAAATGATAGATAAAAGTCTTGAAGTAGGAGTGATTAGACCAAATTGACGATTATCAAAATTCCCTGTTAATTATTCAACTATTTTTCAGGTGGAAATAAACGTTAGTGTCCATGAGTATCTCCATCTGATTTCTTACGAATCTTACTATGCACGAACTGTAATAATTTCCCAATGAAAAAATGCATACAATATAACTACAAAATTTTTAAAACCAACGGGACCGGGTACTGATATCTTAAACAAAAGGAAAATGAAAAACTTTTCCACCGCAAGAAAAATGTGGAAATAAAAGCGGTAAGCGGTGAAATCCCTGAGGTATTCACTTATTTGGCTTGAAAAGGCCTTGCTGAATACGAAAACTGGTAAAGGTCCTTGTCCAGATAGAGTGACCTAACATGTATGGAAATAGCTGTACAACAAATTTCCATAGAGCTTTTTGAACAAAAAAGGTGGCCTGAAATGGCCAAGTCTATTACACCACTAAAACTTCTGGGTAAAGGATGGAAAGGATAAGTTGTACACAAAGATTCAAATAAACAGTACAATATCTGAAAACTGACACGGTTTTAGACCAAAGATGTCTACAACTTCGTCTAGCGCCGGAATAGCGTGAGTAGTAGACGTCAAAAACGCTTTCTCGCCTGGCTTAAATTTTGCAAATGCTAGTGGACATAGAGAAATCTATTTAATAGATGTAACTAGCAGCTACCTTATGATTAAAAGTTCAACAATGGCTTCACGTTCATGAGTTATTGCTGGCTAGGCATAAGCTCGAAGTGGCCATTTTAAAAGTTTCACGTATCAGTACACGTGATGAGACAAAGTGATGGTTGCTAGGGAGATAAGGTTCTAATGGGTCTAGGTAGAAAAGAGTCTGAAGTTTATAACTTACGTAGAGCGAACGGTTACAAAACCAAGACTAAGCTGGAGGTCATCAGAAAGTTGATGCCGAATGTAGAAGAGTCTAGATACTGGCGGAAAGAATGCTTTAAGAGCCGTGTGCAGTAGGCCCAGTTTGGAAAACTGTCATATTAGGAGGATGACTAGAAAACGAACATTAGGAAAGTGGAAAGAAAGATGATCTAGGGAATATAACAGCAACATGAATAAGGAGGTTGATCCCTGGTATAATGGAGTGCAGTATGGTTTACTTTTTCACTCAATTCCTATCGGGGAACTTTGGTACTTTCACGTACAGTATAGGAAAGTCTCAAGGTTATATTTGTACATGGTGCAAGGTAACGGACAATCAAGAACACGCCATATGAAACAGTGGAGTCACACAAAGCATGGATCTCGTTATCTTCCTCTGTGTAACTGAAGTTTTTTAGCTGTTGCTAAATGACCAATTATTGTATTTCATCTCTGTCAGAATTTACATTCCTGAAGTTTATTCAGCAGTTTATTAAGCTCTATTGTATCGGATGCTTTGTGAATGTCCACGACTCACATTTCTAGGGCTCTGTTGTATAAGATTTTCTTTTCTGTGTGTTTTGACGCTTTAAAGGTGGAAATTCGGATAGTACAAAGTCAGATGCATCTGAGCCGATTAAAATTATGAAAACTTCTAGAACAAGAATTTTGTACTTTATTATTATTATTTTATGGAGACTAGATTTTTAAATTCACATATTGTATATTTAAAAAGCGCCATAAGAGATAAATCAGCTTTATGTTGAAAATTCGTTACAAAACTAGCAAAAATGTGCCAAAAGCAATGACATATATTTCTGATAATAAAGAGTCTGGAGTTTTTTACTTTTTATGTAATAAATTATGTAATTTATCAAAAATGCCGTGACCTAATATATTGATTCTCGCCAACTTTGCGACTATCTGAAACGTTATTTTATATGTTTTTATAACTATTTATATCAATGTTATCGAGACATTTATGTATCCATAACTTTATAATCTTGATTTATCCAAATTAATGAAACGTTATCCATTTTGGAAATTAATTACCTGCTATCCGGGTTGGATGGAACAATTATGAAAGCTGCATATAAATCATGGTGAATAATTAGATAAACATAACAAATTTTACGATATTGCTCTTCTGTTGTCCATAATGATAAATTCAGAGATGAGAATTTACCTACAGTAGATCCTACAAGTGGCAAAAATGATACCTACTTTATAATTTAATATTACAATAATTATTTAACGAAATGTAAATCAATAAAACTAATTTAATCAATAAAGTTAACGTAAGACGGCCTGGAGAACTTACTGCCAAAAAATTTTTTAACTAACCTTCTAGAAAATATCAAAAATCTGAAGGAAACCTAATTTTCTGTTTCTGTTACATCTGCAACAACTAATTAATATAGTCATACGCTGTCAAAATGACAGCATGGCAGAGAAATTATCAAAAAGATAGAGTCAAGAGTACCAAAAGCAATCCCAACAATTAACCAGCTAATCTTGTAAAGAATTGCTTCACTTTCTATGAGTGTAAAAGACATCTAGGCATGGTTGGGCAGAAATATATCCACTGTAAAAGTTTCTATCGGTACTAAAATTCTAACTTAGTAGCAGTAGATGCCACACAAGAGCCTATGCAGATGATATAACTGGCCTGCAAACTTTAGACTAGCCCCAGCAATAACGTTTTAAATCGAATATGAGTTCAAATTCTATTGATCCTTTTTATGGTTGAATTATTGGAACCGAAATAAGGATATTTATGATAAGAACGCCAAAATAAATCGTAATATTTTATGGGGAACTTTTCAAATTATCTTCGAAAATTCAAGGGATAAAATATTCAGCCTTATCAGTTGAAGATTCCGGTTTTTATAGTGCTTTTTTTGAACTCCACTAACAATCCAAAAATGAATATTGTAGCCGTAGTAAAGATCCAAATTTTGCGGATTTTGGTTCTGGACATTCTTTACGTTTGGTTACGATGTCTAGGGTACGGAGACCTGTACGATTTCGTCAACTTAGTGAGTTTGATAGGAGTCGTATAGTGGGACTTCGGGAAGTTGGATTTTCCTTTTGGGAAGTTGCAGTTAGAGTGCAAAGAAGTGTAGACACCGGGGTTACGTGTTGTCAGGCATGACTTTGAGAAGGCCGTACACAAAGAGCAAGGGGCTCTGGACTCCCCCGTAGAACAACAGACCGTGAAGATCGCCGCCTAAGATTATTGGCCTTAGGGGACCGTTTCTCCACTACCAGGTCCATTGCAAATGAATGGTTTGCAGAACACGGAAGACCTTGCCGACGAATAAGACATTTGGGCCTGTTTTCATACCGACAACACTGGATCCTCCTTTTAACTTCAGAACGCCGACATAATCGCCTTGAGTGGTGCAGATAACGGTCACTCTGGGATCAAAAATGGAACAGTATTGTCTTTAGTGACGAGTCTGGATTTTGTAAAGGTATGCACGATGGTGAAGCGAGGTTTAGAAGAGAACGTGGTGAAAGGAGAAATCCACGGTTTTTTGTTGAAAGGCATGTTCATTAAACTGTTGGAGTTATGGTTCGGGGTGCTATAGCTTATGGTTCGAGATCACCTTTAATCTTCATCAGAGGTAACATGAACGCGCATCGTTATATCCAAGAAGTTTTAGAACCCCATCTTTTACCCTATCTTGACACCCTGGCAAATCCAACTTTCTAAGAATATAATGCCCGACCACATGTCGCAAGAATCACAATAGACTTCTTTTAACATAATGATGTCACATTGTTACCTTGGCCACCAAGATCTCCCGACTTATCCCCATTTGAGCACGTGTGGGATATCATGGATAGGAGATTGCTCAATTTGCAACGTCCTCCTCAGACTCTAGAAGAACTTCGAGAGGAGTTGGTCGTTGCCTGGAATGAGATACCACAGGAGGACATTGACCACCTGATCAGAAGCATGCCTAGGCGCGTTGGAAAATGCGTAACACATCGGGGTGCATCCACACACATTAAAGGTAAAAGGGCTTTAAAGCAATGCAATAATTTTGAAGTTTTTATCATTTACTTATTAGGCTTCAGTAAGTACTTATACAAAATTTTATAAAAATAAAATCATTTAAACTGGGTGTTCGGATTTTTATGTCACTTAGTATACAAATAAATATATAAGGGGCCTTTAATTATATTAATTAAAAATGTAAAACTTTACTTAGTAGACCTGAATTGTTACCTTCATTGCAGTAGAGGTTTAGAAAAGGTTTTAGCTCTACTTAAGGCGACCGACAACATTCATAATGCTTGTGATAATAATTTATTAACCTTCCTAGTTTTTATAGATTATTCTAAAGCCTCTGATGTGATCAATAAATAATTTTCAGAGAATACAAAACAATTTTTCAAAAGTTACTCTAATAACCGTTGTTAGGCCGATACTCTAAGTAATAGATGTTCACAATTTCAAAATGTTTTAGATCACATTTGTCATGTAGGTACATGATTATGCTGCTAAAAATAATTGTTTAGATAAAATGAACATTTCCGTAAATGCTGATTTAGGCCTTCAAAGTCCACACGGAAAAACAATAAATTGATAATGAATACCAATCTGGGTTTGTTGCATCACTTCAGTGCAGACACCAAAAAAAAAATTTTTCCCAATACTGAACTACCGTAACTATGACCCTGGTTAAAACTTACAAAGTGTGTTTAACAATTGAATATTAAGATAAATTACGAATGGTAACAAACTGATTTGTATTGAATTCAAACTACCTTTTTTAACAACCATTAGACAAACTAATTGTATATTGATTACTAAACCATTTAAAATCTGACAGATTTGTCTTCGCGCAGATTTTTCCGCGATGAACTAAACCAAAAGGACGACTAAAGGAACTATTAGTTTAGTTGGACAAAGCGAGAAGGACGCGTTAGAGGAACTGTCAGATATATGTAAATGTAATTAAACTTCTTTTAAATTATATACGTAGGTAATGTGTATCTCAAGATTATCATATTAACTTGGTTTACATATTAGCCGTTGAAAAAGTAATTTGTGTACAGATATTATTGTGTCTGCAAAAAAAGAGTTATTTAAACAAATTCATTATTGTTTGCGTATATTTGTAATTTTTAATAAGATTATTTTTGGAGCATCGATGATGCCGATACCTCCGATCAAACAAGAAGAAACATTTTTACTGGACTAAGGAGGTTAATATACAACTGATTAAAATGTCTAAGCCATTTATCTAATTATAACATTTTTCCTTTCAGAAATTAAGAATATTCGGTTTATTTTTATTACCTGTATAATTTGTACTACCTACGTATAGATATTTGTTGTATTATACTTGTATTTTTTATACGTAAATAAATAAATGTTTATTGCAAATTCATATTTTTTATAGCCAAAACCATTTTATTTAAATAACAATTTTATACAGAACAATACACAACTAAAAGGTTGAATTAACTTTCACTATTTATTCTAAGAATACTTTAAATGCAATGACGGCCGTTTCGCTAAGAAGCATCGTCAGATTGACATTTAAGTTACATTTTGTTTGTTTGTAGCTAGGTACCTGATTCAGAACAATACACAACTAAAAGGTTAAATTAACTTTCACTATTTATTCTATAAATACTTTAAATGCAATGACAGCCGTTTCGCTATCGAAATAGCATCGTCAGATTGACATATTGAAGTTACATTTGTTTGTTTGTAACTAGGTACTCGATGTTGATAAGTAGTTAAGGCTAGACCAAGTAAGGAAGTAATAAGACATACTAATATTAAAACCTAGATGTTATTAGCCCTAAGGAATTATCCTGGATGTATTTCCCTCTAAGATCAGTATAAGTGTGCAATGATATAGAAAAACCAGGAAAGAACTATACCCTGCTGATCTTTACAATAACTTAATATATTTGTGTTATAATTACGTCTTATCTATGTATAAAATGAAGACTCAATCAAAGTAAACAGTTTATACATAGATAAGACGTAATTATAACACAAATATATTAAGTTATTGTAAAGATCAGCAGGGTATAGTTTTTTCCTGGATTTTCTATATCATTGCACGGTTATACTGATCTTAGAGGGAAATACATTCAGGATAATCCCTTAGGGCTAATAACATCTAGGCTTTAATATTAGTATTACTTCCTTACTTGGTCTAGCCTTAACTACTTATCAACATCAAGTACCTAGTTACAAACAAACAAAATATAACTTCAATATGTCAATGATGATGCTATTTCGATAGCGAAACGGCTGTCATTGCATTTAAAGTATTTATAGAATAAATAGTGAAAGTTAATTCAACCTTTTAGTTGTGTATTGTTCTGAATAAGATGAACTTTTACATAGTAAGGGTTAGTACCATAAATTTCAACAATTTTATAATCCATACAAAATTAATTTAGAAACTGTGACCAAATAAATTTTAATAGATACGCCAAAACAAATATAGTCAAGCCAGCAAAATAAATTTGACATCCCTAATAGACATGTTACGACAACAAATATCGGTTTAGTAACGTTTACTAAAATTTTATTTCCATGTACTGGAACACAGCTTATAAATGTGATTAGTCCTGTAAACAAAACTTCTAGCTGTCCATGTAGTAACAGAACTCTTTTGCAGCAATCACTAGCTGTTAGTGACTGCAACAAATCTTTTTTACCGTGCAATCCAGGAACTGTACTAGTTTTTTTTTAATAAATTCGAAAGAAGTTTAAAAAAAGTTATCATTTATAATTTAAAAGTTAAACGCTCTGTATAAATTCTCATCAAAAACTGTTTACTTCGATCTTTCGATTTTTTATTTGGATGCCGAAAAGTGGCCATTTTCGCCACATCTGTCTATGATTAGATTGGAAAGGTCGAGTTAAGATCTAACCGTACCTACTTTTTCTACGCTTTTTTGATCATTGCTATCCTCTTTAACGCTCTTTTTCTTTTATTGCTATTAAATTGAACCTCCAAAAACGGCTCACGTGACTCGGGACAAATAAAAATAATGAGAAAACGTTTGGGTTTTCGTTGCTCTCCTAATTGAAGGAGGAACGAGATGTTGACGATTGGTCTAATTATGTAGATATTTTACATAAATGAGATTTACTTGATTTAATGTATTTTGCAAAAAAATAACGCTTTCTTATTGAAACTTTTTTGAAACAAGGTTACCAATGTTTAAACTTCCAATATATTTTAATATCCGCATGATTATCTATATTAGTATAATATTTACTTTTAAAACAAATTTAATAGTTTTTAAAGGGTTGTACAAAATAATATTATAGACCAGTCGAATTGTACACAATTTCATGAAAAAAAAATCGTTATCCAATGTTTAACATCTCGAAAAGGTCAAGGGGTGTGTTATAATTAAAAACACTAATGAGTACATCAGCTGGAATGTTGAAGGGTAGTTTTGGTAGGTGAAAAGGTGGTAAAAATGGGTGGCGTCGTGGAAAACTGCCATTTTCCGATGAAACCTGACTTCTGGTCGAAAAATTGCAAATAGCAAGGTTGTAGGTAATTTAAAAAGCTACAATTTTTGTTAGATAATATTTTGTACATTACCCAAAAACATAGCAAGTAAAACTATAACATTTTGTAAAGAAATAATATACTGCTCCACAGCAATTAAGGATATCAGTGTTTTCTTGGGAAAGAATATATAGGAATTCTAAAAATGCTTTTTTTCTGTCGCTAAAAAAGAAAATAACTAGTTTTGATGTAAACATAAACTTTATTTTTTTATAACTAAAAAAAAAGAATTTTAAATAAAAAAATAATTTATAACAAAAAATTTTAATTTATTTTTTTTTTAATTTTAAATACAATTTTAATAGGTAGTATAGCCTCCATGTGCATCAACAACAACTTGGCACCGTCTTTGCATGCTTTCAATCAGGTTGTTAAGCATTTCTGGAAGAATTTCATTCCAAAGTTGTAGTAAAACGGTCCCAAGCTCAGCCATTGTTTCGACAGCGGGCTCATCTAGCCTTCGTTGCAGCATGTCCCAAGCTTATTCGATAGAATTAAGGTCTGGAGATAGCGGAGGGAGTGAAAAATGCGGAATTCCATTGGTTTCTATTGCATCAATAACAGCTCTAGCCCTGTGAGGCCTGGACCGACAGCAGCATGAAATTGTGGTACAGTGTTATTAATGACGTGCCGCCTGTATTGTTCTGCGTTCATGTTTCCATCGCAAATGTAAAGGTCAGTATGACCTTTAAAACATATGCCACCCCACACCAATATTGAACCTCCTCGGAAAGGGTAGACACGTTGAACAGGTCGTCGATTTCTAGGTGTTCTAGATAGGGACTATACTCTTACTGTTCGACTATCCGAAAATATCTGGATTTATCTGTAAAAAGCACAGACCTCAATTCATTGACCCAATTTACGTGATCTATAGCCCCCTATAATCTTTGCCGCATGGGTTAATAGACGTCGAGATCTTAAATGTACACAATTTAACTGCCGCCTTATTGTTTCAATTGAAACCGTGGTTTCTGTAGCATTTAAAAGGTGCCGTGAAAGTTATCTACAAGTGGATAGAAGCTCTCTCCGGACACTTAATGTAACAAATCAGTCTTCTGCGGCAGTGGTTTTCCTGGGGCAACCAATCCTTGGTCTTTCTAACACAGAACCAGTTTCATTAAATCGATTATTTAATCTACTTATGACACTTTGCGATACATTAAATAAATTGTTAACTTACTGTTGAACACTACAACTTTGGAACATGCCAATAGCTCGATGAAATATGCACACTACAATATTGCCAAAGACATCATAAACCATAAAATTTTCAACTTGTTTCATTTTGATAAAATGTAACATATTATGTTAACTAGAAACGTAGTATTTTTAAATTAATTATATGGCTAACGCTAACACCATCTATTGTATAGAGTTTTTAACATGTTAGTAATTCCAACTTTATACACGATCTTTAATGTGACATAGTCCAATACCTTCAACCACAATTGATTCTCTTATTGTCATTGGTGTTACACACAGCATTGGAATATAAAATACCAAAGACATTACAAATTTCAATTTCAAAGACATTACTACCGAATTACCGCTGATTGGTTCTACATTGGTGGACTGTTCACCAGACTAACCCTTCACTGGACCAGCCCTCTCCTGGATCAACCAATGGATCGCAGATGTAAAAAAAGATAAGTCGACCAACGAAAATAAATGCATTTATAATATTATACAGGTGTCTCGTTTTTCTTTATTTCTTAAACGTAATATCAAAATCATTGTCGTATCGTCAACTGTATTAGAATAAGTACTTGTAAAGAACTGTTTGCGGATTATTTTTTTTTTGTAACGTATTCTCAACTTCATTTATTTTAGCACCAAGGAAATCCATTTATCTTTTATCTGTTGGTACATTTTCATTTTTTTTACTTCATAGACAGTTTTTTCTGACATCTTTCTGGCATCTTATGATACTTATTTAAATAACTCAGCTTAAAACAACTTTCTTCAGTAGTATTATAAAAAATAAAAAGATTTCAGTGGCGCCCTTAAAATTTCTTAAAGAAACAAATATTGTACTATATTCAGAGCTAATGAACTTACTCACCCCCAGCCGAGGTATTTAACTATCATAATTTTGGCTGTGAACATTTATAAATTTTGTTAATTATTAAAATATCTTTTACAACTAATTAAAGACGAAATTAAGATTAATGGTTGTTTTATTGTAAATTACATTTTTTCTTTTGGTATATTGTTATTTTTTAAAAGTTAACTGAATATTTTTATAAATTCAATCTCAACATTTAAATCATATCATAAATTGACGCCCAACGTCATAATATGGTTACAAAAATAGCAAAAATGTTGTAAATAAACAAAACATGCATTAAAAAATTGTTTACCAGAATACCAATATAAGTAAATGTGTGGGTCGTTTTTGTGGTAAACTGGTCACCAATAACTTATTTTATTGGAATTTATTTACAATTTTCAGCAATATCCTTAACTCTTGTGGATCAGTTTATTTTGATATAATTTTATAAAGTAAATTTATAAAGCTTTTTTATTTAATTTTAATTTATGCCTTTCTTTGGAAAAGCAGTTATAAAGTAATGATAGCAATTTTAATAATTTTAATTAATTTGTTTTAATGAATATTTGAATTGATAAATATTTTATCTTGTTTAAATGTGTCTAATATAGCAGGGGTCTTATATTCTGAAAGTAATTAGGTAAATAAATAAAATTGATTTGCAATAAATGAATTATAATTGACTCATTTAAAAAAGTAAATCCTTTATCTAATATATTAAGTAACTAATGAAGAAAAATAAGAAAATAATGAGAACATTAAAAGAAAAAAGAAAAAAAGGACTTTCTTCGAATAAAAAGAACTTGATCTTCGATCTAGAAATGTTAGTAAGTTGCTATTAAATTTTATTAATTACTAAGAATTAAATAAATTCTTTGTTTGGTAACTATTTAATTTTAACCAACAAAAATGAAAATATTTTACAAAAATCCATTTAACTTTAAACTATTACACAGTATAATAGAAAATATTACTGGTTACATATTAATATCACTCAAATTATAATGTATCTTTATTATTATGGGAAAAGTCGGTTTTGCATTATTAAAATTGATTTCTGTTCATCATTTACAAATTTAATTATTTCACTGTTTTTACAGACTGTTACCAGAATAGATATGTTATGTAAACCTACACAATATAGGGACAATGTATATATTTGACAGACAATTTTGAAAAATTAATGTTTGACAGGATTTTATTTTTACTTATAAACGCTCTTCCACGTCTTTTATCTGTTTTCGGACCATCGGTACAGATAAGATGATATTGTCCTTATTGTTCCAGTATCTAACTGATTTCTGTTATATAAATGGCTTTTTTCTAAACAAATGTTAATAATATTCTAACACAAACACTTTACAAATCTTTCATGTTCTTTAAGTGAACATCTCGAATGGTAAACGCTATCACTAACAGCATTACACTTAAAACTACTTATTTCAGACCTTAAAAGTTCTGAATGAAAATTATACAAGCTATTTTCTCTCTTAAAGATTCAATATTCCAGAATTTTAACTACATAAATTGATGGTCTTATCTAAAACTTTCCGGGAACTTTATAAATTCTAGTAAAAGTTTAGTATTTCCAGTAAAACTTGTAAAAACAAAGAGCTGTAAGAAGGAAAGTGCAGTTAACAGTATATAATCATCTGTAATGGTAAAGTAACATCATTTCAAGCGGAAACTGCAAGATTCTTAAAGCAAATCTAACACAAAATTATTTTGCAAATAGTGTTTTTAATGGCGATATTGCGTTTTATCTTTCTTGGTAATATTCTTAGCTTTTATCTTTGTTTCCAATTGGTATTTTGTTTAATCCATTGACTTTATGTGTGAATCAAATTCTGAATTTTAGAGAGTTTTTATAATTAGTTCTCCAACTTTTTTAATCTTTTAATTACATTTTCTGGATACAATATAGAATTTTCTAGATATAAAATAGAATCTAAGACAGTTCCCAATCATTTTCCTTTATAACCTAAACCATATAGTAATCTTTAATAGGATTTATCTTTTATTTATTTGTTAAACAATGACAAAATTATCTATTTAAACCTTTACGCTAGTTGATAATGTTTCTGTTCCATAGTTTTCGTACTCGATCTATAGCCTTGTTTCTGCTCTGTGAGTAATATAGTTGATCTATGACTAATTAACGTTATTGAAAGTTGACATCTCATTTAAAGCGTTGGCTTCATAGATTAGAAAGTTGGCTTTATGTTCAAAATCCAGTGATTTTAAAAGTATTAACAAATTTGGTGTCGTGTAGTAATCGTAAATGCCCTTTAAACCATTTTGCTCTTTTAATATGACTTATTTTATCTTTTATGTTTTATACTTCACGTATTTACTTTTAATTTAATAGGCATGATGACAGTCAGTAAGAATCACTAAAATATTG
Source organism: Ophraella communa (assembly GCA_035357415.1). Classification (NCBI taxonomy): domain Eukaryota; kingdom Metazoa; phylum Arthropoda; class Insecta; order Coleoptera; family Chrysomelidae; genus Ophraella; species Ophraella communa. The sequence continues at coordinate 17,596,636 of CM068987.1, forward strand.
ATTTGTTATAATTATATAAGGTACGGATATTCTAAAGAATTTACTCATTTTTATATTATATGTAATTATATTTATTTTAGTAAAAATATAAGCACTAAGTTTAACAATCCGCCATATTACTGAAACACCAATCAGAAGAGCGTGACGTCGTACTTTCGTAAATATTGTTGACATTTCGGTTTGACCTTGATATTTTCTATTCATTATCTATGGTTTGAACCTTATGTTTTAAATTCATTTTGTTGTTTGCTGGTTTCGCTTAGTTTATGTGATATTTCCTCGTTATAAGCTATTAAGAACCTAACTATTTTTTTCATTGGAATGTAAACAAATATCTTGTTAGGAGTTTTTATTGATGGATTTTCGTACATTGTGGAACCGCACACCATCAGGATTCATGACTATGATAAATATTATAAGTGCACAAAATAAGTAAAAACAACATAACCTAACCTAACCTAACCTAACCTAACCTAACCTAACCTAACCTAACCTAACCTAACCTAACCTAACCTAACCTAACCTAACCTAACCTAACCTAACCTAACCTAACCTAACCTAACCTAACCTAACCTAACCTAACCTAACCTAACCTAACCTAACCTAACCTAACCTAACCTAATCTAACCTAACCTAACCTAACCTAACCTAACCTTTTTTTTTTTTTTTTTTTTTTTTTTCGTGCAGGGGAAATGCAGTTACGCACGACATGGTTCTTCACTTCCATGACAGTGTTGGACTCCAGGCTATGCCCGCATACCAACTAAAACCCCTGCGATTGCTCTCTCCGGTACTGGAATGACCAAATTTGGTATCTCATCAGCCCGGCGGCATTTTTTTACCTACTATTCTACCCGTTATTACTTTCTCCCTCAGAGTTGTTATCTGAAAAGAGAAGCGACTTTTCCACTGTTGTCTTCCACCTTGCCTTTCGCTGTTAACTATAACTCCCTTTGGCCTCGCCGACTCTGCTCCTCCCTTTCCTCTTCTTCTTTTTTTCTCACGATAGTCCGTAGCATGTGCTGGACTACTACCCATGTGTCTCTATCCTTACACATTGCCCCGACTATTGTTTCAGGGCACAGCTCATACCCAAGCTTTCGGTATGCGCTAGACCTATCCGCCGTCCATCTTACACATTGAAATATTGTGTGCTGTACTGTATCCTCCAGCCCACAATACAAACATCGATCATCGTTGTCTTTCCCGATTTTGTGAGTGTACCTTTTGAAGCTACCGTGACCTGTCAGAGCCTGGCTAATCCAGTAGTCGAGCTGCCTGTGCTTGCAGCTGTACCACTCCTTTACATCCTTGATTAGCCGTTTTGTCCACCCTGCCTTACCCGTTTCCTGAATCCATCGCTCTTGCCATACCCTTAGGCTTTCCTCTCGTGCACTCTTCCTTGCCTCTTCGACCCCCTGACCTTCTACAGCGGCCTCAAAGACCCTTTTCCTTTCAAGCACTAACAAGTCGATCGGGACCACCCCAGTGATAACCTGAAGGGCCTCGCTAGACGTCGTTCTATACGCTGACGCAACCCTCAGGAGCCCTTGTCTTTGGGCACTCACTAATTTCGCCCTATATTTATTTATCATTAACACCGGGTGCCATACTGGCGCCCCATACAACAGTATGGAGTGTAACACCTCATTGATGACTTTTCTTTTTTCCTCACTCGGCCCTCCGACATTGGGCATCAGTCTCGCCAACTGACTTGCCCTGTCTACTGCTCGTGCACATGCGTATTCGACATGTTTGGTGAACACACATCTCTTATCAAAATGCACTCCCAAGTATTTGACTACGTCCTTGGGGTGCACCTCTATACCTCCAAAGCCGAACACAATGTTCGCTCTGTCTCGGCTCCCTTTCACAATGACAGCTTCTTTATGAGGAGCCAGCGAAAGCTTGAGCTTTCTCATAACCAGATCTATCCTCCTCATGCAGTCGTTTGCGTTGATCATGAGATCCATTTTATCGCTAGCATTAACCACCAGCGCCAGATCATCAGCGTAAGCGAAGGCTTTGGCCCCTTCCGGCAGTCTTTCCCTCAAAACCTTTTCGTACAGGACGTTCCACAGTGTCGGACCCAGAACCGACCCCTGTGGGACCCCTGCACCCATCCCTGACTTTCCCTTTTTCCCCCAAGTTAGCCTCCTGTCACAAAAATAATCGACCACAATGTCAATCAGATACCCAGATATACCCCACTGCTCCAGCTGTGAAACGATTGCCCCCCAGTCAGCGCAGCCAAATGCATTCTGTACATCCAGAAGTACCAGTGCACACCACTGCTCAGTACACGTCTCTATGGCGTGCTTAACCGCCGCCATGGCATGGACGGTTGATCTTCCTTTCCTGAAGCCGTACTGGCACTCAGAAAACCCATTATTCTCCTCTACTTCTTTAATTAGCCTATTTTTAATGAGACCTTCATAAAGTTTACCTAGGCTCGCTATCATGCATAGCGGCCTATATGCCGTTGACCCCTTTTTTGGGATCAACACTACCCTGGCGGTTTTCCACTCATGTGGAAACCTTCTGTGTTCTAGTAGCTTATTCAGCATCCTCCGCATCACCTCAGGATCGCACTTATATGCAATCTTGATTGCCTCGGCCGGTATGCCATCAGGTCCCGGCGCCTTGCCGTTCTTCATAGACTCTATTGCTAGGTCTATTTCCTCATTGGTAAACACTTGGACCCCTTCGCCATCCCAATGGGTCTGGGTCAGTTCACATTCACCAGTCTTAATCAGGGTTTTTATGATTTTTCCCTGTTTCTCTTCGCTGACATCGTATGGGGTTTGGAAGCGAAGCTTCCTGGCTACTATCTTGTAACCATCCCCCCATACGTCCCTTTCCACGTTATGCACCAGTCTTTGCCAGCATTCTCTTTTCGAGTCCCTTATTTGTTTAGCAAGGGCCCTCCTGTTTTCCCTATAGGATTGTTCGTAATTCTCTGTGGCATCAGAAATGTTTCTCCTTCTTGCCCGAACGAGCCTACGCCTTGCAGCAATACATAACTTTCTAGCCTCCTCAATACTGTCTTTCCACCAGAATGGGGTAGGCTTTCTGTCCTTCTTCCAAGTGGTTGCGTTTTTAAACGCACCTTTTACGTTTTCCACGTATCTTGCGTGGTCTGTCCATCCGTCGGGCGATGTTGTTGCAATCCTCAACTGCATTTCCGTCTCAAAGGCCAACCAGTCGATGTTTCTGGTGCAGAACTCTTTTCTGTTACCACCGGGCTTTGCCCCTGACCGTATCTCGAAATAGATGTACCTGTGAAAAGACAGACTTTCGTCTGTCAGTATATTCCATCCAAAGACCCTGCGTGCCAAGCTCTTTGTGGCGAACGTCACGTCGATGAACGACTCACTACCCCCCCTGACGAAGGTAGGAGTGAGCCCATCGTTTATGACCACTAAGTTCTGAGAAACCAGCCATTCCGCCCACACACGGCCTCTATCATCCTCAACAGAGGAACCCCATGCGGGAGACTTTGCATTTATGTCTCCCATTACCAACGCACTAGCGCCAGCCTTTACCTCGCCTGTGACCTCCGTCACCTTAGCCTCGTACTCATCCCTCCCGATATTAGGGGAGATGTAACACGCCACCATCTGAAAATCCCTGAAGCGCACCACCAGAAAACCTTCGAAAGCCTCTGACGAAACAACCTCCAGCCCCCTGTTGATGAGCATTACCGCCACATCTCCCCTTTTATCCCTGATCCATCTCTCATTTTTTATCACCGTTGGATTAGGCTCACTTACAACCAACACGTCCCATTCCCTTCTTCTCGCCGTCGCGACCGCCAAGTCCATCGCGGCGCGACCCCTTCCCACATTGCTTTGCAGTATTTTCAGGCCGCCTGCGTCCTTCGGCCTTTAACCCTTCTTATTTCCTCCTCCAACTTTTCCCTAAACCTTGGACATCTGGTAGAAGCTGCTCGGTGCGCCATCTGGCAGGTAATACAGAAAGCCTTCCCTGTACAGTCCTTCGCCAAGTGCCCTTCCTTTCCGCAGTTTAGGCAGCACGACCCTTTATCCTCCCCTTTGCAGGTATCCCTTCTATGCCCATACCCTAAGCACCTGTAGCACCTTACCATATTCACCATGGGCCTTATAGGACACGCTACCCAGCCGAGCTTGACACTACCCCTAGCCACCAACATCTCTCCCACCTTTTTATCCACTGTTATAGTGACATTACTGTTGCCACTTCTGTTTGACCTTTTAACCATCCTTCTAATTCCCTCCTTCGAGCACTCCGGATACTCAGACTCAAGCTTCTCCTGGATCTCCCGCTCAGTCATGTCCGCGTCCACATTAGCAATGTGCACATCCATCTCGTCCCTTCTAACCTCCACCTTAAGATCCGGCTCCTTTGATTTTATCCCCTCAATAAGCCTTTCTGTGGACTCCCTACCCTTAGGCACCTCCACGGCTAAATCTCCCTTTGCAGTCCTTCTCACGTGCTTAACCTCGACGTTAAGCTCGTTCACATCCACCGTCCTCTTTACAGAACCCAGAAGTTCCGCGTAGGTTTTTCCTTTTCCCCTGATGATCACCTCCTCCACGTTCTCCTTTTTCCTCTCCATCGTCTGACCTCTATCTCCCCCTTTCTTTTCCTTTTTTTCCCGCATCAAACCTATTTTACACGTCGTAGATCTAAAGGAGTACTCTATGCATTTCCTGAGTACCCCCTTAGGCGCACCCTCAACTTCCCCACATAGTACCTCCTGAGCACCCTGCTCCACCATTAAAGTCTTTAGCTTTTCGGCTATTTTGAAAAAGCTGCGTGTCGTATTTTCCTCACCCTTTCCGTTCTCCCATGTCCCAACATAAGTAGTACACACCCTCTTCCCTCTACTACCCTTGCTATTTTCGAATGCGCTGACGTTTTTAACATACTCTACGTCGTTCTTTTCCACCCCTGCGCCTATTAGCTCCCTCACCCCCGGGAAGTTATTCAGCCAGTCCCTACTGTCCTTCGCCTTACTGTTGAGCAAGATAACAACATCTCCCTCTACTTTTCTCTCCCTAATGTTCCCCTCTTCCCATCTAGTTACCTTGTATCTTTCAGCTGGCCATTCTCCCTCTATTATCCTCTCTAAATTTTCATAGGTGCTCTCTTCACTTTCCCATATCTCCCTAGCCTCCTGCTCTACACTTTTCCCTCCCACCTGAGTTCCCCTATGTGTAATACTTATCGCCGCTGCTGCTTCTTTAGCTCCTGATAACTTGGCTTGGTAAACCACCTCATCAGAATTTTTTCTCAAGAGTTTAACCGCCTTCTTTATCTCAACTTTAGTGTTCCTATTTTCGTTGATTAGTTTTTCCAGAAGCTTGACCACTTCCTCAAGCTTTGTAGTCGCAGCAATGAGTGAGCGCTCCTTGTCATCCTTTTTCTTAGCAGCCCTCTGCTGCGGGGACTCCTTCCTCTTTCTCTTTCCAACTTCTTTCCACTCTCCTTCCTCCTCCATATCCGATTCCACGACTGTCATTGACGGCATCGTGGGCATACCGAAAAGTTCTTTGTAGAGTCCGCTCTCTACTTCATAAATGGAGCTCTCCTGGAGATCCCTTTCCTCCCAGCTTGTCATTCTAGCGACCGAGGACGTTGGAGTCAGAAAAACGTCCTCTTCTCCTTCATTCTTTTTCCCCTCTTTTCCTTTAATAGTGGTGTTCTGCTCGTCACCACTGTCTCCTTCAGTCCCCTCTGAGCTGGTACCTGGGGGCGATTCCATCGACTTGAAGATGCTTGTAAAGGGATTAATAGCTCCCTCTTGCACTTCCTCCTGTTCAGTTGTATCCTTTTTTGTTCTTCCATTAACCGTTGAGTTGTCCTTTTCAGTGCGGTCTTGTGTCTTTTCATCCGTTTGTATATTTGTGTTTTTTTCCTTGTCCATGTTGATTCCCACGAGCGGGGTCGAGTGTAAGTCCGACGGGGCAGTGCGCCCTTACCCCGTTAAGGCTAAGTTACAGTGGGGTTTAGCCAGGTTCCCCAAGGGGATCGTTAACGGTGCTCTAACCCTTGCACCTTCCATACCCTCAGCACGATGCCTTACACCTTAGTAGTGGGGATTTATTATCGAGGTTTACTCCTCTATTCCATTTGATCCGCGGGCAACTATTGGGGTTCTTGAAACCAGAACCTTATTCATTGCCTATCCCGAGGGTCTGTCGGTCATGAGGCTCTTACAACTCAGAGAGCCCGAGTCCCATGACAGATCACGCCCCCTGGAGACACCCTATGAGCCATTGGGACGCGCCGTGTTGGGTGGAAAGCCCCCTCCCCGGAAACTTGTATGAGAGATTAGGGGTGAACCACTTCCAGCCTCCCTCATCCAACCCTCCGAGGCACGGAACCTAACCTAACCTAACCTAACCTAACCTAACCTAACCTAACCTAACCTAACCTAACCTAACCTAACCTAACCTAACCTAACCTAACCTAACCTAACCTAACCTAACCTAACCTAACCTAACCTAACCTAACCTAACCTAACCTAACCTAACCTAACCTAACCTAACGTAACCTAACCTAACGTAACCTAACCTAACCTAACCTAACCTAACCTAACCTAACCTAACCTAACCTAACCTAACCTAACCTAACCTAACCTAACCTAACCTAACCTAACCTAACCTAACCTAACCTAACCTAAGCTAACCTAACCTAACCTAACCTAACCTAACCTAACCTAACCTAACCTAACCTAACCTAACCTAACCTAACCTAACCTAACCTAACCTAACCTAACCTAACCTAACCTAACCTAACCTAACCTAACCTAACCTAACCTAACCTAACCTAACCTAACCTAACCTAACCATCTTTTAACCTGCAAAATGATTGAAGTTTGACGTTTCTACCACAGAATCCACAGATGACATGGGTCGCAGTGGAGTATAAATGGTATTTACGAATCGATGATATCATAGATAGACGCCATTACTATTCTAGCGTTTTGGCGTAAAATTTTAAATGCATTTTTAAAAAGTAAATTTCTAATTTAAAAACTCTTTTTTTGCAAAAATAACATTTATTTTAGATAAAGTATATACGTGAAAACATCGTGGATCAGTTTTTAAAAATCACTCATTATATACACATGTGAAATTACTAGCAAATTCTGGGAAGTTTCATTTTAATTTGGATGTATTAAACATTCTAAATGATTTTAACAAAACATACAATAAAATTACAAATAAATAAACTTATAAATCAAGCTTTTTTAAATTAAAGTTTATTCTTTATGTATGTTGTCAATAAAACTAACTAAATATTATATCATAGATTGTTAGGTTATGTAATATATTGTAATGGATATTATGATTTAATGATTAGTTATTGATTTATTTATTTATAAATTTCATTGATTAATATATTTGATATTATTATTTAATTGTAATATAGCAACAAGATCTTCTTTTTCTCAGGGGTGTTTGGTTATGCAAGTTTTCAGTTGGATTATTAGGTGGGTATTTGAATAAAATTTGATTAAATTATAATTACAAATTTATTATATAAAAAAATTAAATTAAAACAGTAATCTATTGAATGACTGATAAAATAATAAGTAGAAAAGTATTAAAAAGAAAGGCCTTTTAGTAACTATAAAAGAACTTACTTGATGTTAAATTAAGTTAAATTAACCAATGTTATTTATGTAATGGCATGTAAGATTATCGAAATACACTAATTATTGAATATCAATATTTTACTTTTTGATTGTTTTACTTTATATTCTTAACGTCACTATTTAACACTTTATTATAACTACTTTAAAAACTGTTTGTTCACTTAGTTCTAATTAACTGTTCACACTGACTGATCTTCTATCTCTGACTTCCAATAATATACTCCCTTAGAGCCTTGTAAACATATTGAGCTTGTTCAGGAGTTGCTGTTTTGCCAGTTCCAATAGCCTATACTGGTTCATATGCAATAACGTTTTTCCAATCTTTTACTTTGTTTGCTATAGCAAATACCTCTGTTTTCCCACCCTCACTTGTTTCCATCTTTGTTATTTGTTGTTTAAATATTAATCGTAATAATTTGTTTTATTAAATATTTGGTTTTGTTATTATAAGATAAGAAAATTTTACTTATGTTAAAATAAAATGCAGAATGTATATTAATCTTAATAAAATATTTAATAATGTAGTATTTTAATGAAGAAACCTTCCTACTATTAAATATTAAATTGTCTACTATTTTTTAGCAGAAATTGATTAAATAAAAACCTAATTTTCCAACATAAACTAACCCTATAGTTGGGACGCCATTTTGCTCGGTGCCAGCCTTCTACGGAGTTGTTTGTACGTGGAAGTCCAGCTTCAACTCTTCTTTGAACGTTCCACACTGCTAATGGAAGGATGAGAGAATTCGAATAAAGTTGGGCTATTTTGTCAATGGGCTATTTTGTCGCGGGCTATTTTGTCGGGGCTATTTTGTCGGGGCTGCCTTGTCATGGGCTACTTCGACAGGGTACCGATAAAATTTTTCTTAATTAGTTTCATTATTAAACTTTCAATATTACTGTTTTCATTTAACTCTTATAATAAATTTGTAATTGTAATTAATCAACTTTTATTCAAATACCTGCCTAATAATCCAACTCGAAACTTGCATAACCAAACACCCCTGAGAAAAAGAAGATCCTGTTGCTACTATTAGAACATTTAAATAATATCAAATATATTAATCAATTAAATTTATAAATAAATAAATCAATAAATAATCATTAAATCATAATATTCATTACAATATATTGCAATATATTTATAATTAATAAATAATCTTTATTATGTTTATTTAGTTGTTTAATCTTAATTTAAATTTTAGATATAGTAGTTAGAGTATAAAGAATTCAAAAAAGTTTTCTGTCTGTAACAAATTCTATTTCATCGCAGCAATGCAAATTGAATTATAAATCAGAAAAAGTGCCTCTTAATTGTAATTAAATATTTTATCGTCTATCCCGAGGCAGTATCGACACCGTCAATAAATTTCTAACAGTAAGTGCTAAATTTGTTTATATCAGCTACCTAAAATTTTACGTTTTAAAAGTTTTCGACCTGTCGTAGTTTCTTTTCACTTATACACTTATTAGGGCAAACAAACTTTTGGGTGAAATTTTCCGAAGAGGTAAAATTAATATTCTCGTCGTTCTCGAGATATCCAATTACAATGAAACCTATTTATTGTGTTCTTTAAAAACGGCTGCTTAACTTTAATGGAAATGGAGCAGAAACTTTGATGCTTTTTTGCAAGTTTTCAAAATAGATGGATTACGGTTGTTACATGTTAATCTAATTTATCTATTTGGAACCATAAACCCTAGAAGAAGTTCCGTTTATTTTTGGGATATGTGCGTAAAAAATCGAAAATTATATCTTTAATATCACAAATTTATGTAAATTTTTCGACATACAACTTTAATCAAATCAATATATCTATTTTTTTATAGATCTCCTTCAGTCTTTTTAATTCTTCTCTGTTTATCGCCATGTTTTGTTGGACTTCTCTACACTTCGACCTACGAAGATCTTTTCTGCCCACCTAATACTATAGAACGCCAAACCTTCTTTCGGAGTTGATCCGCCAAAATAAACAGTACCGAAACTTAATGACTTAATTGTCATTAGTACGCTGCAGTTAAATTTCATTTAAAAATGGTTCTAACAACGGAAGAAAAAGTGTTTTTGTTAGAGCATTATTTTCATTCATAGGGAAAAGGTCGTAATAATGGTCCAAGCTTAGAACAGGTGTGCAGCTCCTAGTAAAAGTGTGATGTTAGCTATTGTTGAAAAATTTCGTCGCACTGGTAGTGTATTGTGTCAACGTAAAGGTTCTTCACGTCGTCGAAAAACAGTATGCACTAACGAAAATGAAGGAACGTTTTTTTAACCAAGTTGTGCAATCACCTCAAAGAAGTCTTGTAAGAACTGCATGTAAACTCAACATTAGTGAAACGTTTTTACGTCGCATGTTCAAATCAATTGGTGGTTATCCATACCGTATTCAAGTTGTACAACAACTAAATGCTGCGGACAAACGTGCAAGAGAAATTTACTGTGGTCGCATGTTGAGTTTAATTTATGAAGATCCCGAATTTTTGAAAAACATATGGTTTTTAGACGAGAGTCACGTTCATCTTAGCGGCTATATTAATCGACAAACAACCAGATTTCTTGGATTTGAACGTCCTGATGTCATTGTAGAGAAACCACTCCACAGTCTTCGAGTTACCGTTTGGTACGCGGTATCTGGTAATGGAATTGGTCCTTATTTCGTTGAAGATGATAATCAGAATCCACTTACTGTCAACCAAGAACGTTATAGAGAGAAAATTATTATAACTTTTGTAAGACATCTAAATAACATTTGCCGTGCACGATATCTACAGTTTCGCACACAATGGTTTCAACAAGATGGTGCAACGAGCCATACAGCTGTGCGTACCTTAGACTTGCTCCGTCAGCATTTCGATAATAGAATAATTTCTCGGGGAACAGTCTTCGAATATCCTTCTCATTCACCTGATCTGAAGCCACCTGACGCATACATTTGGGACATAATGAAGGAAAAAATATTTAATTCGGAAAATCCGCCGGCGAATATTGCCGATCTACGGAAAGACTACAAAATATTTTTCGGCAGTTCCATCAACCACTTTTTATAAATATGTTTATTGACTTACAAAATCGATATGAAGCTTGTTTGCGTCGAAATAGTGAATATTTTGAACCCTTACATTACAAAAATTAAAAATTACTTTTTATTTTCGGTACTGTTTATTTTGGCGGATACTGTATTTGCTCAGTACGAGAGAAACCGTAGGTTCGGACATTTGGTTGACGCACTTACTCGAGCGGGTAATGGTGCGAAGCTACCATCCGCGGGATTATGCCTGAACGCCTCTAAGGTCGTATCCTTTCTAGTCAAAGGTGGCAACGATATCTCTTGGAGTTTCGAGAGTCGAAAGGCTCAAAACAATGTGACTTTAAGAGGCGGTCGTAGTTTTTGTTACGATCGTCGCACGAGCCCTATTTCTATATGAGATCAACTGTCGACGGTGGGATCGATCCTTGCTATGTTCGACATGATCTTTTTATAGATGAATATGGGTAAAAAATTTATTTCGATGTTGAAACTCGGAATTGTCTGTAGACGACTTACGTACCTGGCAGAGTGTTGTACCTAGTAGGGCAATTTCCACTCTGCGATCTATTGAGACTCAGCCCTTAACTTGGGGATTCGTCTGGTCGATTAGACGACGCCCCATTATTTTCTTATCTATTTTTTACGTTGGTTGCGGCTTACCAAGGAACATTAATTCAAAATACAATATAAATACTTAAATAATGACTGACGCCTTAGATGATGGAGAAGAAGCGTAAATTTACTTCCAGGATGTGTAATTTGTTTTACCCTTTTCCATATAGAAAATTATTTGTTATTCTTAAACGAGTAAAATAAATCAAAAAAGATAATCAAGTTAGTGTTTTACTTGTAGTAGTATTACTAGTATTGCACAATATTTTTCCGGCAAAATCTATTTTATTTTGAAAAGAATCTTCTACATAGCTTTCTGCCACTGTCGATGAACGCCAACTTCCATGACGCTTTAATCCGAGGACATGAGCACCTTTATTAGCCAAAAGCGTTGCTGAACGAATGGCGAGTATAGTTCTCGGGATTAGGCAAATTTAAGAGTTTGGCAATTTAAGAAGACCATCCCCCGATTGTCCCTTTCCCTATTACTTGAGCACAACATTTTCCTTTGGCGATTTAATTTTACTTGTAATGGACTAAGTTTTATATACTTTTGCAGAATTTCTAAATATGGAATTTTATCGTCTGGTTTATTAACGACTGTAAAATTACGCTAGATGTTCGTTTTTGTATTGGGTACTTTTACAATCATTAAATTATCGGTTTATTGGATGTCATTAATAGTAATTAATAAAAATTAGGGTCTTCTTTTTGGGGTTTTGTAGGTCTGAGTTTAGTCGGTCTGGGTTTATTAAGTATTTTTTGTCAGGTTTTTTTTTGACGGTTTTTTTATTATAAAAATTATTTGACATCTATCAAAATTATATTAATTATATAAGTAAACAAATTTTTTAAAATAAATTCATGTTGAGTTGAAACTCAACATTCTTCACCGCAAAAATTAGTGCCTTGAGATTTTTTCTTTTATTTTTCCGTCTCTATTTTCGCCAGTCTATGAACAGGTCTGGTAATTTCACCATTTTGAGTCTTTATTCGTGCTACTCTAATTCGCCCGTCTGGTCGAGGAAACACTTCTAGTATTCTTCCCAGCCTCCAGACATTTCTGGGTTGATTGTCTTCGGTAATGAGAACGATATCATTTATTTTAATCAATTGTTGGTCGTCATTCCATTTGCTCCTTCTTGTCAATGTGGGTAAATATGCTTTAATCCATATCTTCCAAAATTGATTTGTTAATATTTGATTTCTTCTCCAGCATTTTCTTAAATCGAGGTATGTTTGATTTCCCAAGTCACTCCAAATTTCACAAGGATTTCGTAATTTTTCTTTTCCCAAAAAATGATTTGGCGTTAAAGCCTCAAAGTCGTCTGAATCAGCTGAAATTTTGGTTATCGGTCTTGAGTTTAGAATATTTTCGACTTCGGTAAATAATATCAATAGTAGTTCATCGTTAAGTCTCTGGTTTTTCAGTAACATGTATAAGGCATTATTTACCGAAGTCGAAAATATTCTAAATTCAAGACCGATAACCAAAATTTCAGCTGATTCAGACGACTTTGAGGCTTTAACGCCAAATCTTTTTTTGGGAAAAGAAAAATTATATTAATTAGGTATATAAGTAAACAAATTTTTTAAAACAAATTCATGTTGAGTTGAAACTCAACAGTAATATTATATAATTTTTCTCATCTATAGAAACCAGATATTCCCAATATCATTGCGAACTACAAATTATGAAAAAATATTTATTAGAGTATTTCTTTTACCTAAACTAGCTTACATTACCTTGTGAATTAGAAATTCTTCATCAGGTGCTTCCATCAAAAATTTTTCAAATTCCTTCCGTGTAAAAATGCTCGCTTTCTTAGACCTATAGCCAACATTTTTTCTGTTCAAATACGCGATCAAAGTTGAAAACTTGAAAATATCAATGCCATCATACAGAAAAACGGTTGATTTAATCATTGAATATTCTACCCAGAGGTTTCCAGGAGCTTTTAACTGCCTATGTCTTAGAACGAAATATGCCAATAGAGTATTTTTATCGATTCTTAAATTGTTGCCATTTTTTAAAACTTTGGTAGGTATTTTGATAACGGATTTTGGATTTTTCGGAAATAATTGCGGAACACACTTCTTCCCAAGCCCTTTCAATTTGTTCAAATTCACTTTCGCTCATATTTTAATTTATAATAATCAAAATTGTACTTAAAATTATTGACAACTAAATAAAAACTCAATTCTCCATTGTTGTTATGCACCTTAATTACTACCTAACAACCAAAGTATCTATCTTGATAAAATGAATAAAACTAGTCAATATGAGGGAAATGTTTAATTTTATAATTTATAATGGTATCAATCGTGCAAAAAACGTTATAAGCATGTCGAACGTTAAGGGTAACCAATCTCAGACACAAATTTGAGTCGTCGCTCTGCTTCTCCTCCAAACAATTGTCTTCGATCGGTATAAAACCCTTACCGTTCTTCATGCTTAATATTCTATTGATTGTTATTTATTGTTATAAATCTTATATAGATAAATATCTAGCGTTATCGCATTAGTTTTCGTTCCGAAATAAATTGTTTTTTAGTTTATGGTACTTGCACACTCCTGTGCTTACCAGCGTTGGAGTTTAGTGAGTTTTCGAAAGAAAAGAGATAGTTTAAATCCAAGTTTTAGGATTATGAATAGATAGTGAGTTTTAACTGAACACCTACCTCAACCCAGCACCGAGAAAGTTTACTTTGTTATAGCTGTTTCGCACCAGGGAAAGTTTTATAAGATTCACGGAGCGTTTTGTGTACACATTTCTGATCAGTTGTTTTGTAAACTTTTACGGGTAATTATATTTGAAGTTTTGTACATGCCGAAAAACTCTGGTTTACGTTAATAACAATAGGTTATTTTTACCTTAAAATAAATACTTTTTATTAAATGAATATACCTTTTAGATACATATTTATCATGATCATAATAATTTATTTTGTCTCGTCGAAATACTTCAGATTCTATTTCTAAAGTTACCTGTAATCCGATTAGCAACTCCAATAGATTGGTCATACATTGCACTATTTACCGCACATGATGACGGTTATCTACCAAATTACCAAAGCTAAGAAAAAGACGAAACAATATACAGTGTGGAAACCACTTATGGAATGAAATTATTTGTGGGGTTAGTTTAGAAGATTATAAAAAACGCTGGGTCCCGTCAACTTTGAAATTCAAATGTGAGCTTTTTAAATATAAATTTAAATGTACAGGGTAAAATTAAGTTCATATAATTTAAACACATATTTTCCAATTTAGATTTAGCCCTGAAGATGGCCTATATTATGGCTGAAAGCGTTAAGCTAAGAAATTTTATAATATTAATATAAACAATTATTAAAAATAAAATTTTTCTCTCTTTTTCTCCAATAAAAAAATTTTGTAGTCTAAAACTTCAAAATATTATTGATTGTTTAGTTGTCAAATTTTTCAAAATTTAGTGTCAAAACTAAAGTTCTTGATAACAGGTCTCTGATAACAGTTCGGTACCTGGAATGCTACCGAAACGTCGAAATAAAAACTTATAAAAGGAATTGCGGTTTAATTCCCCCATAAAATTAACAAAAGAAAATGAATATACCACAAGAAACATACAGAAGATATTTCATTTCTAAAAGTGTTTGGTCTCCTACATGGGAAAGAATTTTTGTTTTTCTTGTTTAAAACTAATCACACCACTATAAAGAATCTTGTTCCAAGAAACATTACCCCATTTTGTGTCCTGATTGGCAAACAAAGAAATATATTACTAAACAATTAGAAGAGAATACAGTTAATAAGGTCGAAATGACTTTGACGACCCACGTTACTTTACTTAACCTAACCTAACCTAACCTAACCTAACCTAACCTAACCTAACCTAACCTAACCTAACCTAACCTAACCTAACCTAACCTAACCTAACCTAACCTAACCTAACCTAACCTAACCTAACCTAACCTAACCTAACCTAACCTAACCTAACCTAACCTAACCTAACCTAACCTAACCTAACCTAACCTAATCAAACCTAATCAAACCTAATCAAACCTAACCAAACCTAACCAAACCTAACCTAAACAGTTTTAAAGTAGTTGTCTAGTTGTCAAATTTTTACGAAGTGTCATTTAAAAATTAGTTTTTGATAACGGTAGCTACCGAAACGTCGAAATAAAAACGTATAAAAAGGATTGTGGTTTAATTACCCCATAAAAGTAAGAAGTAAGAAAATGAATATACCACCAGGAACATACACAAGATATTTTAAAAAGTGTTTGATCTCCTACATGGCAATGAATTTTTGTTTTTCTTGCTTAAAACTTGATTACACCAATATCGAGTGATTAGATGTTTAATTTGTTCCAAGGAACATTACCCAATTTTGTGTGCCGATTTGACGACCAACGTTACTTTATCAACATTACTACATCCAGTTAGTTGTGTGTTTCTTTCTTCTCCTTGTGCTTCTTTTCCTCACAAAACATGTCACCCATAGACACTGCATCTGATATCCCAATTATAATGTCATCAATCACAATGAGGCCAGCTTTCTTATAACATTTGTATTTTTTCCATCACCTTTTTTCACTACTTTTTGTTTTTTTTTGGGGGGGGTTTTTCTATGCCACTGAGCGAATCCCTCAACTCAACTTGATCCAGACCATTTCCTGATTGTATTGAAAGAAAGGAATAGAATTAAGAAATGGTCTGTATCGAGTTGAGTTTAGTTTCGCTCGATGTCCAAGACGAACCCAAAAAAAAGTAGTGGAAAAAGGTGATGGATTTAAAGACAAATGTGTTAAGGAAGTTAGCCTCATTATGATTGATGACATTATTATTGGCGTGTCGAAGACCCGGGCTGTGTGTGGCATGTTTTTTAAAGAAGATAGGAAGAAGAAAGAGGCGGCAGCGGTAGTGACGGTCGAAAAACAACTAATTGGATGAAGTGAAGTTGATGAAGTAACGAGGAATACTTCAATTTATCTTCTTGATCTATTTCTGGAACTGTCACCAAATGTTATAATTTAAGATAAATTAATATAATTAACTTTATTACAACAGAACTTTGACTTTTCACAAAATGTATTTTATTGACGTTTATTTTTGACAACTGCTTATCTTACTTGATTATAGTAACACATTATATATAAAGAGTCATTTACATGAATGTAAACAATACAATAAACAAAATAGTTCCAACCTCTAGGACATCATAATTTAAATAAATATATAAAAAATGTATTCTGGTTTGAAGTGTAAAAAATTATATACTATAAAATTAATTTAATCTCGAAGATGTATATTGAAAGTACAGTTGATGCAATTATTATTATTAAAATCTAGCGAATTTCCTAAATACTTCATTTGACAACAGCAAATGACAGTAACTGTCACAGATCTATGAAAACGATTCAGTTGGCCGTTCTCAAACAATGCCGTATTCGCGGAAATTTTTCCGATAGTTGGCGCTGCAGTATCTGTCAGTAGAAGGGGGAAAACATTGATAGAATACCAGCCATTTAATTCAATATCAACTTAACTATTTCTATTTTGAATTTTGTGTGGTAAAGATCTTTAGTGGAAGATAAACGTGTGGTGATTAATTTATATATAGAAGTAAATTATTTCAATAAATAGTAGAAGTGTACTACCTAGTTAAACATTTATTTTTTTGGTTTTCAGTTAAATTACCTTTATAATCTGTTTCCAAGAAGTGCTTGCTACACACAGACTGCGGGAAATCTGTGTATTGATATGTTTAAATCTTTGTACTGGTTACTCTGTGGCACCGAGCATACCTCTTACACTTGCTAGTTATTAGTCCAATTTAACTAACTATTTTAAAACAAAAACTTCACCAAACTTATTCAAAAACTAAAAAATTTAATCAAAAACACTACTCACAAATAACACGCGAACAAATGGAGAATGGGTTTGTTTTCCCCATTCTAGTAGTTCAGATAGAGGGCGCACCCTTTGCTCGTTTTCGCGAATAATAAATAGCAACCATAGCGGACGAAAGGTGTTTGCAGGCTTAAAATACTTGCCTTCAAAATATTTAATTCTTCATCCACATCAGGTATATAAACAAAAATTTAAGAATAGACCTTTGATTAAAGCGGGGTTCCATGTTTTGTTAAATTATAAAAAGCTGGGGGGTAAAAGAGGCGTTGATCCCCTTTGAAAATCCATAAATCCATAACAAATGCATTTATTAAGTAACTAACGTATTAAAATTAATATAATTATAAATACATAGATTGCTGAATTTTTTAAATTAGATATATAAAATCTGCTGGACTATATTAAATATTAAATATATTAATATTAATAATAATATTTAATATTAATATATTAAAGTAGGGAAAATGTGCCTATAATGAACTCAATAAGGAAATATTATTATTATTAAGGTTTTCCAATTATTGCTTTATATGAGAATTTATACTTAGTTCGATGTTTATTATAACACAGAGTAAATTATTTATCAAAAAATTTTCCATTTAATTATACAGAACGTTTTGAAAAAAAAAAAAAAATAACGAAGTGGTCCATCATTTGCATATATGTGCCCATGTCATACCCCTCTAAAATAAATTAATAAAAGTGTCCCAAACAGTTATAAACTAGTTTTCTAGTTGTCAAATTTTTTCGAATTGTCATTTAAAAATTAGTTCTTGATAACGGTAGCTACCGAAACGTCGAGTGATTAGATGTTTAATTTGTTCCAAGGAACATTACCCCATTTTGTGTCCCGATTTGCTGACAAAGAAAGATATTACTGAACAATCAAAAGAGAATACAGCTAATAAGGTCGAAATTACTTTGACGGCCCACGTTACTTTATCAACTTTACTACATCCAGTTAGTTGTGTCTCTTCCTTTTCCTTGTGCTTATTTTCCTCACAAAACATGCCACCCTCAGGCACGGCCGCTGATATCCCAATTATAATGTCATCAATCACAACTTCCTTATAACATTTGTCTTTTAATTCATTACCTTTTTCCGCTACTTTTTGATTTTTTTGGGTTCTTCTATGCCATTGAAGAACCCAAAAAGAAACAAAAAGTCGTGGAAAAAGGTGATGGATTTAAAGACAAATAATGTGTTAAGGAAGTTAGCCCCATTGTGATTGATGACATTTTGATTGGCGTGTCGACGGCCGAGGCTGTGGGTGGCAGGTTTTGTGAGGAAGAAAAGAAAGAGGCGGCAGCGGTGGTGATGGTCGAGAAACAACTTCCAATTGGATGAAATGAAGTTGATGAAGTAACATGGGATACTTCAATTAGGTATTCGATTTTTTAACTTCTCTATGACCTTAGAATAATTAGGTCCAGAAGGAGGTATTTTTTCAGTAATTCGCGAGTAACCGAATCACTTTCTGTTGCTTGTAACACAAACTGAAATTCATTTTCTTGATCCATTTCTGGAGCATTCACCAGAAGTTTGACTTTTCGCAAAATGTATTTTATTGACATTCTTTTCTGACAACTGCTTATCTTACTTGATTATAAAAACACATAAATATATATGTTAAGAGTGATTTACATGAATGTAAACAATATAATAACCAAAATAGTTCCAACCTGTACGACTCACTATCCCAACATCATAAGTTAAATAAATATATAAAAAGGTATTCTTATTTGAAGTGTAATTACTTTCTATTTAAATTATATGCTATAAAGAGAAATCTCGAAGATGGATATTGAAAGTACAGTTGATGCAATTATTAAACTCTTTAATTTCGTAAATACTTCATTTGACAACAGCAAATAACAGTAACTGTCACAGATCTATGAAAATGATCTAGTTCGCACAAGACAACTAAAGATGTTTTTTGGCGACTGATACATGCTGATACGCAAGATACTTGAGTATCATGAGTATCTAAAATGTTGCATTCGAGCGACTTAGCTATGACGTCATATCTGATACGCATGATACATTAATCTGTCAAAACGTTTACCCGTGAATGAGAGTGGTAAACTCACGCGTTAACTTTCTATCTCTTTCTCTCTGATGTAACCTGATTGGTCAAATATTCCTAAACCACGTGCTTGAAACAACCTTTATCACTCTTAATAAATAATACGTAATTCTTGAAAAGATTTGGAGGTTAGAGCAACTGTCACTTGCCGAACTTAACTTGAGTATCTTTCCAATGTCAAACTGATACTTATGACGTCATTAGTGCATGATACTCAAGTATCTTGCGTATCCGTCGCCAAAAAACATCTTAATTGAACTGATCCGAATACGTCAATCAATCGAATCCTGGAACTGTATGTAATTATTTATGTTCTACGGAATAATTGAGTTCTCTGATTATTAAATTAACCAGTTTTGATAAATGGTAATTGTACTTATGTTTTATTACCGAAACTACAGCCACTTAAAATACTAAATTCCCCTGTACTGAAAATTTAACTTACATGATTTGTCAACCTCTACAAAAAGTTACATTTTATGTACGAATTTTTGGATGAAGACGAATATTTTTGAAGGCATGTACTTTACGCCCGATAACACCTTTCGTCCGCTGTGGTTACTATTTATTATACGGCATGGTTTTAAAACGGCGAACTGAATCATTTTCATAGATCTGTGACAGTTACTGTCATTTGCTGTTGTCAAATGAAGTATTTCCGAAATACGCTAGATTTTAATATTAATAATTGCATCAACTGTACTTTCAATATTCATCTTCGAGATTAAATTAATTTATATAGTATATGATTTTTTACACTTCAAACCAGAATACATTTTTTATATATACAGTGAACAGAAGCAAACATGGTCCGCGGAAAATATGCCAACTAATTTCAAGGTTATCACAATCAGCCAATCACGAGCCAATGCTAACGATAATATAATTTTAGTGGCTGCATAAGTGAGATGAAAATACAACTACAGCGACAAGGACACGCCCACCCAGGGTTCATGTTTGCTTCTGTCAACTGTACTTATTTAAATTATGATGTCCTAGAGGTTGGACCTATTTTGTTTATTGTATTGTTTACATTCATGTAAATGACTCTTTATTTATAATGTGCTATTTTAATTAAGATAAGCAGTTGTCAGAATAAACGTCAATAAAATACATTTTGGAAAAGCGAATCCCTCAACTACAACTCGATCAGGAAATGGTCTGGATCGAGTTGAGTTGAGGGATTCGCTCGATGATATTGAAGAACCGAAAAAGAAACAAAAAGTAGTGGAAAAAGGTGATGGATTTAAAGACAAATGTTATAAGGAAGTTGGCCCCATTGTGATTGATGACATTATAATTGGGATATCAGCGGCAGGGCCTGTGGGTGGCATGTTTTGTGAGGAAAAGAAGCAGAAGGAGAAGGTGGTGATGGTCGAGACACAACTTCTAACTGGATGTTGTAAAGTTGAGGAAGTAACGTGGGTCGTCAAAGTCATTAGCTGTATTCTCTTCTAATTGTTTAGTAATATCTTTCTTTGTCTGCAAATCAGGACATAAAATGGGTAAAGTTTCTTGGAACGAGATACTTTATGCTGGTGTGATTAGTTTTTACCAAGAAAACCAAAAATTCATTGCCATGTAAGAGACCAAACACATTAAGAAATATCTTCTCTGTGTTCCTTGTGGTATATTCATTTTCTTCTGTTAATTTTATGGGATAATTAAACCAAAATCCTTTTTATATTTTTTTATTTCGACGTTTAGTTTATTTCGAAATGGGGTACTTTTCCTCATCATAGAAAATTATGGTATTTAGGATTTACCTCTTCATAAAACAATAAAATAAAAAATCATATTCATCAGCTACCAAATAGCTATTTATGCCATCAGTTACGAAATGCCTAATTTTGTTTAACGCGTGAGATTTTTGCGGAACGTATTGCATACAAGATTTTTTCTAATTTTGAAGAAAGTAATAAAAAAATAAAATTTAATATAACATAAATTTAGTTTGTTGCTGTTACTTCATATTAGTTGTCAGTTTGACATTTTGTAAAAAAGTCTAGACGGAAGGTTTTTAGCGAGATTAATATATTTTTAGTTTTATTTAAAAAAAATGAGTGATTCAAGTTCTGAAGAGCTACCAAGCGATATTAAAGAGGCAGCAGGCAATGCTCTATTATCAGTAATTCCCAAAAAGTCAAAAGCAGTTTATGAATTGGCATTCGAAAAAAAAATTGTTACGTGGTGTGATGAGAAGAAAATTAAACATGTTAATAAGAAAGTTTTATGTTAGAGTCACCATGGTTTGGACAGGGACTTTTTGACAGGAGTTGTCACTTTAAAAATAGAACATTTTGTTGAATGTTATGTACAATGTGTTTCTAGAAGAAGATCGTAAATTAATCCGATCCCATGCAAACCAACTAAAATCAAGAGTTGTCAGTACTGAAGAAGATTATCGTCAAGACCAAAATAAGCTTACAATTGATATATTATTGGATACATTCGATGTTACTTCTAAGAGAAAATCGTCTGAAATTAATTTGAATGAGTCATCACAAGGAAATAGTTCTAGTCAAGAAGAGAACAGTAGAAGTCAGGATCATTCTAAACAGCCAGATCAGCCTGAAGAGTCAGATGAATCAGTCAATAATATTGGGAATTTCCTGATTCAGAGACCAAGACGAGAAACTCATTTACCCAAAAAATTGGAAAATTTTGATGTAGAACATTTCAAAAGAGGGAGTTGTTAGAGTCACCATGGTTTGGACAGGGACTTTTTGACAGGAGTTGTCACTTTAAAAATAGAACATTTTGTCAGTTAATTATATAAATACATTTTTTATTAGTTATTAACCACTACACTCAATGTTAAGGTCTAAACTAAATCTGAAAAGGAATATTGATATTTAAAAAAATACAAATTTTGTTGCATATATTAAAAAGCAAGAGGATCGGTACAGGGCTAAATGTCAAAAGTTTTCATTCATTTTTAGTGGAAGCTGATGCCAAAGAATATTTAATGACTTAGGTTGCAATGATAATTAGAATGGCAGAAGCATGCAGAAAGTAGAATTAACAGTTCTTCTAGTTAAAAATGTTATAGACGAAGGAAGCCATTTTCGTGTTGATATACCACCTTCAAAAACAAAAGTTATACGGCAGTTTGCAATTACCACTGGAGACATTGAAAATACGAATCTTGTTGAAATATTAAGAAAATACATAAAGTTGCGCCCCCAGGTTCTTAAACACAACAGATGTTTTGTAAAATATGCGAATGGAAAATATACCAGAAATCCTGTGGGATTTATTTCTTGGTCTTTCTATATACTGGTCACTGCTTCAGAAGAAGCTCTGCCACTTTCCTAGCAGACGGTGGCGCTGATATTTTAAAACTAAAGAGGCATGGAGGTTGGAAATCTACCTCTGTTGCGGAGGGATATGTTGAAAATTCCATGAATAATAAAAAACTTATAGCCCAAGAAATATTTTTTTGGTGAAACATCTCATGCAATTCCCAAATAACAGCAAGTAAGAGCAATGAAAAAAATATGTCGTCGGGAATTAATTTGACTAATTGCAAAATTTTTGTGTTATCAATATTTATAATAATTAATTTATTTATAATTTATGTTTTTAACTTGTATAGTAACAGTTTAATAAATAGAATAATTCTTTTTGTCACTAATTTTTTCGTCACCAATTGCATAAAATTTTACTTAATGCAACTAGTTACAAAAAGTAAGACGTTTCATATAGGGTGTATTCGGGGAGCACGCTTTCGAGCTATGTAGCGCCAAGAGCCATATAACGCAAACGAGGAATAGTACTAGATAGCGCCAAATGGCGCAAATAGCGTGCTCCCCGAACACACCCAATGTCAATCTGTTTTAAAAAAAGTCACTCTATATGTAAAAATTAGAAAAAATAATTTATAACCATTTCTCTTGAAACGTACTCATTTAAAATATTTTTTTCACATCTTTAATGTACTTCGTATTTATTTTCCAAATTGGTTATGTTTGTAATCGTCTTAATTTTCCATGTTAATGAATTTAAACTCCCAGCTACTTCTCTTTGTTAACCACGTGTTTGTTGGCACCGCAAACAAAACTGTTAATTATAATTAAACTTCCAGAGTCAGTTTAACACTTTACCAGTCAGGAACTCAACTTATTTCATACAAATCATCCGAAATATTATAGTTCTGTACATGGATGATTACTACATTATTATGGGGACATTCAAGAATGTTTAGGATTATTATTAAGCAGAAAGATTCAGCACGAATAAGTCTATTTTTTAATTTTCAGAAAAAAATAATATTTTAAATATACGTTTCATGCTATTAGTAAATTGTTTTTGTCGTTTTTTTTTTCTTCTTATACGCTGTTAACTCTTTAACCAGAATTGTAGGAATTCGATTTCAAAATATTAACATTTTATTCGCGTAGAAGTGCTTGCAGTGACTTTAGCATTGTTACAGTTCATAAATCTGTTAACCTGGAAAAAGAAGAAGTTGCTACACGGCTAACTGTGTCCCAGAGTGTTGTCAGTCGTGCATGGAATCGATATTTGGAAACTGGGTCTGCAGCATACAGGCATGGAAGAGGACGAGAACGATCTACAACTCCTGCTCAAGACCGCTTTATAGCTGTAACTGCAAGAAGAAACCGAACATTTACTGCTTCGAAAATTAACAGCTTCTTTAGGCATGCTACCGGAAGAGTGATATCTAGTCTAACTGTTAGAAGAAGGTTGCATGCATGTAATTTAAGAGCCAGAAGGCGTAGTTTATATCCACGGTTGACTGCGGATCAGCGTGCATGCAGATATCGGTTGGCAAGGGAACACAGTCGTTGGAATTTTCAGAACTGGAGGTACTGTATGTTTACGAATGAGTCCAAATTTCGGCTGAATATGTGTGATGGTCGAATATTGATGTGGAGAGAAAGAGGACAGTGATACAGTAAACGTTTGATAGCGCGCCAACCACTCTTTTTGGTGGTGGCTGAGTTTGCGTGAAAATTTATTTTTCCAATTTTTTTTTTATTTAATTAAATAGTGAATTTTGGATTACATAAATTTATTTTTCGAATATTATTATTGAATAAATAGTTAGAAACTAGTAGCGCTTTAAATTTGCAACATTTATACCTAATAAGATATGGAAGATTTGCTTTAATAGTTATTTATTGTACAAGACAATAAAATGGTACTTTATCTTCTAGAGCGTTTTTTGCTCGAGTGCAATAAAACATTTTTTTCTATAGCAAGACTTTAAGTTCACGTGAAAAATAGAATTTCAAAGAAAATTGTAATTTTGGGCACAAAAATCGCAATTGTGTTGCTCCGTTACTAGGGATAGGAATTACTCTGTCAATCAACGTCAAAAAAATGTTACGTTTTGGTATTTGCCGAGAATATTGTTGCATTTTGGTACAAAATTAATAAATACGAAATGGACGGAAAAGAATTGACACAATATTGTTGTCACAAAAATCTAGGATAATGTATGAGAAAGAATACCAGTCTTTTAAAAAGTGGAAAAGCATTAAGAATATTAATGGCGTTAGTGAAAAATACTTGCGTATTTTTCTGAAAAGTCGAAGGAAGCGATGCCATCGTTACTATGGTCGTATTATTCGATGCTGAAGCCACAGCAAACCCTCTAGCAGGCTAACTCTTCTACTAATTATCAGATCTATTATTAGTACTGGGCCCACCCGCCTCATGTTGCGAGCGCTAGTGTACGTGCAGCCCAGAACACAGAACTATACATAACAATACAAATTTTATTAATATTTTTGGAAAGTTGGCTTTTAAAGAAAACTTCGACGTTGTTCATCAAGTTTATATTAAATAAATATACATAAAAAATATATAAATAAATAAGAAATATAAAAAATTAAATTTACTTTTTTCTGTTGATTCTATTTATATAGGATTTGTGTGCCTATACTTTTATTGGGTCAATGTAGGAGGCATTCTTGACCATATTTAAATATATTTCATATTTGGAGTCTTTCCCTGCAGCTATTTTATTCACTTGTTTGCACCAAAAAAAGATACTGCATCTAATTATCAACCTGCAGGCTTTTTCTCCACATGTAGATGGAGCTTCCAAAGACACCGTTGTGGATGATGGTAGAATAACTGAAGTATCTGAAATCAAATAATTTTATTCATTTACAATATAACTTGAAGTTGTATATACTTACCAGATAAAAGTAGATGAACTTGATGAACAACGTTGAATTTTTCTTTAAAGCCCAACTTTCCATAAATATTAATAAAATTTGTATTGTTATGTATAGTTCTGTGTTCTGGGCTGCACGTACACTAGCGCTCGCAACATGAGGCGGGTGGGCCCAGTACTAATATATTAGATCTGATAATTAGTAGAAGAGTTAGCCTGCTAGAGGGTGTGCTGTGGATACAAATTGTAGATAAGATTTAAACTGCTAGGAGGGTGTGCTGTGGCTGAAGCGTAAGTTCTTGGTGAATGAAAATTGTGACATTTTTAAATTCAGCAAGTTAAACGCCTTACTAAAAAACTTGAGTGAAGGATACAAAGCTAAAAAGTCCAAAATCCTGGAGTCAGATGACACTTTTACATTTCTGACAGAAAAGAAATAAGTAAGAGGAGTTACTAGGGGAATTGGAAAACAATTCCCCTACCAATTACATGGAGTAAATCGTATCAAATAGCTGTGCAAATGATGGGTGAAGGTGGAAATTTGGTTTAGGTGTAGTTTTGATATTTAGATGTTCGATTTAACTTTGACCAGAAAATATATTTACACATATTACAGATTACTTAGATATTTTAAAAATATCAAGACCACATACAAACATAGTTTAAATAAAAGTGAGTGACACATAATCCGGTTTCATCTTTTGTATCCTATTTGATATTATGTTGGAAAAACCAGCAAGGATTACCATTTACTCAAAAGAAATATCCTGTTAAAATGTGTTCGACTGCGCTCCTGAAATAGCAAACTACTATAGTCGGTGGTAACCCGGAAATATTTTCTTCACAGAGTTATTCCACCTAAATGGCATGAACGAGCGAATGCGATGATTCTTTGTATGAAAGATTACTAGTTGCAGAATAGTGAAATCCACAAAGGGATATTTGTATTTTATAAAGGATATAAGTAATAGATATGAGAGGCAAAACTGGAATTTTGCAGTAGCATTAAAACGGTATTGATATGGAAGGGGCTATCCGTATTTTTATTAAATAAATATTTTATTACTTTCTTGATACATGGAAAATTTGTATGTGTTTGTTTGGCTTGATTTTACAAAGTAAATGTTCTGCTAAACCTCATGAAAAAATTTTTGAAGATACTAAAATATTAGTCAAAAAGCCAAATAAATAACTGATATGAATCTGGCAGTCATTTAGGCATTTAAAGTTAGATGTCAGTGTTGTATTTTTGAGCAGATAAAATTTAAATATGGCCTAATTGTGCGAGAATGTTTTGATTGAGACTTTAATTATTTTTAAGGTTGGATGGTATTACATACAAAAAGTTTAATTTAACACTAATTTTTTGCTCAAGAAATTGTTGTTTGAAAATCCGTTAAATTTGACATGTTATCAATACAGATTGTAATTTTGAAATGAAATTTTGAGCAAATATGTATTTATTGGGGGTAATTTGTTTCGTGAAACTGGTCATGTAAAAATAAGGTTGAAATATTCACTTATTGTCACTTAAATGAACCATTTTTAATACAACTTATTTCTGTCGATTAGTTCAGTAACAGACACCTACTATGTTGTAATTTCCTACTACGTTCGCACCACCAAATCAATCTAAACTAATTTTTAAATCATTAACTATAATTAAATTGGTGCTGCGAACCTCGCTTCGCTCGGCACGCAGTGATTCATTTACTATAATTCAATTATGTTTAAATTTTGTATTACTATAAATGAATCACTGCGTGCCGATAATCTTTTTTAACAAATTGTTTCGTCCAAACTTGGTATGTATGAATTAAAAGTGAGAAGTTCTTTTAAAGTCTGAAAAAACATACAGACAAATTGCATCAGATCCTTTTGCATGCAAGTTTCATAAATATTGATCTTTTCGTTTCAAATATATTTGCTTGGTTCCATACTTTATCCCAACCCAGTATGTTTCTTAATTAAATAAAATAATGCTATTTAGAAAAGGTAAATTACACACTTACAAAACTTGGTAATGTAAATAAAATTGAAAGTGAAGTTGATAGTAATGCGTTAAACAAACATATCTTATAGTTCGTATTTACCAAATCAAATAATTCCAATCAATGTGATTTAGATACAAAAATACACATGCAGTATATTTGTCAATCCCTAGAATTAAATTCTTTATATTGCTATATCCAGTTTTCCTTCAACATTCAATTTCAATGTGTGCGTTCCACGAGCGTTTCGAAAAAATTCAATGTTAACATTTTTAAAGAAAAAAAGTTTATAAAACTTCTTTCCGATATGAATGCAGTAATTAAATAACTTTGCTGAATGGACCTTTTCAATATTAAATTTAAGGAATTTAATCAGCCATTTACTTAAAAGACATAGTTCAAGAATAGCGAATTTTAAATGGAGTTCATTTTTCAGCTTTGGTATTTCCCAATCTCATTTTATCTTTGTTTGCCTAAATTTCTAATTAAATCGTTTACTAAATTAAAAATTTATCAATTTTCAGTTTATATAACAAGAATATAAGTTGAATGTAAAACGCTTTAAATCCAGACACAAGCGGTTATCACCCAACAGGACCCTAGACTTATTGACATAAGTAGCTTAAATAATAAATAAAAAACCTTTTATTTATACTAATTTCCTCCTTTTTGCTTTTAGAGCCAAATTTGTTGATTAATGTTTCTATTAAATACACTTCTCCAAGAAATTTTATTTGTAAACAAAGAATAAAACAAAGAATAAAAATTTAAAACTTCCCCATATTTATAATACATTTTATTAGTAATTATAGCAATTTGTCACCATCATTCAGGTTGAAGTACAACAGAAATAAAACTAAAAAAGAAAATTCTAACAAAATTAATGTTAAGAAAAGCAAACTAAAATATGAAAAAAGGCTTAATAACGAGTGTTTCCACTTCTACCACGTATAAAAGCATCAAATCGTCGGCCCATACTTGAAATTAATTGTGCTATTTCATTTTGGTCCATTTCTCTCCAAATCAGGATCAGCCTCTCTCCCACTTCCTGTAAGTTGCTTGGTAGGATCGGTGTCGCTCTTATTCGCCTACCAAGGATATCTCAGAGATCTTCGATTGGATTTAATTCCGAACTACATGCTGGCCATTCCATAGTGTTAATTTCTAATTCTCCTAGATAATTTCTGAATATTGGTGCAACGTGAGGCCTGGCATTATCTTGCATTAGTAAGAAATTTTCGCCGTACTACATGTTGCTCCACGATCTCCAATATGTACCTTTCAGCTGCAACAGTTTCATTTTGTATGACGACTAGGTCCGTACGTGCGGTAAAAGAAATAACACCCCCACACCATAACCTATCCTTCACCAAATACTGTGGTGTGTGAGAAGCGTTCGTTGGGTCGTCGTAACACACGAATACGTCTGTCGTTATTGTACAGGCAAAATCGGGATTCATCAGTAAACAGCACTCGTTCCCAGTCAACCTCTTACCAATTAACGTGTTCTCTAGCAAAACGTAGTCTCTCCCTTCGATGCTCTGCAGTTAATAGAGGACCTCGGGCGGCGATTCTAGGTGTTGTTTTATTCGCTGGGGAACTTTTTCAGTACTAATTTGTATAGCATGTACGTCCCGAAGCTGAGTTTGTAAACTTCGATAAGTTACAAAACGTTGTCGAAGAGCAGAAATTCTTAAAATCGATCTTGAATAGGGGTAGTTACCCGGTTTCGTCCTTGCCCTGGTCTGCGAATATGATCCCCTGTTTCGAAGGATCTTTCACACCCGTGAAATGGATATGTGGGACACATTAAATCGATGAACAATTCTTCGATAACTCCAACCTTCTTCCGACAGCATCACTGCTTGGGCACATTAATCGCGGGTTAAATTTCGTAATTGACGCTCTGTAATAAACAAAATTAAAAATAAGCAACAATTAAACAGTAGCCGAATACAAAGACCTTTTAAATTCGTGGGCACTTGGAAATTGAATTAGTACATTTTTTGTTTCTTTGTGTTTTGTTGCAAAAAAACTATATAGGATTTTTACGACCATCACGTCATTCCTAGTTAATTATATTGCCAACAAAGTAACTTAAAAATAACTGACAGTAGATGAGATTTACTTGTAAGAGCTAGGAAAATTAAACGTGTACAGATTGGTAACAATTCGCGCTGTTGCCACGAGCCAATTGCCACGCGTCATTATTGTATTGTACACGTTTGACATTCGATTGTGGATAATTGTTTTATTGATTTTGCGTTCAGTTCTCTTTAAAAAATAGTTTTTTCATTATCGAACAGCTACTTTCATATAATCTAATTCGTTGTGTTATTGGGCATTGTGAAGTGAAAATTGTAAAACATTGAAAATGCCCAAACCTTTAACCAGCAAATGTCAAGAAATGGTAACATCGTTGTTACTATATTTCGAACGAGAATGTGCGAATGGAGGTCCATTCATAAATGAATTTTATTATCATTATTATTGGAAACCACAATATTCCCATTTGATAACTTAAATATTAGCACAGCACTACCAGTTAACCTAGATGAAGGAAAAACAACTCTGCGTGACAACACCGCAAAATTTTATACAACTGACGTCATTGTCA
This sequence comes from Ophraella communa, assembly GCA_035357415.1. Taxonomy (NCBI): domain Eukaryota; kingdom Metazoa; phylum Arthropoda; class Insecta; order Coleoptera; family Chrysomelidae; genus Ophraella; species Ophraella communa. The sequence goes on from CM068987.1 coordinate 17,626,664, forward strand.
ACTTATCGTAAAAATACTATAGCTACAAAACACTGTAATGGCGCTTTCCTAGATAGATCCAAACTTACCTTGTTCGGACGGAACTTTGACCGGGGCGGTCTTCCAACTAGTAAAGTTTATATCATCTCGGGCGCCACCGTTAGGATTTAAGTGGTTGAGGGCCCACATGCGACAGGTAGCCTTTAGACAGTGGAGACAAAATGGGTAATTGTGTTCAGCCCAGAAATAAATAAAACAGGGACCGTACTTAACAAAACAATATATTAACCAACCACTGCGGTCTATCACAAAATATAATTTGTTAACAGTCGAAAAAGCGGTCAGAATACAGTTTGAATAAATAAAAAAAATAAAACATATTTTGGACAGTGCCAATTTCCACCAAGAAACAATTTCGGTTAAACAAAAGAGATACGGTAATCATATAAAACAATCAAACAATATATTAACAAACCATTGCGGTGTATCACAAAACTTAATTTGTTAACAATAGAAGAAGCGGTCAGAATAAACCCAATAGATATAGTTTGAATAAATAAAAAAATAGAACATATTTTGGACAGTGTACCAATTTCCACAAAGAAACAATTTCGGTTAAACAAAAAGAGATACGGTAATCATATAAAACAATCAAATATATCAATAAGCGAAATAAATTAAAATTTACAGACATCCGGTATATATCATGATGTACAATACAACTTTTAATATATCGTTATATTTAATAAATATCTCATTCGGATTTGTGTAGATTTAGACTGGTACAATATAAAAGCAATTAACTACTGGTACAAAAAAAACATTTTCAGAAACAAAACAAAAGCTGATTATACTAGTTTAACTAGCAACAAAATACTAAGAGAAATCAATAATTTCTAATTCTAATCGTATCGTCACAAATGACTTATAAATGTACATAATTTCGGTAACTACAAAAATAATTTTTCATAATAAATTACGGTTAATACATTTTCGGTTTAGGATCTTGTACTTACTTTTTATTACTAGGCTAACTTGCCAGCAACACATATTCAGAAGTACAGGAAAATAAATGAAAACAAACAAAACTATATATTTTACGGTAAATCACAACTAAGTGCAGGCTGTTTAGGCATGCAGTTAAACGGTTTCGGCAAATGCTAAAAGAAAATCAAAATTATTACGTTTACCATGCCTTACATGAAAATGCGATATAAATCGACGGTAGTCAGCCGTCTACTACGGAAAGCGGAAAACTGTGAACTTGCTACGGTTATAAAAGCGGTGAAAAGCGGTAAAAAGGGGTAAAAAGGGGTAAAAAGCGGTAAAAAGCGGTAAAAAGCGGTAAAACTCAAGCTTCAGCACACCAACACACAAGTATATCAATCAAAGCGGAGATCTCCAGAGTAACCAAATTGTTTTTAAATTATCCAATTAGAATATGAAAAATATAACGGAATAGTAAAACAAAGCGCGACCGCTATTGCGTAGAGGGGCAAAACCTGTCAGTTTGCTACCCATGACGGGGGGAGAACTAAGGAAGGGTGCACCACCAGTATACCACCCATGATGGTGTTGAGCGAGGAAAAAGGATAATCTCATCAGTGTACCAGCCATGATGAGGGGAAACTTAGGAATGGTGCACCACCCATGATGGTGTTGAGTGGGGAAAGGATGACAGGTAAGCGGCGCATATAGAGAAAAATCTTAATAAGTTATAAAAATGTAACGGAATAGTAACACAACTCGCGACCGCTATCGCGTAGAGGGGCAAAACCCGTCAGTTTGCTACCCATGACGGGGGGAGAACTTAGGAAGGGTGCACCACCAGTATACCACCCATGATGGTGTTGAGTGAGGAAAAAGGATAATCTCATCAGTGTACCACCCATGATGAGGGGAAACTTAGGAAGGGTGCACCACCAGTATACCACCCATGATGGTGTTGAGCGAGGAATGGATAACAGGTAAGCGGCGCATATAGAGAAAAATCTTAACAAGTTACTCTGGCAAACATTAGTTAGATAGTTTGGTGTGCTTACCTTGATTCCGGTCGGTCTCGGGGTCCTCACTGGTTCACTAGTTTAGGCACAACTGTCACTGTAACTGGTACTTCCTTAAAATTGCCAAAATCGTCTAATTTATACAATTTTTGATAGGTAAGGGACGGATTGCGGGGGGGGACACAAAAATCCTACGGGTATGCCCTTCCACCTACTTAAAATGGGGACAGGTGCTGCGTGATCATACGACTCAGACAATAATTACAGCTGCTGTTTCGGTTGGAACTTGTCGGAAAAAAATAATTTTACTGAAAATCTGGTTTTCGCGCGAAAATGATTAACAGCATGATTTTCCTCGTAATTTTCTGAGTCGATACCAAAAAGAATTATAAAAATCGGTCCATTAATAACGGAGATACATTAAAAATATTTTTAATTCTAAAATCATACGATATCCTCATTTCAGCAAGTGACTAATTAGCGAAGTCTTATCGGTGTTACAAAAACTTTTAAAAATATAAACAAATGAACGGTCGAAACTTAATAAATAATACCGTGCGGATTTGATGGAATATACGGAAAGGCACGAAATTTTAGTAACTTCGTTACAACACAGTCAATAAATATCAAGTTTATGAAAAGCATACATAAGGAGCTTCCAAGATATAACATTATAATGGGAATTTTTATTAATGCTAATAAAATATATTAATTTTCTTGGAGAAGTGTAGTTCTAATCAAACTATTTTTTACCGTTCAAAACTTTCTCTATCTTATTTTACTGCTTCTTAAGTAACTATATTAATAAGGAGCTGCTTTTCCCTATTGGTATAGAAAAAGGTTAAATTACGTGACGGAAACTTCTAACCGAATTCGATTCCAGAGGATTATCATAATTCTCTGATCTAGTCTTATGACTTTAGGAAAGTCCCCTCTAAGTTGATACCAACGAAAATATTTTTGCGTTGAAAAAAATTCCCAAAAAATGGCATTATCTAAATATCTAATAGTAGAACTTGATTAATAATACATAATATTAGTTCTTTATCACTACCCCCGTTATCTACTACTGATGTAGTGTAAACAAGACAAGAATGTGTTACGTATATTTTGCTGCAACTATATAACAGATATGATTTAATTTGCCAAGCTAAACTCAACGGTATGTGGGGTAGGTCTTATACCCATAAAAAATATATAAAATATGAAGAATAAACTGAAATTGGGTGCCAAGTAATGAAATGAAAACAAAAAAAAAATAAAAAAAATTAAAAATTACTAAATTAACTTTTTATAAAAAAGACTATTTTCTTATGTAGGAAAACAATATATTTATTGCAACTAAAGAAGTATAAGGAAAGAAAATCCCTAGCTCTTGCAAGAGGAGCTGGGATATGGACCTAGGCTCAAAACTTGTTCTGTAAACCAGTTTACTACAAGAGGTACACGTAGATTCTGTAGTATGATGAAATAACCTTTACCTACGACTCCCCTGTGAACAGATCATAATATAATAACAAATGTATTTCATCACGTTTGCCAGATTAAATAACGTTATTTTTATGTAATAAAGTCAATTATTTAAACATTTAGAATATGTTTATTACCGAGATACTTTTTAAAAAAGTTGTTTCAACTTGTAGATACAATCGTAACGTATTAGAAGATACTTTTTACTTGTTTTGTAACTTTAATTTCACTTCAGTCAATTTACAAAACCCTTTTGAATATTTAAAATGCCCTATATTTTAATATTACGCGAGAATCCGATCACTAACAGTAAATTAATTACTAAAAAATAACGAAAGTGTCTCACTAAACTATAGAGTTAATTCCGAACATGGACAGGTTTTTTTCATAATATTGACCACCAGGCCACTGGATTGTCACAAAAATAAACCCTTTATTTATAAAATATCATGGCCAAAAGGGTTTTAAAGTGCTGACTGCATACGAGAGTTGCCTTTTATATTTCGGAATTTGGCATCCCTGGTATTGCAATCTGGGAACTGACAGCTCTATCGTAAAGTTGGACATTTTTGAGGTTATACGAACTCAGAACGTTTTGATATATGAGCCCCAAAAATGGAATTAAACCGTGAACATTTTTGTGCGATTATTTTTTATACCTTTCGACGTGGATTAACTCAGCAACAGTGCATGGATGAACTTAATTTAATTTTTGCCAATTAAGCTCCATCAAGGACCAGTGTTTATTGATGGTATGGTGAATTCAATCATGGCCGTAGTTCACTCCAAGACACTCCAAGACGAATTTCGTGCAGATCGTCCCACATCAGTTATTGTTTCGAAAACCATTGATGCTGTGCACAAACTGATATTGCAAGATCGTCATGTGACCTATCATGAGATTGAGACAACCTTAGGCATTAGTGGGACCAGCATACATTTAATATTGCATAAATATTTGACAGACAACAAAATTTATTCGCGTTGGATCCCACACAATTTGTCAATCGCTTAAAAAACGGCTCGTATCTATTGGTCGAAGGAAATGCTCAAAAAATACGATCGCAGTGCTTCGAAACACGTCTATAACATCGTGAGAGGTGATGAATCGTGGATTTAAGCGTATGTGTCCGAAAGTAAACAGCAGTCGACTGTATGGATGTTTCAAGATGAGCCCAATCCAACAAAAGTTGTTCGCGTACTTCCTAGCAAATGGTCGCCTATTTTTTCGGAAAAACTGGACATGTCGCAACCGTCCCACTAGAACAACGCAGAACAGTCAATTCTGAGTGATACACAACCATATGTTTGCCAGTTGTTTTCCAAGAAATCAGGAAAACCAACCGCCGAAGACGGATCATCCGCCGTATAGTTCTGACTTGGCACCGAATAACTTATTTTTATTCCCGTAAAATAAACTGAGAGGTAAACGTTTTTCGACACCTGAAGAAGCGGTTGCTGCATTCAGAATGCATGTTTTGTAGGTACCTCAATCAGAGTGGCAAAAGTGCTTCGACAATTGGTTCAAACGCATGCAAAAGTGTATAGATCTTCGTGGGGAATATTTTGAAAAACAATAAAGTAGTTTTCGATTATTAATATTTGTTTTTGTTCTCTAATCCTGAAATATAAAAGGCAAACTTCGTATAGTATATTCCATTTCATGACACACTCTGATCAAACAAAACTGAAGATTAGTTAGCCAACATAATCGGATGGTACTGAGGTCCTATACAGGAGGCAACCCAGCTATAGCTGTAGGGGCGGAGACAATCTACTTTTTTTCTTTAATTTATTTTTTAATGGTGGCAGATTTATCTCCTCATGGTTAGAAGATGTTAGACATACATCAAAGCCCTTTTAAACTCATGAAAATGAAATAAAGCACACACTTATTCTAATAACTTATGGTAACAAAATACTCAAAATTAGTCCAAATTATTATGGAAAAAAATTATAACAGAAAAGTTTAGGAATAATTGTACTAGAATAATTTATAATCAATTTTCAGATAAAAAGTCTGAAACAACAAAATATACATGAATTCACCAAAAAACATGGCGAACATGAATATTGTTATTGAACAAGTAGATATGAGTAGATACATTAAAAAAATATATTCAATTGACCTGAAACCCAAGAACTACACACTGATTTTGTTTTATTAACAAACTCTTATGCGTCTTGTAATATTAAACGACCGACATTCCATTCCCTAATAATCGCTTCATCAACATCTTTTATTTTTTTATGACCCAACCCTACATACTACTACCCCACCTCGTTACAAAGTATAAAACTTATTTCGTTCTGTATACGGACTTTTACAATTAAAACTGAACAGAGGTATATTTAAATTTGGTGGTACCGAGAGATGGGGTGTTAAGAAAATAAAAATTACTTATAAACTACTACACCATAAATAATCATTAGGTTAAAAAACAAAAGTATCAAGTTTAAATAATACGCAATTTTTCATATGCAAAGGTTAAAACAACAAAACTGTTACATTAAAGAATATGACGCAATATTTAAGACGTTGTTATAAAAATAGATTTGTTTGAAATTTGCAGGGACTGTAACTATGGTCCAAACAACGTTATGTTATGCCCAACTGTTAAATAAAGTCACCTATCTTACTGGAAACGGCTGTAATTAACAGTTATGACAATACACTTTATCTTTCGGGAAATTAACACATTTTAATCCTACAAAAGATGTTTCTGTAGAAAGTTTTGACGAAGTGCTCTGAAGTTAAAGTCCTTTCAAGTTATGCGTATTCATTTGTAAAGTTTACAAAATGACACCCTGATAAACACCCTTATTAAATTTTAGGCCCTATAAGCTATAAACTTCAATAGGTAATAATACATTTACTATTTACTTTGAATAATTTAAATTCTGTGTTGCCGCAGTGTCTACTCTTAACTCGAGTTTCATATAAGTGGGATGTAAGAAGGAGTGGAATGGTCAAGAGGATGTCGTTATTGAGGGTAGGATTCAACTATTAGTTTTAATTAGAGAATTGGGACCCCTTCAAGAACTATTGTCGAGGAAATTTTAATCTTACTTCTATCCCTATTCACTTATATAGTGAAAACAGTTAAACCCTTGCTCTATTTATCTATCAAGACTATCCTAAAAGTAGGCCTTTTAAAAATATAATATCAATAAATTACTGACAAGTAAAATAATAATATTAGCACAAAATCTTACCAAAAAGTTGGCTATAGGTATGGTATATCAAAAAATTTTATCAAAAGTAATACCACGAGTCCCTAATACCACCTAATACCATTTATTCTGCGCTGCCTTCGACAAGTGGTTTTTGAATGATAGCTGGCTATCCAACCATATACCTAGGAATTTCACCGATTCCTCCATGTGAATTTTCTTTCTCTTCACTATCACCTCCAACTCCCTTGCCTTGCTGCGTACCTTCACCAATAATTTGACTGTCTTCTCTTCGCCCAATCCGCATTCCTCTATCTTTTTCACACTCTTTCTACACACTTTCTCTGACTTTCTTTCTATATCTGCCTCTCCCTTTATCTTTCCAGTCACACGTCAACCGCATTAACCGTAATCTCGCATCCATAATCACATTTTATCCCACGTACCTCATCAAACACGCATTTCCAGAGCGTCGGCGTCGGTCCCAATACCGACCCCTGAGGCACTCTCATCTCCGTCCTATACCTCCGCCCTCTCGAGTCAACCAAAACCCCCTCCATTACTAAATTAATTAACCCCCCCACCCCAAGCCTAGCTAAGGTGCCCAGCACTGCCATTTTGCCATTTTCTTACTCTAACAATTCATTTTAACATAGCCGATGACAGGACAAATTCTCCTTTTCTACCATCTGTAACGTCCCGTGGCACTTACTCTTGCTACTATGGCGCCACGAATCTGCTTCCTTTCGAAGAACACTTTTTAATACATTGAGTTGGATCTCCATCCTTTTACCCTCCAAACTTGTATGTTATGTTATGACAGTTAGTTGAAATAAAACTTAATTACCGATTTACATGCTCTGCACAGCTGTTGTTTCACTGATTTACATGACAGTCAGCGGGAAAAATATTATATGATAAAAAAAATTTAAGTAACCATATAAATATCGTTCTCATGTAAAAATAAATGTAATATTTTGTATATGTCAGAAGAAAAAACGTTACTAAATCTTAATCACAAAACCTAGTCGGGACTCCCTGAAAAAAATTACATATATCTATGCCATCGGAACTGAATTATATTTGTCTTTTATTTATGAGCCCAGCATTTTCCCAAATCAGCCCTTATCCGTTCCTCCACTCATCGTATTATAATTGCCAACAGCATGTGGTTGTTTTTTAATACCATGTGGTGTTTGTGTTTGCCGAGTCGCTTAGTTTCAGCATTCAGCTTAAATTATCTTACTGCTACAACATAAACTATTTCAGAGATATGCGGCCTCCAAACTTTTGCAGTTGCATCGCATATCCTCTTGTAAATCGAGTCGAGAATGGAGACCGACGAAGCTCCAGCGCCACAGTCTCGGTGGGATAACGAGAGTACACACAAAAAACAAGCTGGTCAATTTGATTTTAAATAGAAAGGCGCGGTTTTCTATTAAAGGGGATGTTAACCTTGATTTTAACGGGTTGTTAAAACAACACTGTTATAATTCTTTTTACCTCTTTTATTTAAAAATTAACGCTGCAAATATTTGCAATTAGTACGCACTATTTGTTACTTTAAGCCTGAAAAAATCAGGGTTCTTAATTGCGGCAATTAAATGTGTAACTTCAGAAAGCCTCGCCAGTACCGTTTTGCGTTAAAAACAATCGACATGGACGATCTCGATGTTGCTTTTTTGGTAGTACTAAATGCCAAGAAATCAGAGAGGAAGAGATTCATAGAAGAAGTGAATCTGAATCTGAAAAAGAAAATTTCAGATGGTGCATACCAAATTTTGGTTTTTCGCCATCTATATACTAATGAAAATAAGTTCAGGGAATATTTTCGTTTGACGCCGGTCTTATTGGATTACGTCTTAGGTTATATAAAAGAAGATATTTTTTCAAAACCAACAAATCGTGTTCAAAATCCATTGACTCGTGAGCAAAAATTATGTCTGCTTCTAAGGTATGTATTTCCATTAATACTAACTACATCAAACACAAAAGTAACACGCATGTCTTATATACACTTTTATTTCAAGAAATGTATACATGTGTGTGATAAATTTACAAATTTGTGAAGTACCTTTAGCTAGGTTTCTCATCCATTACTAAAGTAGTGAATGATCCCATTGGAGTTACAGAATCGTCGGAAACAAATGTACTGTATGATGTGGAGCTATCTGCTGATGATGGTTCAGGCCCATAGCACTTTGAAATTGTAATAGATGTTCAATCTCTGCATTTCCTACTAAATTTTCAATTTCCATTCGGAGTCTACCCTGACGACTTTTGGCAGCTTTTTAGTTATCTTTGCCATAGATCTAAAGAATATATCTTTTTCAACTTGCTTTTCCATATTTTCTTTGATTTTGCCTTAAGCTATTTGTTTTAATATCTTCAAACGATCATCAGCAGGTGTGGATGCAGTTGTATGTTTACGTTTAGTGACTCTTGGAGTTTTTTCAGTTTTAACTACGGCTTCTTGAATATCTGAAATATTACTGCCTGTATTTTACTACTACCTGTCAATAAACTCAGTTCTCGGTATGGTGGTTTGGTGGTAAAAGTCTTCTGGGTTAATTTGCGGTCTCCCATATATCTGCCTTTCAGGCTTTCGCAGTGGACGTACTAAGCGCCGTTTCGGTTTCCTACTTGCAACGTCTATAAGTTAGGTCTTCGTTGTAAAGCCCTAATTTATGCAAATGTTTTCTAGTGGAGAAGTGTCTCGTTAGTAATCCTGTAATGATGAGTAGTATGTTCCTGTTCATTATGACCAGTTGTTTTTTTTTCAGATGGTTCTTTTCTGAATTTCTTTCCATGTATTTGTCTAGGAGTATTCATCCAGTGAATTTTATGTTTCTTTCTAACCCACTGATAACCTGCTAGAGCATTTAGTAGAATGGACGATCCTTGCTTGCTAGTTAATAAGCTTCTTTATTGTCAGCAGTTCCTTAATGTCCTAATACCCACTCCAATGTTACACTGTTGCAGGTCGCCAGTCTTTTAAGTTCTTTGTCGAAATCCCATATCAACTTGGTTGTCATCTTAGTTCTTTAGGGATTTAAGAGCAGCTTGATTGTTGCTGTAAAATCTGATCTGTCCTCTCTTGTGAGCTCTCATATTATTTTTGTGAGCAAACAAGTCTAGCAAAGACTGAAACACAGAGGTTTGTTTGCCAAGTGGTAAGCTACCTTCATATCTATCAGACTTGCTGTATGCTTCTGTCAGTACCGAGCTTGTTCTTTAATCTATCTGTATATCACATCAATTTATTTTCTCTACCCAGAGGAGGTGCTTTTTCCGTCTCTAGATCCTTTTCGATTTGATAAGAATTTCGAAATTCCTCTTGAAGCTAAATTTTGATTTATGAATATGATTCATAAGCTACCTTGTGGTCCGGTGATCTTTTCAACCTGGATCGAACTATCCTAGCCTTGCTTATTATTATACAATGGACTTCGAGCATATATACTAACGTAGAGACAGTGTCCAAATGAGCTTTGTTTTGTATCAGGGGGGAAAAATAAGTGTCATATAGAGTCCAGCAATCTCATTGGTCCGTTTTGAATTTGCATGTCAAGTCGAATTGTCACATATGCCATTATTGTCAATTTGTTTTGCATCTAGAGTTATTTTTACAATTTAATAGTCTTTGGATATTACTTTTAAAGCCATTTTTTAAATTAATCTGAGTATATATTATATGGTGAGAGTTTGTGTGATTTGTAAATATAAATATGAAAATGAATCATCAAGGTCGTTTTACAAGTAAATATGCATTAGCGTCACTTGTTTAAAAATAGGAAAATGCATAAAGCAAATATACCGCCATATTATTAAGAATACTGAAAATCTAGAAATTTATGCAATAAATTCAACTTTCTCTTTTATAAAATATCTTATGATTCCACGTAAATAATTAATTACTATTACTACTTAAATTCAAGTGTAAAAAATATTTTGTTACATGTTTCAAAATGTATTATAAAGGTATTAATTTCAAACCCCTTAAAAATGATACGACACTGGCTGTAGTGTCTGACGGTTTCCCCTGTGATACAAAACAATCACTATTGCTTGCTCTCTCTACGTTAGTATATATATATGCTCGAAGACAATGGAGCTGTGGAAAGTCTAGTAGTGTTTCTAACGCTGCTGCAGGTGTACTTCGCATTGCCCTTTGTATTTCAATAAAGGCAAGTCATTGTATCTTGCGTATTTGGTCTTGGTAGAAATTTGTTTCATTGTACCTTGCAAGATAAAGATGCATAGCCCTCCTCCTCGAGGAAGAAATTTCTGAGAATGAACACCTAAGACAACTCCAACTCCGGCAAGAGAACCATATTCAAACTATAGCACATCCTACATCGAACGCATCGTCTAGCAACTCCAGTCACATGAAGTACAAAATGCCCTACTCTGGGAAGAAATCTCCCAACTGAAACATTCCAGAAACACCTCTGCCAACTCACCTGAACAGATCTTTGCTGCATCCGTCGGAGCTTCAGCCCTACTCCCTCAAATGCGAATTCCAGCTACTCGCACGACTCCGCACGCCAAATTCGACCAACCACACCATCTCCCAAATTCACCTCCTCAAAACTCAAAAATCCCAATCCCATCCAAACGTTGAATTTACGAAACCTCCCAAACGAACTTACAGGCCAAACAACACTGTGGACTTTCCTTAACAGGAATGAAGTTCTTCACGACCAAATTCATTCATTAAAGGCAAATTTCAACAAAACTGCCTTGCTTAAAACCAAATCATTGTCATTGAGCTCCCCGATTGCACTAAAACAGCAATCAAAGGTAAATCGGCCCATAAAAGCTAGCCCCGAATGTAGAGAAAGCCGTGGAAAAAAAGTCCACCTAAAACTTTCTCACGCCTCCGGGGGAAACTAAACCCCATCCGATTTTTCAACCACAAATTCTTCGGAATCCGGGTAACCTCCTCGGGGAACAAAATTTCTCGATTCACCCCACAACCCCGCACCCAATTCGGTGTTTTTATTAGAAATAAATCAATGAAATTCCTTTGTAATCATATAGTAAATTATAAATATTTAATCCTAAACTCATTACAACGCAACAATTCTGGTTAGTTTTTATATAATATCAAATTGAAAGTAAGATAAAATCGATAAATTCAAATAGAGAAGTCGAAACGGTCGTGACGTCAAAACTCATATCGATGACAGTTTGTTTACATTTAATGTGTGGTAATTGGGAGAGTTGGACATTAAAGGCCGGTTCATGCAACGTTCATTATAATTACATTATCATTAAGAAAAGTTGAGCACCCAATTTATAGTGGAGGCGTTCATGCAACACATTAAGGCATTACAATTACATTAAGCCCATTAAGATGTTGGGAACTTTCAACTTTTCATTTACATTACATTATATTCTTAGTGGAAACAGTAAAAGCGCATGCGCAGTACGATAGCATGGAAATGTGAATTCGTATTTATGTTAAAATTCCTATGTTTAGGTTATGTTGATATTGAAGGCCGGTTTTACAAGCAATAAAAAATATTTTAACAAAATCAAAAATAGAATAGTAGTATAACAACTTGAACTTTTTGAATATTGTAGCAGATGTATAGAACATAAGTTTCAAGTGTCAATAGTGGACAATATACGCATGCGCTAATACAGAATTTATAATGTAATGAAGTCTTGCATGAACGACATTTTTTTAGTGAAAGTGTAATTATAATGTAATGTTAATGGAATTATAATGTTCGTTACATGAACCGGCCTTTATTTCTGATTTTATTGTGAATTATTGGTTTTATTTGTGTTATGCAATCATAAAATGTCGTCAGTAGGGTTTGTGAAAGCATTGTCAAACAATTTACCTTGCTTAGACATTTTCATGGTCAGGTTAGGTTGGGTTAGGTTAGGTTTCAATGCAGCCGAATTTCGAAATGTAAAAGCAACAGCGTAAATACTTATTTTGTGCTTTTTGCATTAAAAAATGTCTAACTGACTTATTTTTATGAAATTCAATAAAAAATAAAGAAAAAAGAGAATAAATATAAATAAAAAACTTTGCACAATCTCGCAGATACACTGTTTACAATAAAATGATGGCGCTTTCAATGACACATGTGAGTAGTGACGTCAACAGTCGTTTACGCGGCAAATTTTTTAATTTGAATTTGAGGATGGAATAACTATGCTAAAAAATTTTTTTAATTTAAGTTTTTTTGGTTTTTGGGGTAATTGATTGCCGCTCTGTCTTCCTGCATGATTTTGAAAAAAATGGAAAACACCGAATTGTCTGTCAGGCTATAGGTCTTCTGCGGTTTTCCTATAATTTTACCGAATGGCTGGCAGATAAGGAACAATACAGCGGCAGCTCTTTACCCATTCCCTCGACAATATTTAGGCCCGTTGCTGCGAATTCTTTTAGGCTACGCCCAACGGACCTCGCTACCCCCCAAAGACACTTATCTGTCGCCTTCAGCCATTATTTTCCGAAAAACCTCAACACTCCACTCATCTCACCACGGACAATGTAAATCCTAAATCTGGGCTTATCTATCTTTTGTTAATCCCCTTACTAGTTAAATTATCATATCTTCACCATCTATCTATCGCTTCTTCGTCTTGAAGCGCCATCTCAGTGACGAAGGTTGGCAATCCTCATGGCTACTTTGACCTTCGAGGCTGCTGCTTTAAACAGCTGCCTTGAACTGCATCCGAACCATTCTCTTAGGTTCCTTAACCAAGAAACGCGTCTCCTTCCTATACTTTTTTTGCCCTCTATTTTTGCTTGAAGTCTTAAGATGCTTGTAATTTCCTTTCTTTTATTGTACTTTTAATTTCCCTCTCTTTGCCTATTCGCCTACTTTTGAAATGTACAGTGACCTGCTAAAAAATCTGTTTTAAGCATGTCATAGCAGCAAGCATTCCCTCTCTCTACCAACTTGCGGTGCCATTAATTGACAGACAGAATACAACGTCATAACAGCTATTATTGGGATTGAAAGCTATAAAGCTTCCGGAACTAAGCTTTTGCTTCCACCATCGGACCCCCGGACATTTATTATTATTACTACCTATAATACCACACTACGTGCTTAGGACTATCAGGAAGTCCAAGCTTTTGACAGATACCAGTGACTGTTTTGGTAATTTTCTATGTGAAAGTAAAGATCCATATCCAATCAGCAATTGGGTAAAGAAATAGTCTGTGCATCTATTCACGCTCAGCAATATCTGCAGTGCTACTTCCCCTGTACCAATGTTCTTTTGTTATAGTCCATTACTTTACCATTCTTCTTACTCCAATACTACCACCCGCAGTGTAGCCTTAGTAGGCTATTGTCATACTAACGTGCTATTGTTTCTTCGAGCTAATTTGTAAATTCCCAAAAACTTCATTTTGCACCCAAAAGCCAAACACTCGAGGTGTAAGATACTACATTCTTATAAAAAGCAAGGCAGCACTTAAAGCACTCTAAGCTAAGCAAAAATTTTAAAAAAAGAATCATTTATCCAAAAAAAAGTCATTTTACTGTGTTCTATAACCTGTTATAAAATGTGAGTGCAACATTATGAGGAATTAAGAAGGAATTATAAACTGACGTCAGTTTGCAATAAAGTAAATCAATATTCTTTTCAATAAACTGGGAAAACCCCATATTAAAAAGGAGTTTCAATGACTTAAATAATCATAATATGTATAGAGATTGTTGATTAGGATAATGACAAGGTATTAGCTTAGCAAGAAAAGTAGAATAAAAAAATGCTGCGGTTGTTGGGAATACAAAGTTCATTTATTTATAATGAATATGTATAAAGTTTAATGCTAAACGCAGTTAGATGAGAGTGAATAATTGTTAAATTTCATCAAATTTAAACGAAACATTTTTTTGAGTGCATGTATGTAGAATAACAAACTGAATTTCCCAGCGTACATAATCCAAACTCAGGAGTGCGGTTGTATATAAAGACCACTCGTCATGGTTCAGCCACCATTGTCGTCCTTTGTTCGTCCTTGACGCCTACGCTTTTCGTCGGCCTGCAGGCGACACAACTTGTTATGTGAACACACCCTCAAGACAGCTACACAACTCCACAACCATCTTCAGCGACGATAGTAAGAGAAAGGAAATGGAATTAGGTATACAAAGTTTTTCTTAGTCTCCAGAAGAAAAGGGGAAATTAAAAAGGGAACAATACATTTTCAGTTACTTTGAGCTAGCGAATTTTTAGAGAACTTTTCCACACTTTTCAACATCAACGTCGTTCTTTAATCACTTTCGTATAGGTAATTATTTTAAAGAAAACTTGATTGAAGTGCTGTCTTAAAAAACAAAGTTTATATTGAAGGACTTATTAAACTATTGTTAAATATAGTAAGTGACATAAAAATCCGAACACCCAGTTTAAATGATATTATTTTAATAAAATTTGGTGAGTTTATTTATTTTACTGAAATAAACCAATGATAAAATTTTCAGCCTTATCAGTTGAAGATTCCCGTTTATACACTGCATTTTTTGAAATCCACTAACAATCCAAAAATGAATATTGTAGCCGTAGTAAAGATCCAAATTTTGCGGATTTTGGTTCTTGACATTCTTTACGATTGGTTACGATGTCTGGGGTACGAAGGCATGTACGATTTCGTCAACTTAGTGAGTTTGATAGGGATCATATAGTGAGACTTCGGGAAGGTGGATTTTCTTTTCGGGAAATTGCAATTAGAGTGCAAAGAAGTGTAGACACCGTGGTTAGGTCTTGTCAGACATGGCTTCGAGAAGGCCGTACACAAAGAGCAAGGGGCTCTGGACTCACCCGTAGAACAACAGACCGTGAAGATCGCCGTCTAAGATTATTGGCCTTAGGGGACTGTTTCTCCACTACCAGGTCCATTGCAAATGAATGGTTTGCAGAACACGGAAGACCTATTGGCATGCGAAGTGTTTATTGACGAATGAGACATTTTGGCCTGTTTTTACACCGACCACATTGGGTCCTCCCTTTAACTCCAGAACACCGACGTAATCACCTTGAGTGGTGCAGAAAACGGTCACTCTGGGATCAGGAATGGAACAGTATTGTCTTTAGTGACGAGTCTCGATTTTGTTTAGGCATGCACGATGGTCGAGCGAGGGTTAGAAGACGACGTGCTGAAAGGAGAAATCTACGGTTTTTTGTTAAAAGGCATGTTCATCAAACTGTTAGAGTTATGGTTTGGGGTGCTATAGCTGATGGTTCGAGATCACCTTTAATCTTCATCAGAGGTAACATGAACGCGCAGCGTTATATCCAAGAAGTTTTAGAACCCCATCTTTTACCCTATCTTGACACCCTGTCACATTGTTACCTTGTCCACCAAGATCTCCCGACTTATCCCCAATTGAGCACGCGTGTGGGATATGATGGTTAGGAGATTGCTCAATTTGTAATGTCCTCCTCAGAATCTAGAAGAACTTCGAGAGAAGTTGGTGGTTGCCTGAAATGAGATACGACAGGAGGACATTGACCACCTGATCAGAAGCATGCCTAGGCGCGTTGGAGAATGCGTAACACATCGGGGTGCATCCACACATTATTAAAGGTAAAAGGGCTTTAAAGCAATGCAATCATTTTGAAATTTTTATGATTTATTTATTATGCTTCAGTAAGTACTTATACAAAATTTTATTAAAATAAAATCATTTAAACTGGGTGTTCGGATTTTTATGTCAGTATAGTTTGCCAAAACACAAAAAATATTTATGAAATGATTTTCATAATACGACATGCGACAATGAATCGTAGATGAATGTTTAGCCGTAGATTTTGGTAATGCGTGACGATTTTTCTCTGGGAATAAGATTGGCTTTGATATTTTCAGGACGATTTGATTTATTTATGCATGCCCTCGTTATTTTCTCTAAATAGGTAGTGGGGTCATTAGAAGATCGTTTATAATCGGAAGTTTTTCATTCCAAAACAATTTTTACCGGCAAGTGAAGGAAGCTCCATTAAAGTATCCTCTCTCACCAGTTATCACCAATATTTTTATGGATAATTTTGAACAAATTGCTCTGCACTCCTTCCCATGAAAATCCACTTGTTAGCTACGTTATGTTAATGATACTTTTGTTATCTGGCCTCATAGAAAGGAAGCATTGGACTCTTTCTTAATCTATCTAAACTAAGATACATCCTAGTATTTAGTTTACAATGGAGGTAGAAGAAAATCTTTGTTTACCTTTCTAGAAATTCTTATTTCTAAAAATCTTGAAAATGATTTCTCCCACTCTGTATGTGGAAATCAAATCACATCATCATCCTTCCCAACTCAATTCGGTTGTTAGTTATTTAATATCTCGCTCTAATCGTCTAAGTGATATCAATAACAGAGAAAAAGAACTTTTTTTATTGAAAATGCCCTCTTACAAAGTGGTTTCGAGAAAAATCAGATCCAAAGATCTATCAGACGTAATCTGGTTCCATAATCTCCTAAATCTTCCACTCAGCAGTTAGAATTACCCTTCCATATATCACAGGTGTATATGAGATTCCCAGTAGTGATTCTCCTCAAACTTACATAGGTCAAACCAACCGTCGAATCCAAAACAGAATTTCTGAACATCCCCTATCCGTAAAACATTTAAACTCAACAATGATCTAGCCCTAGCCCAACATAAAATTCAAACAGGTCATACTATTGACTTCCCTAATACCCGAACCCCAGCCAATATTTGGTCCTTAAAACCTCGAATAATTAGATAAGCAATAGAAATCGAAAAGCGCACAAACTGTATCAGCAAACGGGAAACGGACAACGATTACCACCAACATGGAAACCTCAGAAAACTTCGTTATCATATAAAAATTTTCAAACTGTGCACCATGACTTTGCAAACAAGCTTTATAAAGTTTCTGTTGATTATTAAACATATTTAAGAAAAGTTGTTGCTGTAAATAATAAAAACACAGTTATACTTATTTGTCGTAGTTTTCCAACAGTTTCTGGCGGATTTTCCTAGTGAAATATGCAGCAAATGTATGGAGCTTAAGGCTATACGACTTGTTGCACCATCTCGTTTTCAACAAAATAAGGACATTAAAAGGATTCGATTTGGTTGAGGTGAATGTAACTTTCGTCAGAAAACCTGCAGCTCTACAAATGATTTCTATATAAAAATAGTCTAATATTGACATTTTTCCAAATGTTATTGACATCTATAACCTAATAAAAACTTAAAGATAAAATATTCAAAGAGTAATGAGCACCTGAACATTTTTCTTGATATCCTCGATACTTTTAGAACATTTAATAGCATAGATTAGAGGGAAAAAGGAATAATATTTGAAAATGATAATAATAATACAGTAAGATGGAAGAGAGCAATTTTCATTTCAAACAATGAACTTAACAGATTAAAGATCAATGTTAGGCGATGTTGTTAACTCTCTCTAGTCTAGATGAAAAGAAAATATTTGCAATTTAATTTTAAATTACGTACTAAGTAGTAAACGAAACTTATTTGCTCCATTCAAACTTCTTGTCTTTTAAGTAGAAACTTTGTCCATTTAATAATTTCAGTAATTCAGTTTACTAGAAATAATACTGTGTTTTAATCGATAGTTTGAAATTTCGAGTTAAATCCATAGCTTAATCTATCTTTTCAGGGTATATTCACGGAATTAAAATTCGATCTATTCAAAATAATGGATTATTTAAAAATCCTCTAAAAAAATAGCTACATCTAATGACTATCCCATTCATTTGATAAATAAATTAATTACTAAGAAAGAACAGAAAGTTTCCTAAACAAACTAAAGTTTTTCTATATCATTGAATAGTTATACTGATCTTAGAGGGAAGTACATCCAGCATAATCTCTTAGGACTAATAACATCTAGGCATTAATATTGTTATGTATTATAATAATAAGCTTTATTGTCGAAAAAAATTTTTAAAATTTGTGGACAAAGCTGTTAAAAAAAGCAAATCACATAGACAAAATAACAAAACATATTAAAGTAATACAAAAGTATCTACAAGTAATAAAACATACAAACAAATTAACATCGCTAAAGGTCAGTTAAATAAATAAATGTATGTAAATGAAGTGCGCATGAGCATGACACTTCATTTGGTTTGAATTTGCCGCGTTATAACTTTGACCTTTAAAAATGATAGAATATAAAAATACTGTCAATGTTCTATTATAATTTAAAATAATTTCTATTGTAATTTAATAAGAACTGGTGAAGCAATAGCTTTAAATGTTGTTTCTCTTTACAGGTAAGTTTGTATGTTGTTAGTTAATACTAAGGAATGTTTTGTAAAACTGTAGTTAGTAACTTGTTAAAATAATAAACTCCTCTCTTTACAGAGCAACACAATTTTGGTTATCGTTTTACTCATACTATCCAGGGATAAAACCACATTATATGTATACTTTATGTGTACATTATACAATGAGAAAAATAAGTAAAAAATAATATAAAAAAATTTAAACTTTAAGATTTTAATATAGTCAAACTAACAACAAACAACAAAATAATCAAATATTCCAGTGCGTGAGAAGGTCCCAAATATTTTATGTAAAAAAGTCGTCAACTGCATACAAAGCACTCTCTACCAAGTATAATTTTAAAGCGTTACGAAATGCGGTTATTGATGAAATGGAATTTATTTCAAAAGATAGATTGTTGTGCATTTTCTCAGCGTTATAGGTTCCGTTGATTGGTTCCGTGCGTGGTTTTGGTAAATAAAGGTCATACTCTGCACTTCTAAGAGGGTAGTTATGAGATGATCTGGCTGAGACTTCAGGTAAATGTTTCCGAATAAGGAAATGGATTCAAAGATAAATAGGGATAGAAGTGTTAATATTTTATGTTTTTTAAATAATTCCCCACAGTGAGTTTTACTGCTTAGTTTCAGCGTATATCGAACAGCTTTCTTTTGTAATTTAAAAATACGTTCAAATTGAGTCACACAACATGCACCCCAAAAAGGAAGTGCTATCGGAGATGAGACTCGAAGAAAGCAAAATAAACTGTTTTGGAAGCTGACAAGTGAAGCTCCCTAGATATTGTTCTCAGCGCATAACAAGAAGAGCTTAGTTTTTTTGACAAATCGTCAATATGTAAATCCCATTTTAGAAAGCTGCCAAAGACAAGTCCCAAAAGTAAAACTTTTGTCTTAGAAAAGTTCAAACACATATGGTTAGAATCACACCATGATTTGATGATGGTTAAGTCATGTGAAACGATTCTGTTATGTTTAGGAACGCGCTTTAACCGGGAGGTTGGCAGGGGCCTGTCAAGTGTCTTCCCCTGTCACTTCGAAAATATTCTATGTTACACATGTATGTAGTTATAGTCGTAAGCAATAAAGTAAAGTTAATAAAATCTACAATCATCCATTGTTTATACCTGCAAACACAAGTTCGGTGATATCCGGGTGACTCCAAGAAAAATTTTCATATATGTATAAAACTTTCATACTTGGTCTAGCCTTAATACTACTTAATCAACATCAGGTACCTAGCTAGAAACAAATAAAATGTAACATCAATATGTCAATCTGACGATGCTAGTTTTTAGCGAAACAGCTTTCATTGTAATTTAAAACCTAATTTTTTAATTAAACGTGGAAGTTGCTTTAAAACGAAGAATTTTTTATTATTCTTAACAAGATTTGATTGTAAAATGTGAAGGTTTGAAGAAAATGAAATATTTTAAGGGAAACAATAATAAAAATTTGCAAGCAAGCAAAAAATAATAATTTGAAATAGTATATAACATTACTAGCAAGGTAAGAGGGTTTTTACTGCCGAATGGAGGATATAGCCAGTAAAACCCGTTACCTTGCGTGTATTGTTTTATATTTTACTTGTTTCTCATTTGTAAAAAGGTTAGATAAATTCCAAAAAAATCTCAATAATTACTTTTCGAAATCTGCAAATGACAACTAAACGTCATATTTTTCAATACATTTTTTAAGGAAAACAAACCTGCGAACAGTGGCATTTTCTTTCATTTCCAAGCGGCTTTTCAGCATAGACCATTTTGCCCATAAAGTATTAGGGCTGAATCTAGCTGATAATTGATTCAAGTAGACCAACAAAACATCTTCAGTTACTCCAATCACACTAATGTAAATAATACTACTAACTTTTGCAAGTTCACTGTCAGTTTTACAAGTTAGTTCCGGGACTAACAGTACGACTCTGAGACCGACGATTACGAATTATTCCGAATACGGCCCGATCGCCAGCGTTACAATTTGGCCCTTCTCAGTACCTTCCTAACTGATCAGTGTCTGCTGAGGCGTCAAAGATGGATGTTGTGACTGTTTTCGTTATTTGAGATTTTACGTGATCCGTCTCGAAGACCGATGTTAGTCGTACCGTACTGTTTTGATTTAGTAAAGTGGTAAGATGAACAATTATTTCTTGGAAATGTTATATTTTTTTAGTACTTGGTTAATGTTTTCAGATAAAAATATCTTCAAGGTGTTACGAGGAAGAAGTCAGAAGACTTTAACAGCTGTTTGAAGAGGTAGATAGCGATATTGAATTAGCTGAAGACAGTGACGGTAGCCTAGAAGAAGATGAGTTATTGGTTCAGGAGGAAAACTCAGATACCAAGCAAGAAATGTCCGACGATGATATTGAAGAAAATGCTGCAGAACCTGAAACCAACAGGTCTGTTCGTATCCCTTGCTTCATTTCCAAAGATGGCACCAGATGGAGAAAACATTATTTTATCAGATATCCAAATGTAAGAACACGGTCAGATAATATTATAACAAGGTTACCAGGAGTAAAAGGTTTACGAAAAGAGAAAAAAACTGCAATTGGAATATGGAGTTTATTTATCACTGACACCATGTTAGAAAGAATTGTCGTCCACACTAACAGACAAATAGAAAGGAAACAATATTCCAAGGAATATAGAACAGCCAGACACTGATATTGACGAACTGAAAGCTTTACTTGGGCTGCTTTATATGTATGGAAACTCAAAAAGTGGTTGCCAAAATATACGCGATCTGTTCAGATCCAATGGCATGGGAATAGAGATTTTCAGATTGACAATGTCCCTTGAAAGGTTCAAGTTTTTGCTGCAAAATATCCGAATGGACGATGTTACTACAAGAGCAGAGAAGGTAAAATTAGATAAACTAGCAGCAGTTAGAGAATTTTTTGATGAACTAATTGAAAATTTGCCCAAATATTTTTCGTTGTCGAAGTATGTAACTGTAGATGAAATGTTGTGACCATTTAGAGGCCGCTGTGGATTCAGAGTCTGTATTCCATCTAAACCCAACACATATGGGTTAAAAGTTGATTCTTTAGTAGACACAAAAATGTTTTACACTGCTAAAATGGAGATCTATTGTGGTACACAACCAGTGGGTCCATATAGTTTAGATATATCCAATATTTCACTAGTGCCAAGGTTATGCCAACCCATATGGGGCTCACACCGTAATGTTACTATGGATAATTTTTTTAGTTCTACTGCCTTAGCTTATAAACTATTAAATGATTATAGACTGACAGTTACAGGTACACTGAGAAAAAACAAACCTCAAATTCCTAACGAAATGAAAATGAAAAGACCTGAAGGAACAACTATATTCGGGTATCAAGAAAAGTGTACCCTACTGTCGTACATTCTGAAAAAAAAATAAAAATGGATTTCTCCTTTCGACCTGGCACATGGAAGATGATTCGCTTGATAGTGAAACAAATAAGCCACAAATTATAATTGACTACAATCGTACAAAAGGTGGAGTGGACACCGTTGACAAATTATGTGCAGCTTACGATTGTGCAAGAAATACACGGCGTTGGCCTATGGTAATTTTGTATGGTGTATTGAACATATCTTCTGTTAACTCCTATATAATATACCAAAATAATAATAAAGATAAACATCCGATTTCAAGAAGATCATTTATAGAAGATCTTGGATATCAATTGGTAGAAGCTCATGTTAAAAAGCGTATCAACTCTAATGGTCTTCCCAGAACAACTAAATTGAGAATACACGAAATCTACACTATTGATGAAAATCAAACTTCTACACTTCCTGCACATGGAAGTTGTTTCTACTGTTCTTCCAAAAAAAGTAGGAAAACCAGATTTAGCTGTCACAGGTGCAATAAATTTATGTGTTTGAAACATCTAACCCCCACATGTAAGGAATGCATCGAAAAATTTAATGAACTTTAATGACATAATTTCAGTTTCTGCCAATTCTAACAATTATGGCTATTGTTTAGGTTAAATTACTAACATATTATGAATATATATTGATTTACTTTTTTACAAATAAGTTACATTTTTAGTTTTTACTACTTAAAGTTGGGTCATGCTTTTTTTTATCTTATATGTTTTTGAAAAGTTTATAATACTTTCTGTAAATATAAAATGCTTCAACTGATAATTATTGAAAACATACAACCTTTTTTTGTGAGTCAGTCTCTGAGACCGATTTTAGTCCCCGATTTCCACTCAAACATGTTAGTCCCGGAAGGTTAATATTGTGTTTTTGGAAACTGACATTTACAAATGAGAAACAAATAAATATTATATTGTGCCAGAAGTGCTAGAAGTTATCGATTGTCCACGAAAGCGAAGTTTGCTGGAGTTTATTATAAAATAAATACATCTTTACCTAATTTGATTATGAATTATGTGAATTTACATTTTTGGTGTGAGAGCTTTCCCGTAATATTGTTTACGTAATACCGCGCCACTCACTGGGATAAAAGTTGAAGTTCCATCAAGGTTGTTTTATTTTTGCCTGCCACTGCAACCACTTAACGCCCTCTATTCTTTTTTGTCTTTCTTTTAACGCGGTGGCGAAGGATTTACACCCAGAAGCTTACCCTACTCAAGACTGCTGCTTTGAGATATTACCACTTCATTTCAACAAAAATAATAAACGGCTTGAAAATATCGCAAAAACGAAATTCTTTTCTAGGTATTTGTTTCTGGAATGTCGATACAGGAATGGATGTCCGGCAATAAGGTCGAGGTAAAATCGGAAAACGAATAAGAGAATAAGCTCGAAGGCTGTGTGATGATTCGATTTTAAAATGTATTGAGAGATATTTGAAAATATTTTTAAAGGAAATCATGTTACAGTTCAAAGAAAGTTTGTAAAATGATTATATGTTCAAGCTGACCCTACACATTTAATCATTTTTTATATTTTGCACTTGCAAAAATCTTCGTATTTGTTGTCACAGTAACTGGACGACCAGTACAGCTTTTGCCTCGAGTTTGAACGCTTCCTGTTCATCGAAATTTTTGCAACGACTCTTAACAAGTCCTTTTTAATAGGTGCAGGCTTCTGAAACTCTTCCCGAAATTGATTGACAACCATTAACAAACTAGGTCCATTTGATGGTCCATTCCCGTATGAGCGGAAATAATACTCAATAATAGATATTTTTTCTTGCGTTGTAAGCACAATTTTGAATCTCTTTGACCGTTTATTAAAATAATATTTAGAAATAGCATGACAACTATTCAGGTATTGTTATCGTAACCATATTGCTAAATTTTTTAAACAATAACAATATATGGTAGTTTAAATTCGTATACGGTTTGGAAATTTGATTCATAACAATATTGTTATTACAATGCTAAAAATTTCTAATTTTATAGCTGAAAACACTGCAATCATTACTGTTTTGTGTCATTTTTTGATCAAAAAGAAGAATGTGAGGTTAGTTTTTGCGCGATAACCTACAAAATAAGTAGTAACATTTAAACAAAAAAAAACAAATGGAGTTATTAGTAAACTGTTTAGAAAAAAATGCAGTTTTAACTACAGGCAAAATGCACTCAAAAAATCATATAAGGGTAGAACAAATCATTTTAGAATTTTTTTCTTTTATATACAGGGTGTCCCGAAAAGAATGGTAATAAATTATACCACAGATTCTGGGGTCAAAAATATGTTGATTGAACCCCACCTATACACAATAGTGCACACAAAAAAAGTTACAGGGTGCTAAAGTTAAAAATTTAAATATTTTTTTTAACATTACTCTAAAACAATTTAACGTTAATGTATGAAAATTTATAGAAAATACTAGTAGAGAATACCCAATAAATTGGAAACAGTTGCATTTAATTATTTTGATTCATTATGGAGTTTCAGAGGGGATCAACACCTCTTTCACCTCCCAACTTTTTTAGGGCAATAATTTAACAAAATATGGACCGCCACTGGAATCAAACGTCTATTCTTAAACTTTTGTATCTCGCTGTATTTCTTTATAAATATTTTATTATGGAAGATACAGCCACCCTGTTAGTATACATGTTTAATTAGTAAAATCTTATATGAGGTGTTTTAAAAAAAAGGTGTTTTTTAAATGCAAATATCGTCGATTTTTTTAATGGAACACCCTATATATTTTTATTCTATCTGAAAGACGAGCTCTTTCCCTCTCATAAAATGTAAATTTATTAAAGTTTTGAAGAAAAATGAGTGAGTTATTTGATTTTTTGGGATAGGGTGTTATGTAGGCATCTACGGATTTCAATGTAAAAGTAGGCTTTAGGATTTTTATAGATTCGACTTATTTTCAATAATGGTGCGATTTAGTTCACGTGAAAAATCAAAAACTGTGTTATTGTATGCTAAGTATGAATCAGTTGTTACTACCAAAAGAAGATTTCGTCAGGTATTTAGGAAACATCCACCTTCAAAAAACAGCATTAAAAAATGGTACACTGCATTTCTATAAAATGGATCTATGGGAAGGAAGAAATATCAAATACGTAATGGTGATATTTTTTTAAATAGACTTATTTATTCAGGAAACATTACAAGAACATAATAATCGAATATCTCTTGGTAAAGTATCATCCACAACTGGAATTTCAAAATCCGAAGTTCAGAGATGTATGAAGATATATAAAAATATATGAAAGAAATCTCCAAACCGGAATTGTTTTTTCTAAAACATTACTAGATGTATTTAGAGAAGTTCCTGATGTTTTACTTATAATGTACGGTGAAGTTGGATTTCATTTAAACGGGAAATGTGATAAACATAATTGTGGCATATGGGGATCTGAAAATCCAAGGGTAATTGAGGAATACGAAAGAAATTCACCAAAGTTGAACATTTAGTGTGGAATTTCTAAAGAAAAATGTATGGACCGTTCTTCTTTCAAGAAACTACAATTACTGGTAATGTATACTCAGACATGTTACAAAATTACCTATATCCACAACTGGAACAAGATGGCATCATAAATTCAGTTTACTTTCAGCAAGACCACACTATTCACTTGTGGCTAGAAATTCTTTAAGAGAAATATTTGAAGATACGTGGATTGAGAGAGCTGGACCAATTGAGTGGCCTGCTCATTCATCAGACTTGACGATTCCAGACTTTTTCATATGGTCTTTTATCAAATATAGGTGTTATAATCCTATTCCAGAGACTCTAGAACAACTAAGATGTAACATTGTCCGGGTATTCCAAGAAATTACCCCAGAAATGTTGCGAAATTCTTTTCAGAGCTTTTTATTCAGGTAACAAAAATATATAGACCCAAATGGACAACACTTGGAACATCTTGAGGATTTTTATTAAATTAGATAATTTATAAAGTTAATTTTTAATAAAACTTGGTACATATGTTTCAAGTTTGTGTTGTTATTTTCTTTTGTAATTTTTCTCTATCTAATAAACAATTATCATTAAAATCCAAATAACTCACTTATTTTTCATCTAAACTTTAACGAATTATACATTTTCTCAAAGGGAAAGAGTTCGACTTTCAGGTAGAATAAAAATATATAGGGTGTTCCATTAAAAAAATCGACGATATTCGCATTTAAAAAACACCCTATAAAAGATTTTACTTATTAAACATGTATACTGAAAAAAACTTTATATAAAAAGAAATTGTTCCTCGAAAACCGCACCTCTCTATGGTATTTAAGTTTCGATATATTTGCAGTTAAAATGGGTCAGAAACTTCTGAGACACCCGGTATTGTAATAAATAAACGTACACACTGTTTCATTACACATCCTGTATTACCTAAATTTAATATTTGTTCGCTTAAATATTTAATTGGTCCTTTAAAGTAAATGTTGTCACATCAAACAATTAAATATTTAGTTTGTACGTTGTGGTGTGCTTATTTAACAATCATTGGTAAAATTAATTGTTTGGAAATTGCACGCTGTTAATTTCAACCAATAAAAATGTCGCTGAAAGTTAATACTGATTAAAAAAAGATGGAAAATATTGCCAAGTTTACTTTAGAATTTTTTTCTTTGTAAATATATTTATTTAAATACAATTATTAACCCACATCAAAAGATTTTTTCAATCATATTTTAATTATAAATATATACGGATCAATAACTAAAACTATTAAATCAATCATTAACAGTAAACAATATAAAATTATTAGGATGTTGCTTCTAAAGTTCTGCCAATATATCTCCACTTCTTTCTTACTCACTATTTCCAATATTTCACGCAATTTTTTGCAGGTCTTGCTTCCAGGGTTCCAGCAATTTCTTTATCATCCTTTATATTCTCTTTTTACTAGTGTCATTTTTATTTTTTTAAATTTATGGTACTAACCCTTACTGTGTGAAAATTCATCTTATTCAGAACAATAAACAACTAAAAGGTTGTATTAACTTTCACTATTTATTCTATAAATTGCAATGACAGCCGTTTCGCTATCGAAATAGCATCGTCAGATTGACATATTGAAGTTACACTTTGTTTGTTTGTAACTAGGTACTTGATGTTGATAGGTAGTTAAGGCTAGACCAAGTAAGGAAGTAATAAGACATAACAATATTAAAGCCTAGATGTTAGTAGCCCTAAGGGATTATCCTGGATGTATTTCCCTCTAAGATCAGTATAACTGTGCAATGATATAGAAAAACCAGGAAAAAACTATATCCTGCTGATATAGTAAACAGTTTACTTTGATTGAGTCTTCATTTTATACATAGATAAGACGTAATTATAACACAAATATATTAAGTTATTGTAAATATCAGCAGGATATAGTTTTTTCCTGGTTTTTCTATATCATTGCACAGTTATACTGATCTTAGAGGGAAATACATCCAGGATAATCCCTTAGGGCTAATAACATCTAGGCTTTAATATTGTTATGTCTTATTACTTCCTTACTTGGTCTAGCCTTAACTACCTATCAACATCAAGTACCTAGTTACAAACAAACAAAGTGTAACTTCAATATGTCAATCTGACGATGCTATTTCGATAGCGAAACGGCTGTCATTGCAATTTATAGAATAAATAGTGAAAGTTAATACAACCTTTTAGTTGTTTATTGTTCTGAATCATTTTTATGTATTCCTATTTTCTTTGTATTCTTTTCATCATTTTTTGCTATTCTTGGTTTCCAATACATTCCCAGTAGTTTTTCATTTGTTCGTCTTCCCTTTCCTTCTTCCATTGTATTCATTGTACCTGTCCAAAAGTTTTTCTCATTTCCTTTCATTTCCATATCTCTCTTTTACTGTCTTCTTGCTTTTATTGTGGGTCGTATTACTGCATCTTATATTGTAAGTTTTACTATTCTTGATACACTTTTTGATTTGAAACTGTGGTTAATGCTCCCTCTACCTTACTTCCCTAAATCACCCTCTTATCGACTTATTTGTCTTCCCTTCCAATATTTGTTATCGTTTCTCCTAGGTACTAGCAATCCGCAACATTTTACTTAGTAACTTTTCCTTTTTTCCCTTTCTTCTTTTTCCTTTTTCCCTTAGTTAAATAATTTTATACTACTTATCTTCTAACATCTACCAAATTATTGATCATTGTATATAATTTACATGACTAGCTTTTAACTTAATAATAATGTATTCTGTAACTGTCTACTACTATTAAAGCTTTTAATAACAGTGATCTGCTGAAACCAAAAACGATGCATAGTTAGTAACTTCAGAACAAACTAAAACACAGCTGTATCTATTTCATATGTATAATTAATATCTTAACATTCATGTCATACCTAATATCATTGCATTTAGAAAACTATGTTTGCACAAAATGATTAAATCCGACAATAGTGTACATTTATGTATTTTGCTTTTTATCTCAACCATATTGTCCCAGCAAACTAAATTGGTTTTATATTAAGAATGTATGTCCAAAACGCTTTCAATATATTATACTCTTAAAGAAAAGGATCGCATAATTTTAAAAATAGAATTATGATGTAAAATAAAATATCACATTTTTCAGAATATTTTAATATGAGTGTATTAAGACATGGGAATCAACCAATCCTGCTTTTATGAAGGTTTAGAGAAACTGTAAGTTATAATAAGAGATCAGTCCAGGACGTCCCAGGTGTACTAATTCACCGTTATTTAAGAATTAAGACTTTGCGAACTCGTCATGTTACAGCCAGACAAATGCAAAATGTTCTCTCTGGAGTCCGGGAATGTTAGAATATTTGTCAATACGGTTAGAAACAGATTAAGGAATTTTGGAATCAGACCCAGAATGCCTGTTACTGCTCCATTGTTAACCAGAACACACCGTGTAGCACTTTTAAGGTTTGCAAGAGAACATGTTAATTGGGATATTAACGATTGGGCTAATTAGTGATTCTCACAAGATCTCTCGTCTGCGAGAGTCTCGCATGGTCTCGTCTCGTTTTCGAGACGAGACTTCGATGACGCGAGACTTTTTTTGTGCGAGACGAGACGAGACTTTTTTCGGTCTCGTCTCGCGTATCGTGCGAGAGTCTCGCAGAACTTAACCTTATAGAATAAAATACATAAATAATAATAAAAAAACCTTGGAAAAGCTTTTAGCAGATTTGTTTATTTTTTAATCATATAATATGTACAAATTTGTGTTCTATTTCACATGCAGGGTAAAAAACCCAAAAATTTGGGTTCGAAAAATATGTTAACAGATTTGTTTTATTTATTTAGTTTAATTATATGTGTTAGATTATTGGATTTCATAAAGAAAATCACATAGACCATGACATGTTATATTTTGATATATCTGGTAGCTATGGAAATGTGTTGTAATTAAATAGTCGAAAATAATAGTATATTAAACAACGCATTTCATATGGGCTTCTGTTATGACACGAGTTCAAGTTTAAAAAACGAATCGCGAAGCGATGAGTTTTTTAAAGAACGAGTGTCACAACAGCCATATGAAATAAGTTGTTTATAATATTTTTTATATTTTGCCATTTTATCATTTTTTAAATTAATTTATTTATTTTTATGTAAATTACGAAAATTTTGATTTTAAAAAGTATGTCGGTAGCACTGTGTAATTTATAACATTTGACAGTTTTGACATTTAAATCATGAAATGTTAATGTTTTCAAATATTTTAAAATTACTAATACACCAATAATAATATATTATATAAGTAAAAGATGATATTCATATTCACAAATACTTTCTTAAAGAACAATATAAAATTAATAAATTGCTATTAGCCACAAATGCCATTGTCAATGGTCTTGTCATTAGATACTTCATTCATGTCGCCAACCATTTAAAACAAAAATTTGCGTGCGTAAAAGTTACATTACGATACGCAAATCCGTTTTATAATGAAGATTTTTATAAGTGCAAAATATAAAAATATACTTTTGAACTGCAGTCTATAATTTAACTGAAGTTGAATATTTCCATAAACTGTTCCAATCTGCAAGTAATTCAATAGGTTATGGGCCCAGAATATCACTATTGAAGTTCTGAAGGAAATTTCAACACAATTTGACTGAACTGCAAAATAAGTAATGTAAATATTATCAACTGACAGAATCATATCTTTGACACTCAAACAAATTGTCAGAATATGTCGGAAAAGTTTGAGCCAGCGAGAATCGTGAAATTCACAGCACACCCTCCTATCTACAATTTGTATCCAAGTTATATTATTGCGCCCACCCACTTGTATCTGTAGCGTGACGTTACAGTATCGCCCAATCGGAGGAAACGTGAACTGTCATCACATATTTATAAACTAATCATGATTTGTCATTTCATTTTTAATTGTAAACCGTTAACATTTGAATTTTGAATTGTGTTTCGCCTGTGCTTTTTCCGTTGATTATCGTTAAATTGATTAATTAGTTATTATTTGTGAAAGTTTCTTCCAGTTTATTGAATTTTATATTTTAGTTTATGAACTTTTTAATTGTTTTCTGTATTTATTATAAGAGAATTAGAGCAGTGTAAGTATTGTGTGTTAATATTTAAATGTTAACAATTATTTCATAATTATATAGTGTAGCATACAATATCATACTATAATATTTTTTACTTTTTTTAGTATAATATAAGCAAGGCATCTCGCAAAAGAACGAGTCGTGTTCCTAGTTGTACCGATCAAACAAGTAAGAGGCATCGTTTCACCAAGGATCCCAACTTAATTAATGTTTGGATGGAGAATATAAACAATCCTGTGTTAAAGGAGAAAACTCCAAAACAACTATATGACAATTATAGAGTGTGCCATCAACATTTTGACCAGCAGTTTCATAACGCAGGATTTCAAAAAGAGTTAAAACCAGGTGCATACCCAACTCTACTTTTATCTGGTAAGTAGATACAACTTCAAGTTATATTGTAAGTGAATAAAATTATTTGATTTCAGATACTTCAGTTATTCTACCATCATCCACAACGGTGTCTTTGGAAGTGGAAGCTCCATCTACATGTGGAGAAAAAGCTTGCAGGTTGATAATTAGATGCACTATCTTTTTTTGGTGCAAACAAGTGTATAAAATAGCTGCAGACAAAGACTCCAAATATGAAAAATATTTAAATAGGGTCAAGAATGCCTTCTACATTGACCCAATAAAAGTACAGGCACACAAATCCTATATAAATAGAATCAACAGAAAAAAGTAAATTTCATTTTTTATATTTCTTATTTATTTATATATTTTTTATGTATATTTATTTAATATAAACTTGATGAACAACGTCGAAGTTTTCTTTAAAACCCAACTTTCCAAAAATATTAATAAAATTTGTATTGTTATGTATAGTTCTGTGTTCTGGGCTGCACGTACACTAGCGCTCGCAACATGAAGCGGGTGGGCCCAGTGCTAATATATTAGATCTGATAATTAGTAGAAGAGTTAGCCTGCTAGAGGGTGTGCTGTGGTGAAATTCGATGGACGAAATTATCAGCTCTGGAAATTCAGTGTCTCCATAGCATTGAAGTCGAACGACCTTATGGAAATTATCAACGGCAAAGAAAGGAGACCTGAAGAAAGTGAAGAAAACAAAGTCCTAGTTAGGAGATGGGATCAAAGAAACAATCAAGCCATGGTTTTATTTCTTACTTCCATTTGCGAAGAACAGCTTAATCACCTAGTTAATTGTGAAACTGCTGCTGAAATGTGGAATAAACTTATCAGCATTCATGAGCAGAAAACAGATATATCCAAACATGTCGTGTATCAAAAGTTTTATGATATACTCATAAATGCCGGAATGAACATTGCTACATTTATTTCCGAAATAGAATCTCTAGTAAAACAATTAGAAGAGATGGGAGAAAAAATATCAGAAGTAGCCAAAATTTCAAAAAATATAAACAGTTTGCCAGCTAAGTATGATATGTTCGTTACGGCATGGGATTCTGTATACCCATCAAAGCAAACACTGACTGATCTGATTGCTCGCTTGATGAAAGAAGAACAGAGAAACTCCATAAAAGATGAAAGTGAAGCCACTCTTGCTCTACAAGTAGAATCAATGAAATTGAATCCAAGTTCTGCACTGACTTCTAGAAAACAGAATATACAGAAGCTGAAACAGAAAACGAAATGTGGATTTTGTAAACAAACGGGTCACTGGTGGAGAGAATGTCCAGACAGAAAACGAAATAAAAGTGGAAAATCATGAGAACAACCAAGTGAAGCTAGAATAAATTCAAGAAATAATAATGCCGAAGCCCTAATCTGTGATTTTTCATTGTTAATAGAAGAATTTCAAGATGACCAAGAAACTTGGTTAGCAGATTCAGGAGCAAGTGCCCACATGTGTTTTCACCCTGAATGGTTCACTTCACTGAAACCAATCGAAAATGATATCGTTGTTCGAGTTGCTGATAATAAAATAATCAAACCCGTGAGCATAGGTGATATCAATATAAAGGCCTATGTTAATGGTGAATGGAAGAAAAATATCCTTAACGATGTTTTATACATACCAGAATTGCGAAGAAATCTCCTATCAGTCGGAAAAATTATTGCAAAAGGATATACAATGGTAGCTAAGCACGATAAATGTGAATTCTTAAACGAGGT
The DNA here is from genome assembly GCA_035357415.1 of Ophraella communa. Taxonomy (NCBI): domain Eukaryota; kingdom Metazoa; phylum Arthropoda; class Insecta; order Coleoptera; family Chrysomelidae; genus Ophraella; species Ophraella communa. The sequence goes on from CM068987.1 coordinate 17,659,602, forward strand.
AGGTGAATTATCCTGTATGGGTATAAAACAAGGAAATATGTTCAAAATGATGATTAAAATAGATTCTCATTATGACTGTAACTCGGTCACCGTCAGCAGTTTAAAGTTGTGGCACGAGAGACTTGGACATATTAATTTGAAGACTATTAAAGATACCATACAAAAAGGGGCAGTAGAAGGAGCAAAATTTCATAACGAAGATGATGAAATTGACACATTTTGTGAAGGCTGTCAATTTGGCAAGCAGACCAGAAGATCATTTTCAGAAAATAGTCAACATAGAAAATTTGCACCTGGCGAATTTATTCACACTGATGTTTGCGGACCAATGAATGTGAACTCTCCAAGTCAGTCAAAATATTTTTTGATTTTCAAAGATGATTGCACGAGTTTCAGAATGGTTTATTTTTTGAAGCATAAATCTGAGGTCAGTACCAAATTCAAGGAATTTGAACAGCTAGTGAAGAGACAAACTGGAAATTTAATAAAGATTCTACGTTCAGACAACGGGAAAGAATATGCGAATAGAGATTTGACAGATTATTTAAAGAAGAATAGAATTGTTCATGAACTTTCAGCTCCCTATGCTCATGAACAAAATGGAAAATCTGAAAGGAAAATACGAACAATCACAGAAAGTGCTCGTTCAATGATTCATGCGAAGAACGTTCCTATTGAACTTTGGGCTGAAGCTGTTAGCACAGCAGTTTATGTGCTCAATAGAACTATCAGCAGGCAATCCCAACTTGGAATCACTCCATATGAACAGTGGTTTGGAAAGAAGCCTAGTATACACCATATGAAAATATTTGGTGCTGCAGCCTATATGCATGTTCCTAAAGAACTAAATAAAAAATGGGATCCAAAAAGCAAGAAGATGATATTTGTTGGATATAACCAAAATTCCAGTAACTATAGACTTTGGGATCCTGAAAAGAGAAAAATTTTTATTAGTGCTAATGTAAAATTTGATGAAGCTAATAATGTCACTAGGAAAGATGATGAGAATAGTGGAAATATGATTATTGAACTGATATTTGGAAACGAAGATGAACTAAAAGTCGATTATGAAACAGAAGAACAAAGCATAGAGGAAACAAAGAAATGCGGTATAACTTGAGGGATCGTAGTAGAATTCAAGCTCCAGGATTCCTTCAGGATGCCATGGTTGCAGAAATAGAAAATCCAGCAACTTACAACGAAGCTGTGAATTCCGATAACTCTAAAAATTGGATATTGGTGATGAAAGACGAAATTAAAGCACTCAGAATGAACAAAACTTGGTCTTTAGTTCCAATTCCTGAACAAGGAAATATTGTGTCATGCAAATGGATATATTGTATCAAAAATGGAATCAATGGGAAACATAAATTCAAAGCCAGGTTAGTTGCGAAAGGATTTTCTCAAAGGGAAGGCATAGACTACCAAGAAACCTACGCTCCAGTAGTCAGATATGAGTCAATCAGAATTCTTTTGGCCATTGCTGTAGAAGAAGATCTCGAAATCACTCAGTTCGATGTAAAAACAGCGTTTTTATATGGAGAATTAGAAGAGACTATCTTTATGGAACAACCAGAGGGATTTGAGGAAGCTGGAAATCTCATATGTAAGCTCAACAAAAGTTTATACGGATTAAAGCAATCTCCTCGATGTTGGAATTATAGATTTAAAAGATTCCTAGAAACTTTTGGAATGGAGCAAACTGATGCAGATCCCTGCATATTCTTAGGAGGTTTTGATGGATTCAAGGTGTACATCTCCTTATACGTTGATGATGGTTTAATTTTGACAAAGTCGAAATATATCATCGAGAAAATACTATCTTATTTGAGAACTGACTTTGAAATAACTACAGGAGATGCCAAATGTTATGTAGGTTTTGAAATTGATCGCAATATATTGAGAAATGAGATGTTAATTCGCCAGATGTTAATTTCATCACCAAGGCATTAAAGAAATTCAACATGTCTGAGTGTGTATCCTCATCGATACCTGCTGAGCCTGGAGCTAGGTTGAAGAAACCTGATAGGAATAACAATTCATTTACCGCACCATATTGGAAGCTATTGGAACATTGCTCTATATAGCTCAGAACACTCGCCCTGATATAGCATACTCAGTGAATTTCTTGAGCCAATTCAACAATGCTTTTAGCCATGAACATTGGGAAGCGGTCAAGAAAATATTCAGATATTTGAAAAATACTATTGGTCATGGAATTCTTTACCGTAAATCTAACGATGAAAATTTGAAACTCACTGGCTATACAGATGCAGACTATGGGGGAGATTTAGACACAAGAAAATCAAGAAGTGGATATATATTTGTACTGAATGGGTCACCTATAACCTGGACATCCAAGAGACAGTCGGTAGTAGCTTTATCAACAATTGAGGCTGAATATATAGCCTTATCACTAGGAGTCAGAGAATGGAGCAGTTCATATAAGCTTCATTGAATCAAAGCTACAGTTAGCCGATATTTTAACAAAGCCCTTACCGAGAGAAAAGATATACTTCATTCGTTCTGCGCTGAAGATGAAGATATAGTTTCTTAATGAAATTGGGGGAGTGTTAGATTATTGGATTTCATAAAGAAAATCACATAGCCCATGACATGTTATATTTTAATATATCTGGTAGCTATGGAAATTAAATAGTCGAAAATAAATATACTTTTGAACTGCTGTCTATAATTTAACTTAAGGTGAATATTTCCATAAACTGTTCCAATCTGCAAGTAATTCAATAATATGTATAAATAGTATATACCTATATATTTGTTTTATTTTACTGTATATGTTTCGAAATTTAATGGTTATCTTTAACTATGTTCTATAAACATTCATTCAGAGTACAATCAAAGGACATCTAAGACAAAAATTTATAATATTACAATTTTGTATTATACGCACCATTTTAAAGTAGATTTCGTGCATCAACTACTATTTTAAAATTCAGTTGTTTTGAGTTACTTTCATTTGAAAAATGGCCATTTTGACATCTGGGACGGCTAAGGCACCTAAACGATTTAGTCTGAAACGGTTGGCAAATTCGTAGCTTAAGATTTTATAGATTATCCAGCGGGATCAACATCACATTTTACAACAGTAATGTGCAAGCGGTTTCGTTCTAAGTATAACGGCCAATGGCCATTTGTACTTAAAACACGAAATATATTTAGAATCTAAAAATACATAATATATGTTCCATTTAAAAATATATAATTTTGATTTGTATGTGAAATAGATGCTGCAATGAGTAGTTCATATTAAATATGAATTTTTTATTTAAATTTTAACCCTTCAGCTTTTGTCTATAACATATTTTCTAATAAATGCGCAAAACAAAGAACTTAAAAAGGATTCAAATTATAAATGAACACCTTGTACATACGACGAGTCTTTTGCGAGACTCTCGCGAGAGACGCAAGACGAGACGAGACTGCGGGCTGCGAGACGAGACTCGAGACGAGACGAGACTTTATAAAAATCTCTTCTCGTTGGTATTGGTTATTATTAGTATAGTAGTATTTGTACTACTTTTTTATACAGTGCGGTCCATATGTATGGAATAAATTCATTTGTAGCGTTATTATGTACTATATGAAAAAAACCTAAAACAGGTCGATTTTTATTCTTAAATTGACAATTTACAGTATGAAAATATTATCCTCCTCCAGCACCTCTTCGGAATTATAAGCACCCCCTCGAAAATTTTAAATTACAAAGGGGGTCGTGTGGCACTTCGTTGGAAAGGGATTTTAGTCCTCTGTTCAGCAATATAAAGTTTTTTAAGTTTGTTGCAATCATAACTGAGAAAATTGATTTTTAAGATGTAAAATTTTGCTAATGTATCTAACACAAAACTTTACGTAGAATGAAGATAATAATGTCACATAATGATTAGAATGTGTTTTTCAATGTATTTGACACTTAAATTAAATGTTCAAAATGACCACCATTCACTTCTTGACAATAACCGAGGCGATATTGTTTGGTCTATTAAAATAACTTTAGAAATAATCAGGTATTTTCGTATCTGTTCTGCTAAATATTAGGAAAAAACTTTGAAGATATTAAAATAATAGTCAAAAAACTAAATAAACAATTGATATAAATCTAGTAGGCTGCTGTCATTTAGGTATTTAAAGTTACTAAAAGACGTCAGTATAATATTTGTGCGCGTATTAAATTTAATTATGGCTCATTTGTCCGAGACTCAAAGAATAGACATTTTCATTATGATTGGTTGTGGCAATAAAACCAGAACTCAAAAGGAGGTTTGTGAAATTTTTAATAATAAATACCCTGGTCAACACGTTTCGCAGTCTACAGTTAGCAAAATTGAAAAAAGTTTCGTGAAACAGGACATGTAAAAAATATTGAAAAACCAGGTAGAAATGTTCAATTTACTGATGAAAAAAAGTTAGATGTACTTCTAGAGATTGAGGAAAATCCGCATAAGACAACTCGAGAACTTGCCGCCGACAATGATGTAAGTAAATCATCTATTTTGAGAGTTCTGCATAAAGAAAAATACCACCCTTACAAAGTTCAGTTGGTTCAGGAGTTAAATGAAGATGATCCTGATAGAAGGCAAGAATTCTGTGAATTGATGATGGATAGAATGAACGCAAATATGCAGTTCATAAAAAAAAATGTTTTTTTCTGATGAAGCGACGTTTCATTTAAACGGAACGGTTAACAAACAGAACTGTAGATATTGGAGCAGAGAAAATCCTCACTGGATGTGTGAGGCTCACACTCAATATCCTAAAAAAATTAACGTTTGGGCTGGTATCATTAACAATAAAATTATTGGCCCTTATTTTTTTAGGGCACAGTTACTGGTGAGGTTTATCTAGATTTTTTGATTAACTTTTTAGTGCCTACATTACAAAGAGTTTTTCCTGATGTTAATCATCCAAATGAGATAGATCGATCTATTTACTACCAACTAGACGGAGCTCCACCGCATTTTGCACGTACTGTTAGAAATTATTTAAACGAGGTTTTTCCCAATAGGTGGATTGGAAGACGTGGGGCGATCGAATGGCCGGCTAGATCCCCCGATTTGACTCCTCTCGATTACTTCTTATGGGGTTATTTAAAATCTAAAGTATATTTTAATAGACCAAACAATATTGCTGATTTAAAAGTTAGGATAACGAAAGAAATTAACAAAATAACCCCCGAGGTCATACAAAATGTTGTACGAGAATTCCAATATCGCCTCGGTTATTGTCAAGAAGTGAATGGTGGTCATTTTGAACATTATAAAGTTTTGTGTTAGAGACATTATCAAAATTTTACATCTTAAAAATCAATTTTCTCAGTTATGATTGTACCAAATTTAAAAAACTTTATATTGCTAAACAGAGGACTAAAATCCCTTTCCAACGAGGTGCCACACGACCCCCTTTGTAATTTAAAATTTTCGAGGGGGTGCTTATAATTCCGAAGGGGTGCTGGAGGGGGATAATATTTTCATACTGTAAATTGTCAATTTAAGAATAAAAATCGACCTGTTTCAGGTTTTTTTCATATAGTACATAATAACGCTACAAATGAATTTATTCCATACATATGGACCGCACTGTATAATAAAATCTTTTATAATTGTAGCGTGAAACCTTTTTATTAATGACAATACATGTCAAAGTTACATTATCTATCTAAAGTTATCAGCACACTATATAATAATAAAAATATAAAACTAGTGAAGTAGTGAGTGGTACTTTTCATCTCAACAGTTGGTCTCGTGGGAATCACTAGGGCTAATATTCTTTTTACGGATGAATCAAGATTTTCACTTTTTGGATACGATAGACGTATTCCAGCTTATAGACGCGCAGGTGAGCGATTTGCTCAGTGTAACATAAGAGCAGCCAGAAATTATGGAGGTGGTTCGATTATGGTATGGGTAGCAGGCATCTGTTTTGAAGGCCACACGGATTAATTATTAATTAATTGTGTTTTGTAGGGGATAAATGACAGCTGATTGGTATATAAGGGAGGTTCTTGAGAAAAATGTGGTGCCATTTGTTCCAATCATTGGAGAGAATTTTATTTTAATGCACGATAACGCTCGCCTGCTCGTTGCCAGAATAACAATGGAATACCTTCAAGAGGTTGGTATCCAAGTTTAAGATTAGCCAGCAGACCTTAACTCAATTGAACATGTTTGGGACTACCTGGACAGGCGCATAAAAACTCGTAATATCGCTCCAGACAACCTTGATGAGCTGGAAAATGTTTTAATAGAAGAATGGGAAAATTTGAATTTGGATTACATTAGTGACCTGATAAGAAGCCTTCCACGAAGAATGAGGGATGTTATTAGAGCCAGAGGTGGCAATACCAGATACTAAAATGTTAAATTTATCGTTTAAATTTTTTGTTATTTTGTATTATTTGATTTTTCTAGAATAATTGTTATTTTCATTATTTATACCCATTATTTTTTTATTTTTAATTTTAATTAAATAAACTACTTTGAAACATAATTCCAAATTCATTTCCTATCATTTCCCAAGAAAATGAAAAAATAATAATAAAAACTTTATTCCTAAATCACTTATTCGATACTTTTTGTTACGAGTGTTTTTATTTGAAAATAAATAGAAACTAATTGCCTAAGTTACGTACAAAAATTGTTTATTGCTAAAAAAAGGTGAAAAATGATATTTATAATTCAATTACCGTGCAAACATTAATACACATTCACTTCAGTAATGAAACGACAACATACCCAAGGCTCTCATAAATTCCCTTTATTGTAGATAAATCAATATTTACATTAAACCATCATATTTACTAAATTTTCAATTTACAAGCTCTAAATTAAAATAATAAATGTGACTATTATAAACAATACCCATAAATCAACAAAACTCATGTCAAGAATATAAAATAAACTAGTTTTAATTTCAAGTTTAGGTGGAGTAACCTGAAGATAATAACTTCATATCTTCTAATTGTAGTTTACCATTGTTTTTTTATTTAAATTTATAGCTAATAAATAACTGAGTGTGTATAACATCAGTGATTAATATTAAAATAAAAAGATTGAAACTTATACTTCAAAGAACAAGCTCAAATAAATAATAAAACCTTATTGGACCCATTGTACCTTTCTTTAGAAACAACCAGTCAGATGATTAACTGGCCTGTTTCCTGGATGTATTGGACAACAAGTGTCTTCTTCAATTGGTCTAAAGATGACACATACACTCCAAAGTATATTATCCAAAGTCACAAGCTTCGCTTTGCAGCCTCCACATAGGAGACGAATACTAAAGATGAGTTATGCTTTATCATGAAAATGAGACCTTTAGCACATCTCGTCAAACTGGTGAGTTTGTGTATAGTCAAAATATGGAATTGATGACATCCTCTATACAATCCTGATTTAGCACCACTTGCTCCAGACTATCAAAAGCAAACTGCCATTTTTGAGCACCAAATCGTTCAAAAACTTTGTTATGGAAATGTCTTGAGATGCAATGAACATTTTGAAAAATGAATTAAGGAATTTTTATCAAAAAATGAACGTTTTTGTTGAAATAAAAATATAGACAAATAACATTAGAAAGAAACTTATATTTTTTTGTAAATAACTAAATTTCTTTATTTTAAACTTGGGAACATGTCTTCTTTTTGTTTAACTAATGTTTGTTAATAATTTAGATAATGAACTTTGTACACAGAAGGGATGTTTCTAACATGAGCGTTTTGTGCTTACTGCTTTACTAAATAATAAAGTTTTCATTACTTAAAGTAGGGTGCTTAATCTTATTTAAAGTCCAAATAGAATAACTAATCAAAAAACCAGAACCGTATTCCAGTGAAACTTACATGCAATGTTGATAAACAAATATTGTTAGTCGATAGTCATGTAACAAACAATAGAAAAAATTATAAAATCTGGCTTAATGGTAGATTAATAACGTTAGCAATAATTTTTATTGTATTTTTCAATTGGGAAGTACAGCCTCGACGAGATGTAACCTAGGCAAAGCTAAATGAAACCAGCAAATATTGGCGATCAGTTAATCCCAAGACATTGCTTATGCTGATTATAAATATAAAAAACCAAAAGACCAAAGAAAAGGCTCCGGGCTAAGGTGTATTAGCCCCTATCATCCCTTTGTGATATGACACCCACATGAAGGTGACCTTCTTTTTTCTTGACAGTATCTTAAAAGATTGTTTACATTTACAGATTAGCTGTGACTCGTAAGTAAAAGTACTCATGTCCTTTAAGGGTTCCCAAATCACTAGGTTTTACATTTTATGTCTTTTGCAGTCGTAAGACACCAGATGCTGCCTCGACTAGTTAAACCTAGCATACCCTCTATGGCTGTTGTGGGGCAAGTTGTCATTGCTCCTGTTATTTCTAGACAATATTTCTGGAGCTTAGCATATAAAGAATAGTTGACCATGGCTTGATAATCGTTTGGTATAATCCCAAGATAATTGTTGGCTTCAAGCTCCAAGTCTTAACAAATGTTCTGTGACAAGGCCAGCTCGCTGCTAACTATTATTTTATAAAATTTATTGTACTAACCCTTACTATGTGAAAGTTCATCTTATTCAGAACAATAAACAACTAAAAGGTTGAAGTTCAATATGTCAATCTGACGATGCTATTTCGATAGCGAAACGGCTGTCATTACATTTAAAGTATTTAACGAATAAATAGTGAAAGTTAATTCAACCTTTTAGTTGTTAATTGTTCTGAACTATTATTTTGGTGATTTTCCGCAGGATTTGTCCCATATCCTTTAACTCTAACTCTGTAACTACCAGATAGTGGGAGCTGGTATGTGGCAACCATGCAGGATTAATAACTATGTAATGCGTCGGCAATGCAACGCTTTCGCTCTTTTCATTGGTCGATAAACTGGTCCGCGACTAAATAAATCTTTATTACTGAACCAAAATTATTAAATAGAAAAAAAATAATATAATGGATTATTTACATGAATTGTAATGCAGGCTCAATTCTAGAACTGAAGTAATTACTTTATTACTGAGTACTGCAAATTAAAACGCTAAAATGTATCTACAAAATGGCGGATTCATATGTAATATAAAGATGCTGTATATCAATATATAAATTGGAAATAAATTAGTTAATTATATTTTTGTTAGGTACAGCTTCTAATATTAATAGCAAACTATAAATCATTTCAATAGGTTATTATTTAAGTGTAAAACTGTTTCATTTGCAACTCAAAAGTAAAAAATATTTCGTCGTTCGTAATACTGGCACAATTTCAGCGAAATGCATATTTATTTTATATCGAGTGATATTTTCTCGAGCTATACTTGGCTGTATTTAGAACACTCACTTTTCTTCGATAACCCACACTATTTTTGTTAAAATTCTTTTGACGATCTTTTACGAGACGACAAAATGGCGACCCAGTTTCCGACCAGTAGACTCTATTCAATATTATACACTTTTCACCAGTCTTTTATAATCTATTTGAATTCAAAACACGCCAGCTTACTTTTTTTAATAAATGAATACATGGTTTATTCAATTCAGACTTACTTATTCATTATAAATTGGACTTTTTTTCACTACTAGTCTCTGAACCTTACTCTATTGACTTTTGTTGAGGTATTAAAGTTGTTCATTATTAACCAAAATAGAAAAATACAGGGATTATTTGGTTAGAACCAAATCTCAATTTGACAGAATGTGACGTTAACTGATGCATCTTCAACTAAAGCCACGATTTGATCTGCTTGTTCTAGGGTTAAATTGCGCATTTTTACTCAAAATATTTCTAGATACAAAAAATTTTAAAATGTAAATAATACAAATAAGATTTCCGGGTATAAGCCATGTCCACACCTTATTCTATTAATCGTTTTGATAAAATGTCTGTCCGAATTATTTTTATACCACGGTTTTCTATAAACATATGTCTGCACTCGCTGAAATTTTATGGTTTTGATTTCCCTTGCATACCTTTCTTGCCAATTCTTCATCTGTTTATTTTTTAATATGGTTTGAAAATCTGTGATTGGGATCTTTACTTCCCTCATTTCCTCTCCATCTTCTGTGACTTTTTTTGCCAATATGTCCACCTTTTCATTGTTTTCTAAACCATTGTGACCTTATATCCAAAGTAATATAATGTTCTTATTTTTATCTCTAGACGATTGAATTTCTTCTACAATATTAATAAAAATTGAAGATGTGGTTGCTTTTAGTTTAATATTTTTTAGAGAATTTACAGAGCTTTTACTATCTGTCAGTATTATCCACCGCACCTTTTCATGATTATTTGCATATTTGATGGCCTCTAAGATTGCTATAAGTTCAGCTGTATAAACAGATATGTTATTTGGTAATTTAAATAATCTGGCAATTTCTTCATTGGTGTGATAGAAAGCGCATCCGGTGTATTCCGGTGTATTCTCCTATTTTAGACTCGTCTGTGTAAATGTGTTCAAAGTCAGACCAGCGTTGTGTTATTGAACACATAGCTTCTGAGTTACTTAATTTGGAACAGATGTAGTGTGTAGGGATTTGTAGTTGACGTATTTCGTAATTTGCCTTATAACAAGAAAGAATATCATTTTTGTATATCATCAACTGATACTGTGTTAAGTACTGGAAGCTTTTAACTAAAAGGGACGCCAGTATCGTTTACTCATGCTATCATTTAGTTCCCGAACTTCTTCTATTCTATTTTGTGTCATCATAAAAACAAAATAGGATTAGAAAATTCACCAAATTGTGAACCACATATTATGGGAATGTCGGATTTTCTCAAGACAAAATCAAGACTTCATGAAGTAACTAACAGAAGCTGGAGTCAAGTTACCCACCAGTTTAGACACGTTATTGCATACACGAAATATTAACATTTATAATTGTTTATATAAAAAAAAATTAAAAAAAAATAATAAAAAAAAATAATAAGGAAAAAAAACTACTAACAAATCCGTACACAAATGTCGCGGAAAATGAATAAAAATGTAAAGTATATTAACAATAACCCATTTAACATTATGAAATCCTACAGATGACCTGGAAGATAGATAGAAAGTATAGAGCTGCCTAATTGGTCAACAACCAGGGCCAAAAAAATAAAAAAAAACACACACACACACAAATAAGATTTATCAAAATTTATTTATTTTTTTTGTTTTTCAACAAAAAGAAGATTTAAACTGTGGATATGTTGGGCTTTTATACATCTAAACGATACCATACACTCATATTAAAATATTCTGAAAAATGTGATATTTTATTTTACACCATAATTCAACTTTTAAAATTATGCGATATTTTTAGTGACGAGTGTATATAAGTATAATACTGTTGGATTTTGTATATTTTGGCTTATATGTTCGCCAATTTTCTATTCTCCAAAGACGACATTTGTAGTCGCAATAACCGTGAAATAGCTAATGAAATTCGCGAGAATTTTTGATGGCATGCACCCATCCGTCACATCTCTGCTCCTGTTATAATTCTAACTCTGACTCGAACCAAAATATTCAAATTTAATGAAACCCTCGCTAGTAATTTGGTAACCTTCGCCAACCCTCATTATTCATCAAAGTTTGTTATAGTTTTGATTAACCAGTTAAGTAAGCGAAAAGGGACAAGAGGAAAGTCGAAAGCGCTACTTTGGAAATTGCTCAATAAATCATCATTCTCGCTTATTTTTGACAAATCAAAAATAGTTAAAAACAAGTTTTAAATGGTAAAGTTGGGATAATTCAGAATTAATATGAAAATCGTTTATACGAGACTTTTCTGTTAGTTGTTTATTAGTGCTACCTGACGATTTATGAAAAATATAAAGTTTTTTTCACCAGTTTAATAATAATTTACATTTTTCTTAATCTTTGGTTCATTTTTAACTACGATAGCAGATAATTTATTATTTAAATTAATCTTGGAAGTTCTCCGCTATTAAACTGTTTACATTGATTGAGTCTTCATTTTATACATTGATAAGACGTAATTGTAACACAAATATATTAAGTTATTGTATAGATCAGCATGATATAGTTTTTTCCTGGTTTTTCTATATCATTGCACAGTTATACTGATCTTAGAGGGAGAAGTACCTCCAGGATAATCCCTTAGTGCTAATAATATCTAGGCTTTAATATTGTTATGTCTTATTACTTTCATACTGGGTCTAGCCTTAACAACTTAATCAACATCAGGTACCTAGCTACAAAAAAACAAAATGTAACTTCAATATGTCAATCTGACGATGCTAATTCTAGCGAAACAGCTGTCATAATTTAAAAGCGTTTTTTTTTAATAAATCGTCCAAGTTAAGTTTATACGAATAGTTGTTTATTATTCTTAAAAGAAGAAAGCTATTTAATAACATCAAAAGATAAATCCAAGAAAATATATAATTTTCATTAAGCTGCATTTGTTCAATAATTTACAGGAGCTGTTCAATAATGAAGATCTAACCTAACAATTATTCCAACAAATTCCACCCACACCTATACTTACATAAAAAAATATTTATTTTCTACATAAAATTATTGATTTGTTAGAAATGTTTTTCATTTATAAAAATGTGCCATGAGAGTATTCGGGTACGAACATTTAGTTGACAAATTTCACCCAGTGGACACATGTGTAATTGAATTATAGTTGACAGAAATATTTTGTTTTTGAAATATGAGTAGCACTAAAATATTTTTCTCTGACCATCTAGAGGCCTGTAACGTTGTAGTGGGTAAAATAATGTCTATAGTTTCACATTTATTCTTATCAAAAGTGCGTGTAATATTCTGATGCTGGGTGTTTTACTAAATAAGTTTCTTCTCCAAAATAAATACTGTAAGAATACAAACAAAAAATGTAGATATTTTTTGGTTGCAGCAAACACATAGTTTATTAGAATAATATTAATTTAGTAGGTATTTGAAAAAATTAAAGAACTAAATAAATATTGCTTGCTCCACTGTTGCAATGGAGGTGATTTTAAACTTGACCCCACTGCACATTCTGTTAGAAAGTGTAAGGAAGAAAACGATATATAGAATGATCAAAGAAGGAATTATCAGGGAAAAACATCGATCACTTCAATTTGATCAAACTTGGGAAATGCCCCAAGATGATATGCCAAAGAAACTCAACATTGTGAGAAAATTTATCACAAAGTTTAGTAATAAATCTGAATAGGATGAAGACACCACACAGAATTTAAACCAGAATGCCATAAAGTGGTATATGGACGGCTCCAAGCTAGAGGGAACTGGGTTAGGAGTTTTTGGACCAAGAGCCAAATACTCAGAAAGCTTGGGCACATACCCAAGCATCTTTCAAGCAGAAGTCCGCGCCATCGAAAGATGTGTGGAATTCAATATAAACTACCGCAAACAAGAGATTGTGATCATGTCGGATAATCAAGCAGCCATCAAAGCGCTGAGCTCAAACATAATCAGAAGATGGTGTGGGAATGCCTAGGCAAACTAAATGAACCAGGCCAGAAGAACACTGTCACCCTCCTATGGGTCCCGGGACACATAGGAATAGAGGGGAACGAAACAGCAGATAAGCTGGCAAAAAAAGGAGCTGAAACCCCACATTTGGGACCAGAACTATCTTGTGGGATCAGCAGTAGAGTAATCTTAGGAAAACTAAGGGAAGAAATGGAGAAGGAAAAATCCAAGTACTGGAATCAGCTGGAAGGACTGAGGCAATCTAAGATACTACTGGGGAACTATGACCAGAAGAGATCTCTCAGCTGCCTCAACCTCAGTAAAAAAAGGCTCCGAATTTTAACGGGAATACTAACCGGGCATAGCCGGTTAAAAAGCCACATTAAGAAACTAGAGTTAGCAGATGAAGCAAAGTGCCGATTTTGTGAGGAAGAGCATGAAACCTCAATACACATACTCTCAGAATGCCCTGCCTTGCAGAATTCTAGGGCCAGATACCTAGGAGCACATGAAATAGAAGAGGGGGATCTACCTGATTTGAAGCCCGACGATATCCTAAACTTAATAGGACTCGAAGAGCTGCTATAAATCTGAGAAAACATCAGAACTTGGCAAGTAAGGGGGGACACAATAGATCCTATAGATCGCAGTGTACTTATCACCCCTAATTCATACATACATACATACATATTGTAAACTTTTTAAAACTGCTGTAATTTTTAGTTATAAAAATTTTCTTATCCCTGAACCAGACACCTCCTTAGTCCCCAAAAAAGTAGCACTTTGTCCTTTCATTGACATAGGGGATGCTGTTGATAACACCTCATTTTTATCAATCAAAAGAGCATTGGAAAAGAGGAACAGAGAGGCTTCATTAGTCTGTTATAGACTAAGGGCCGGTTTATTAATCTGTTCAGTAAAGTATCCGTTAGTTATTTGTTCACTAAACTTAAAGGTCACCTGTAAGCAGTTTGTGTTTATTCAACGTATTTTATTCGTTCAGTAGTTACTGAATACTTATCACTACGGGAGATAAGGCAACAGTGTATTTTCTGTGGTTTATCAGACTGACTCTACCTTAGAACAAAAAGATATTTTTGTTCTAAGGACTCTACTAATGAGTTCTATAGTTTTTTTTGACAAATGACATTTTACTCTGCATCAGCTGTGTATCTTGTTTGGTTTTTTTGAGATTTTAAAAGATTACTAGAAGTTTTTACTTAAATCTGAGGGTTAACAAAAGCTGTTGCAGTGACGAAATCGGATTTTTTCTAAAAAATGTCATTATTTCCGAAATGGTTTTCTAACATAGTTTACAATAAAATACCTTTCAGATTGGTGTAAAAGTATTTCTTCTATGAAGGCTAAAGTTTGTGCAACCGATTTTTTTGTTAAACGAAATTATCCCAACAGTTTAAATTGCCCCATTGGTGAAATCTGTTTTGGCTATTATAAGGTCGGCGATCGTTAGTATGGTCAAGAAAAAGATTTATTTCGTCAATAACATCCATTTTAAAAAAATTAAGTAAAAACATAAAACACGCGAAAAACAATTTTAGGTTAGAATCTCCTCTGTAATTCCTTAATGACAGGTCCAATCGATCTGTAAATTAAAGTCTTCAGTAGCTTATAATTACTGAAAACTTGGAGTTACTGGGAGATGAATAAACACTTACGGACGACAATCTTCTCAGTAACGCTACCGAACACTTTACTGAAAGGTGAATAAACCGGCCCTAAAAGTATTACAACTAACATGAGAGAGGAATAGGTTAGCATTACTGCAACATAAGAATGTCCTCGAGGAGGAGTATTATCGCCCTTGCTGTGGTCCTTTGTCATCTGCGACCTAATACTAAAGCTGCATGACTCTGGTTAAGAATTATTTGAAGATGATTTTGATCACAAATTAGAATTTTGTGGAACTGTAACCGAAAATAAGGTAAAATAATTTTTTAGTGATGATTTTGTGTACAAGCATAGTTCTCGATACTGGTCAGATTGTAATCCGCACTGGATGGAGGAGATTCGTACACAATATCTAGAAAAAATTAATGCTTCTGCTGCCAAATATCTCAAATTCTTCAAAATTTAATTATACATGAAATAAACTATTTGTTTACGAACATGCAGATATGTTTTCAACAAGATGTTGCACCTCCGCACCTGCACATTATCAACGGGACAATATTTAAATACAGTTTTTCCTCAGATATTAATGGTCGAAGATCACCCAATTTTACAGGACTACAATACTAACCAACTACTAAAAAAATACAAAATTTTTATTCAATTGCTAAAAATGCATTTAAAATTAACATTTTTAAATTTCGTGCCTAATTTGACGAAAGTTATGTACTCTGTGGTTGTGACGTCAGTTCGCTGCACAAACAAATGCGCTGATTTTCTATATCGTAATCAAAAATTAGCTATAGTTTCACATATCGTTGGTATGCTGTGCCGAAATGCAAGAACACTAGTCTAAAAATAATGGACAAAATGTGCATTCAAGTGCCAAGTGATTTACTTTTAAGAAAAACCCGTTTGTACTTTTGTAAAGATCATTTTCATGTCTTTCACCATAACTACCATGAAAAAGACAGTAATAGTTATTTACGTTACAAGTCCGGAAAGTGACTTATTACGGTACGAGATAGATGTTTATGGACGAGGCGACGAAGGAGCTGAGTCAAGAATATCTAAATTTTTCTGCACACACCAAATATCTACGGAGAAAATGGATTTGAAATTAGATGAAATTGCTGAGAAAACTGCGTAAGCGATAGGGCAAATCATTCCAGTTAAGTCTGCGAAAACATATGAAAAAGAATATGCGCTGTTTTGCAACTGGCGTGAACTACACAATTTGAAAAGTAGTGCTGATGAAAATGTGATGTTGGCTTACTTTTTGGATGTAGTAAGAACAGTTTTTTTAAAGAATATTCTTTTTAATAGTTTTAATTCTCAGTCAAAAACATTCAACCCTTCTTCATTATGGTCCAAATACTCGATGGTAAAATCAATGATTATGGTTAATGAGAAAGTCAACATATCAAGTTTCCCAAAGTTGATAGCTTTTTAAAAAAAAACAAAATGTAGACCATCAGCCAAACCAGTCGAAGGTGCTGACAAAGGAACAAATTGAAAGCTTCATGAGGGACGCTCCAGATAAAGAATATCTATTACTCAAAGTGATAGCATTACTTGGAGTTGCTGGAGGTTGCCGAAGAGAAGAGATCTATAATTTAGAAGTTAGTGATGTGGAGGATACGGGTACTCAGTTAGTAGTTTAGATTAACCAGACAAAAACGCATATTCGACAAGCTTTCACTGTAATTAACAGTGATGAGGTTCAGTATTTGGATGTGTTTAGAAAATACATGAATTTATGGCAACACATCTCCCTGAAAGCTCTTTTGGTGGGTTATAGACAAGGAAAATGTCTGTCTCAAAGAGCTGGTATACATACTGTTGGCAGAGCACCTAAGAAAATAGCTGAGTTCTTAAAACTAGACCAACCAGAAAAGTATACAGGTCATTGCTTCAGGAGGACATCCTTAACGTTGTTGGCCAATGCTGGAGCTGACCTTAAAGTTCTAAAACAGCACGGTGGATGGAAGAGTTCTTCAGTTGCAGAAAAGTATATAGAAGAATCGATTACAGGCAAAAATAAGATTGCAAGAATGATCCAAAGGGGCGAAACTTTTGTTGACGTGCTACATCACAGCCACACGTCTTCTGCCATTACAGAAAATACTGTAAATCCATCAACAACTCCATTAATACATATTGCTGGCAACAACAGTTGTACAATTAATGTCAATCTTCAAAAACTAGAATAAAAGCTTAGTCTATGTTGATTCACTTATTATTTCAAACAACATTGGAAGAGAACTGTACAAGTACAAGTGTACCGTAAAGTGCCATTTTCCAGACTCAAACGAGTATGGGAAATGGCACTTTACCGTACAGTATGAAAAAAAATAAGTTGACGTCATTTTATATATATATGTATGAAAGTAATCTGCAACTGTAACTTTAGTTTACACAGCCGAATGACGTAATAACAGATAAAAAATACTGAAAACTTTGAATTGAATTTTAAAAATGATTTTATGAACCAAAAATAACACATATCTATTGCTTTTTGCCTGAGCTATCTCATTATCTCAACCAACGTAGCCATTTAAAAAAAATGCAAGATGGTGGCGACACTGAAAACGATGACGTCGTACAAACTGGAATTATCTTTTGATTCGTTTGAAAGAGTTTTATGCCAGACTTTTTCGCAACCCTGTATAAGCAACCCTCTGTAATTATAGCGAGTTTAAAGTCATTTCCACACACCAATGCCGCATTGTTTATATAAACACTGCTAACTGATATGCCTCGTCTCCTCTCAAATTCGTTGTTTAATAGATTCAGCGGCAGCCGAAGTTCTGAAGCTTTGAAGGCACATCGGGTCAGGTTCATAGAATATGCAACTCCAATATGCCAATTCCTTCGGAACATAGGATTGCAAGAGATGCCGATGTAAATGAACCTCATTAAATTCAGTAACATGCCGAATAAATGTGTTGTACAGTTCATGCACATAAATATTATACGCCAGTGTCAGTATATAAATCATTTTTGGAGAGTTTGAGTGAGAGAAATATGCGTATGAAGTGAATATGAAATTTTGTTCTACTGGGAATACAGATGTTTGTGTATAGTTTATTGTGCTAAATAACTTTGCATCACAAACGTAAGAATAATGAAAGAATATCTTGAAAATGCCATTTTTAAATTATTTCTCGAAAAATTTCTGTATCTTGTATTTTTTATCATGTTTTTTTTAGTACAATCTTAATTTTTAGCTTAGCAAAGAGATGTCGAAAGAGTACACATTATCATACATTAATTACCACTGTAAAACATTACAAAAAAGGTTATAAATCGTCACTAGGCCGCCCGGTGTGGTGCACGGTGTATTTACAGTTACCTGGTGTAATTATGTAGTGCGCTAAGGGGTTGTTAACCCTAGGAAACAATCTAAAAATAATAATTTATCTTGTTCTTCAATCTGACATTAGAAATTGCAGCGAGACCCATTAAAAAAATGGTAATAACTCTATTTGCATATACTACCTTAAGCAACAATACGGTTCGTGATATTTTCTTTCAATTCCGAAACAAATTTTTGAATAAATAAGACATCGCATTAAAAGGAAAACAAATACAATACAATAGGCATTTGTTAGCCATGCTATATAGACTGTGAAACGAAATATTTAATGGAGAACTGTTTATTTACTGCTGTTTCATTGTTAAATTATGCAATTTATTTAAATATTTTATATAAAAATCGAATTCCTACAATTCTGGATAAAGAGATAACAGCGTATACAAAGAAAAAAAAATAAAAAATATCCACTTCAATTTAAAATTATAATAAAACACATATTCATTTACTGAAAAGAACTTTAAGGACTTGGATCACAGGATATTTAATTAAGTCTAGTACAACCAGAACCGTTAGAGAAAGAGATCTACTTTCATCGCCAACTTTTAGTTTAATATAAACCTTCAAGTTTAATATGTTACTAAATTTGTTTATTATGCAAAGTGAATATAATTTCTGCTACCGGAAAATCAACACAAATCTTTGTGACATTGATTTGCTGGTACATATAGCGCTTTGAGAAATAAGTACACAGAGAAAATTTCATTTGGGGTATATATATACAATATTAAGTGTTTATTTTTCTTCATGAATATTCAATCTGGGATAAATTATGTTTTTGTTATGTCAGTTTTATTATGAAGGACTGAAAAGTTTTATCTAGAGATTTAAATAATTTTAATTTTACAGTGGGGTTTTTAAGGATTGTTAAATTGTTAACAAAGAAATTAATAAAGTGTATTCTATAAACCAAAAACTCTTTTTTACAGTAGATAATAAAAAAGGGATCGTGAATTCTATTGCAATGAATTCTACTTTATCAACTCGACAGGTAGCTACAGCAACAGCAGCAACAAAATATGTCAGGAAACTACTTTAAATTACATAAATTTAATCTGTTGGTGTCGCAGATACCGATAGAGGAATTGAATGTAAAATTATAGCAACTAGATAAATCGCAGAACCTCATCAAAAACATTTCCTTTATTGATGAGGGCACTATTTAATTAAATTACTAAAAAGATAAACAGAAATATCGTTACTGGAATGACCAGAATCCAAGAGTAGCTAAAAAAGGACATACGCAATGTTTGGGCTGATATAATTGTTGGTCTTTTTAAGACTCTAGATATGCTAGAAAGATCTATTGAATCTCGACTAAAGGATGGGAGAAATATAGACGACAACTTATCTATAGAAGAAAATTTATTAACTTCAGGATGGGGTACATCTTCCTCATGTAGTTCCAATTTGCAACGGTTTGCTTATCATTAGATTGGAGAAGAAATGCTTTTGAATGGCCTCCTGCTCTAGACATGACTCAATAGACTATAGAACAACTGAGGGAAAGAATATTCCAAGAATGTCGAGCTATTTTCAAAAAATAAATTTTTAAATGTATTTCAAGAGTTTGAATCTGGATTCTATTATACTAAGTGACACAAAAATCCGAACACCCAGTTTAAATGATTTTATTTTAATAAACTTTGGTAAATTTATTACCCTTATCAGTTGAAGATTTCGGTTTTTATACTGCTTTTTTTGAAATCCACTAACAATCCAAAAATGAATATTGTAGCCGTAATAAAGATCCAAATTTTGCGGATTTTGGTTCTTGACATTCTTTACGATGGGTACGATGTCTAGGGTACGAAGACCTGTACGATTTCGTCAACTTATTGAGTTTAATAGGGGTCGTATAGTGGATTTTCTTTTCGGGAAATTGCAGTTAGAGTGCAAAGAAGTGTAGACATCTGGTTAGGTGTTATCAGGCATGGCTTCGAGAAGGCCGTACGCAAAGAGCAAGAGGTTCTGGACGCCCCCGTAGAACAACAGACCGTGAAGATCGCCGCCTAAGATTATTGGCCTTAGGGGACCGTTTCTCCACTCACAGGTACATTGCAAATGAATAGCTTGCAGAACACGAAAGACCTATTGGCATGCGAAGTGTTTACCGACGAATAAGACCTTTTGGCCTGTTTTCATAGCGACCACACTGGGTCCTTCCTTTAACTCCAGAACATCGACGTAATCGCCTTGAGTGGTGCAGAGAACGGTCACTCTGCGATCAGGAATGGGACAGTATTGTCTTTAGACTTGAGTCTCGATTTTGTTTAGGCATGCACGATGGTCGAGCGAGGGTTAGAAGACGACGTGGTGAAAGGAGAAATGTCGCAAGAGTCACTTCTTTCAACATAATGATGTCACATTTTTACCTTGGCCACCAAGATCTCCCGACTTATCCCCAATTGAGCACGTGTGGGATATGATGGGTAGGATATTGCTCAATTTGCAACGTCCTCCTCAGCCTCTAGAAGAACTTCGAGAGGAGTTGGTGGTTGCCTGGAATGAAATACCATAGGAGGACATTGACCACCTGATCAGAAGCATGCCTTGGCGCGTTGGAGAATGCGTAACACATCGGGGTGCATCCACACATTATTAAAGGTACAGGGGCTTTAAAGCAATGCAATAATTTTGAATTATTATTTACTTAGCTTCAGTAAGTACTTATACAAAATTTTATAAAAATAAAATCATTTAAACTGGGTATTCGGATTTCTATGTCACTTATAGGGTCAATCTGTACAAATATTCGTAACAGCTGTAAACTTAACATCGATGTTACTAACATCGCGATGTTAAATCAAATTTAACAGCGCGGTTAAAAATCGTATTCTGAACAATATTACATTGCAGCTAACTTCACTTTTATTGTGTTGGTTAATATAAATTGTCGACTTTTTAGGTTATCGTTGTATTTATTGACAGATATTGATTATTATTAGTTTTATATATGTATTTTTATTATTATTATTATGTAATGATATTGTTCATTTTGATTTACTTCCTGAAAATTTCCAATTCTATCACATACACAGTTTGACAGTTTCAACACTCCTAACGTCGAATGTTTTGGTCGGCGTTATTTTAACAGCAAAAATGTTAAAATATATC
The DNA here is from genome assembly GCA_035357415.1 of Ophraella communa. Lineage (NCBI taxonomy): Eukaryota > Metazoa > Arthropoda > Insecta > Coleoptera > Chrysomelidae > Ophraella > Ophraella communa. The sequence goes on from CM068987.1 coordinate 17,681,174, forward strand.
GATGTAAATTACAGTAAGAGCGTACAGAATAGCATTTTCATAAGATCTCTCGACCTTGAAAATTTACAGCGCTGTTACCGCTAACATTTTTGTACAGAATAAGCCCATTAGTATATTTGCCTTAAAATTGTTGGTTGCAATAGCTTGGTCTTGGCATGCTGTTGTGAGTGCCCCAGATTTATCAGTTTAATCTATTATATTTATTAATTTTCACAGTTATTTGGCAATGAGGCCGTAAACTGCAAGATTAACTTTTTCCAGGAGGAAATTAATATTATAGGAGAATTTACTGGTCGAATTGAATACAACAGCATTTTTTCGAAAACAACTGAAGGTGGGTCAAAAAGTTTGGCAAGCATCAAATGGTTGGTAAGAAATCCATCAAACAAAAATGTATGCTTATCATACATACCATTCTTGAAATTAATGGGAAAAAGAAGACCAAAGATTTTATCAGACAGACTCTTTCTTATCGTTCACCCCAATTGGAAGAATGGATCTTGGTTCAAAAACAATAAACACCATCTCTAAGTGGACAAAAATGTCAGCTGAAAAAATTGGAATAGACACAAAAATACATAAAATAACAAACCATTCTCATCGATCTTCAGCTGTGACAATCTTGTTTAAGCAAGGTGTTGCTGAACAGGAGTTAATTAAATTAACGGGTCACTCAAATGCAAGCTCGTTAAAACCTTATCTGCTGCTGGATAAGGACAACAAAAATGAAGCTAGACCTTCGAGTTTCCAAATGATACATGTCAATAATACACAAAATCAATCTTTAGTAGAAAAGAACGGGCAAACTACTATAACTTATAATAACTATCAAATAAACAAAGGTTATGTTTCGTTGATATTGTCTTATTTTCCTCGTGAAATACTATTCGAGAGAAAATTTTTCCCGGCCAAATTTTCTTCTGGTTTTATTTAAGTTTGTTGCTTTTGGGCAATTTTCGCTCGTAAAATTTTGACAAAATAACTCGACTGACGTCTCGTGATTTTGTCAAAATTTTATTCGCGTAAATTGCCAAGCAACAAACTTTCATACCATTCGAAAATTTTGTCGGCAATATTTTTTCTCTTATTGTATATACGAACATTTTTGGACGTTGAATAAATTTCATCTGGTAATATAATTCCAATCCAAATAAATGTCGTCCACGTGTAGAAAAAATTATCAGTAATTACGAGTCGTGTAATTAAATACCAATCGGATCAATTGAAAGTTTAATTAAACTAGGTGAAAAACTCGTCAGTTAATCCCTCAGAAGGAACCGCCTCTGATTCTATAACAATTTCCACCTAACGTGTTTTTAATCAATCGAAAACTATCAATTTGAACTGACGCCGTCGACAGCAACGAAATACGTATAAATCTTGCGTATAGTATTGAACTAATGACCGTTTTTTATCCGCACTACTCTCATCCTCAGTCGCTTTTCGACCACAAAATCCTGAAGAAAAATTCTTCCATTTATTTGATAAATTAGGAGAGATATAATTTTCGCGATGTGTGAGGGCGGCAAAACTTTCCGGACATATTTCAGGCGGTATGCTTTCCAAATTGTATAAAATAAATGATGTAGATTAATGGTTTATGGAATATTTCATCATACAGATGTACAACTTCTTTACTAACCGTTCTCGAGGAGTAACCATTTTTATAAAATACTTTTTTCTACTCCTATACTATAAGCTGTTAATTAAATGACAATTAGTTTCGTAATTATACTCATTATGACACTGGTTTTACTGGTTTTCATTATTAACCTGACAAATTGACCGATGTAAATTTGGATTTTTAAATAATCCAGTAGAGAGACTCAACATTTTCTGTAAAATGTTTGACAGGTTCGTGTTTTATGATGATATGGTGCTGCGAACCTCGCTTCGCTCGGCACGCAGTGATTCATTTATAATAATACCAAATTCAAATATGATTGCGTTAGAAACATGAAAATGATTTTTAAATTAGTTATAATTCATTTATTAATCACTTACCTTGGATGACATTTCGTGCATACCTTGGTGGTATTAGGATTAGACCCTTCCAAACTATATATATTAGTAAGATCCTTCAAGACAAGTAGCGTTCTTGTTCAAACACACATAGTTGCTCTCCTTAATGATGGCTAGCTCGCAGACATCGCATCCTCCTCTTCTCCAGTAACTGGATGGTCATAAGTGTTTGCAGGAAGTGCAATTATCGGCTCCGGAACCATGGCAGGAGGATCCGCATTAATCGTGGCATAGTTTACATTCGCCTTGACTGGCTCCGTATAATCTGGAAGATAAGAACAAGCAGGATTAGTTTTTCAGCAGCTGGAAGAAGTTTATTCAATAGTTTGGTACGAAGACGACAATTTAGAAGCTTTGTTGGTAGTTATTAGAAGGTATGGTGCTCATCCAAACAATTTAGTAAGACCAAGGAACATGGTAAGACAGAGCTGAAAGCTTTTGAAGACGTAAAAGCATTTTTGGGCATGCTACCATCATTTTTGACACTCATAAGTTTGGAGAAAGATTTTGACAGATCCCAACAACATAGAAAGATGGAGAAGCATTTTTTAACATGATTTAGTATATTTTGGTTTTCAAAAGCTTGATGAAAGATTTGGGAAGCTTAAAAACATCAACTAGTTTTACCCTAGTAAAGGGTTGCTATTATTTTTTTCTGCAGGAAGAGTCATTTAAAACATCTAGCAGCTGTAATAACCTTGTTTATATAAAGGTTGTATAAAATAAAGTTCAAGAAATGGTGCGAACAAACCAAAATTTTGAGCAAATGGGGATATGGACACAGCAGAGCTTCATATGTTTTCAGACGAAAGCAAATTAGCGTATGCTACTGTTATTTATCTCAAAACTAATGATGGTTCAAATACTAAGGTTCAATTAGTACAAGCTAAATCTAGAGTTGCACCACTGAAGAAGATAACTATACCAAGATTGGAGCTTCTTGGTTGCGTTATTGGGTCCCGACTGTTAGAAAATGTTAAAACGGCATTGAAAATCCCGAATAGTAGGATATTTTGCTGGACTGATTCCACAACAGCATTATCCTGGATTAAAACTAATAATAATTGAGGAACTTTTGTAGGGAACAGAGTCAAAGAAATATGTGAGAAGACTAGTTTAAATTATTGGCGATTCGTTCCTGGTCACATAAACCCCGCAAGGCTGCAGTCCAAAGGTATTAAAAGATAAAAATTGGAATAATGGTCCAGAATGGCTTTACAAAGAGGAAAATTGGCCAAAACAACATTATCAAGCAGAAGAAGAAAACGAAAAACAATTAAATCCCTTCAAGTTACCAAGAAAGAAGAACTTAATTTATGGAAGTATTCAAGCTATTGGAAGAATGTTAAAGTCATGGCTTATGTTAAACGGTTCATTGCAAAAGTACAGAAAAGGTCCTCCGAAAATGGACAACTAACTGTTGATGAGACAGAATTGGTGGAACTTGAGATTTGGAAATTAGTTCAACTGAATTTTCAAAGGTGGGAGGAGAGTTCAAGGGATTACAATTAATGGAGGTAAATGGAGTTTGGAGAGTCAAAACCAAGTCGCTTCATCGCCCTGACAAGGAAAATTTTCGTCTTCCTATCTTACTTCCTACATCACATCCTTTAGTTCAGCAGTACCTATGTTTATTTTATGCATAAGCAATATTGTCATGCTGGAATTCAATTCTTGTTAGGAAAAATAAGAGAAAAGTTTTGGATTATTAAAGGTCGTCAAGTTATTCGTAAAATTGTTCGATCATGTGTTACTTGCCGGAGATTTGCTGCTAAACCTGTGGACGTTCCAGTAACTTCACTACCATTAGATCGTGTAGCGGATTCAACAGCTTTTCAGATCACTGGAATTGATTTGTGTGGTCCAGTATATTTGAAGGGAAATGATAACAAAGCATGGATTGTGTTGTTCACATGTGCCGTTTATCATAGAATCCACCTTGAAATAGTGAAGACTCTTACGACAAATTTTATTTTAGCTTTAACTAGGTTCATTAGTCGGAGAGGAAGACCAGACACTATTTATTCAGATAATGGTACAAATTTTCAAGGTGCTGCAAATTTATTCCAGCAGATTAACTGGGAATTAGTTCAACAGCAAACTTAAGCAAAACAAATCAAAGGAAATTCATCCCTGTTGCTGCACCGTGGTGGAGTGGATGGTGGGAGCGGCTTATTCGCTCTCTTAAGGATCTATTACGTCGAATGCTAGGTCACCCAAAGCTTAGCTATGTGGAAATGGAAACATGTTTATGTGAACTGGAAGCCATCATGAATTCTCGTTCATTAACATATGTTACTGAAGACCCTGAAGACCTTATTCCTCCATCCATGTTTATGCAAACGACTATACAGACAGTCGTTCCGCAACTGGACAATATTCATGCACCAAAACTACGGAAGCAATTCAGCAAGCCTAAGAAACTACGTGAAGAGCTAAAGGGGCGGTTTCGCTCGGAATACTTAGGAATGTTGGTCCAGCGTAGCAAAAAAAAGAAGTTCGAAACATTACACATTAGCGAAGCTATATTAGTAGTCAATGATCAAAAGAAGCGGATGGATTGGATCATTGCCACAATTAAAGAGTTGGTTCCTGGTCGTAACGGAGTTCCCCGTATGGCATGGATCAGAACTAAAAATGGAGGAAGACATCTACAACCAGTTCAACGACTAGTAAAGCTAGAAGTTCAAGATGAAGTGTCCAAAGAATTAGCTTGCTTCGTTTTTTCGCAAGTCTTGAAGTCCTCTTCGGGAGCTAGCATCTTTGAAGATTGATATTGGAATATCAATCGGTGGGAGTGTAGAAAGTTGTTTGATTTTTACCCAATTTTTTAATCCGGTTGTTAAATGTCATTGTTAAAAATATATATGTTATCTGTCAGGTTGGTTTTATTTGGTATCGAAAAGGAGAAGTTTTTTGGATTCTGCTACAGAAATATTACGTACAATTTGCACCACAGAGTATCATCGTTAATCGGGTAGATTTCTGAAAAGATACTCAAATTTTATATTCTTCGGGAACTTCATCGTCCCAGCATAACTTTAAATTCCATAGTTCCTGCAGCATAATTTTAGGGGGTAACATCGCTGGGGCAGAAAATCCAATGGGATCAAAAACCTTTTGAACATAGGCCAAAATGTTTCGCTTCGTCAGTTTCTCCGGTGGTATCCAGGTTCCAATTTCTAACCTTAAAGTGTCTTTTTTCCTGTCCCAAATTAATCCTAAAACTTTGGTAGTTGAGTCTGATAAGATAGGTTCTGATTGGTCGCAATCTTCTTTTCCAATAGTGGTGCATTCCCATTGACGTAATTCGAACTTTCCTTGTCTCATAATGCTAACAGCTTGGTCTTTAAATTTTACGTACTCATCTTCTGTGTCCACTGATGTAGCTAAATTATCTACGTAAAATGACTCCTTAATTTTCTTTGAAGTAGTTTCAAATTCTTTGTCAACATTTGATAAATGAACTTCCAACACTGCTGCAAGTAGAAATGGACTGCAATTGACCCCAAATACTACTCTACAATGACGATAAATAATTAGGACCAACATACAAACAATTATTCAAACTTTGATTTCGTCCATTTTTGAAACTAGCATCAAAAACAGGCCGAATTGGTGAAGTTGTGCTCTCTGGCTTAACTACAGCATGATGAGGAAGGTAAAATCCGTTGGAAGTTTAATTTTCAGGAACTATTTTAATAATGCCTTCCTTTTGCCAATCTAGGAATACCTGATTATATTTCTCCATCATGCCTAGCCTTTTCAGTTTCTTGGTTGTTGCATTAAGTCGTTGCTCAGCCTGCTTTTTGTTGCAAGTGGTTAAACCCATTTCATCATTCCACGGCAATCCAACTGAATAACGGCCATCTTCTTCTTTTTTCAGATTTTCATGAAATTGAAGTAACGCCATTTTATTTTTCTCCTCATGAGATTTTACTTCAACCGGATCTTTGATTCCAAGACTTTCCAAATTCCACAGATCCATAACACTTTTAGTTTCCAAAGAAAGTAGGGTCGAGTAATGCCCAATAGATAACTCATGCTCTACATTACCCATAACAGTCCATCCTAACTTCGTCTCCATTGCAATAAGTCCATTAGACAATTTCACAACATTTCCAGTTACAATCTTAGCATACAAGTCCGCTCCTATTAACAACTCGATCTCTGGAGAACCGTAACCTATGTCGGACAGCCATATTCTTCTAAGCCTTAGTTGTGTCGTCCAAGGTCCACTATTCATTCTTGGAAGCTCACTACAAATTTTTTTGATGTCAATCAATTTAATCTTCGTAATGTAACTAGAACGTATATTTTTAACTTTTACTTCATACAAACAATGAGTTTTTACAAATTCTGATCCACCAAATACTTCATGGGAAATGTACTTCTTAGTATAGGGTACCAGTTGCATTTCCTTAGCGGTTCGATCCAATATATATGAACTCTGAGCACCGCTGTCCAAAAGAGCTCAAACTTTCCGCTCCTTAGTTCCTACCTTAAGTTTGACCATTAATGTTTGTAAAATATCTTCCTTACTACAACATAGGCCAGAGAAAACTGCATCGTCATTTTGTTGTCCTGGATCAGGAACAGTTATTTTCTTCGTACACATAATTTCATAATGTTTGCAATTACATTTAGTGCACTTGATATTTTCTTTGCAGCGTTTTGAAATATGACCAGGTTTCAAGCATGAAAAACAAATTCTTTTAACACGAACAATTTCTTGCTTCTCTTCCATTGACATTGACTTCGCTTTGTGACATTTTTTACTCGAATGTGATAATTCACAAAACACACATGAATCGCCTTTTCCAGAGTAGTGCTGCCGCAGTTGACATGCTATCACGATCCTTTATTGGATATTTATGAGATTTGGAACACGATTCCTTTTGATCTTCCAATCCGGCTTTAGCAATGTCAACTTTAAGTCGAACACGAACTTCCGCATCCATGAACTTAATTAGATCTCGTTCCCAGAGCTCTATTAATTCTCCGGGCAAGCACGATTCCACCAGTGGATACAAAAAGCAGCCACACACTTCAAAGTCGACTCCTAAGCTTTTCAATGAACGTAAACTTGTTGACATTTCATCATAAAGAGATGTGAGATCTTTTTTGTTTCTTAGATTTGATATAACTAATTTAAGCAATTTACGAACATAAACTTCTATTAGTATTGATTTGTTACCATACCGTCTTGTCAACGCTTCCACCATGTTTTTGTAGTTAGTTTTTGTCAATGGGAAACTATTAACAAGTTTGCTAGCTTTGAATCCTGGAGCCATTGTTTGAACCAAATACTGCACCTTCTTTGTGTCATTGAGCATTTCATTATCATGGATTTGCTCATATTGGTTCCACCATGGTAACCAATCTTCATATTCTCCTGAGAAAGGCTTAATAACAATCTTTGGCAATTTTGGTACTCTTTCTTGTACTTTACTTGCTGCAACTGATAATGGCTTAGAAACTTCTGCTATTGATTGATAAAATGCTTGAACTTCGTGCTTAACTTCCGTAATTTTATAGACGTACGTGTTTGTCCTTACACGCTCAGATTCGATTACTTCAGAAGTTAGCTCTTATTTAAGTATGTAGTCTAATATGGCTTCATCTAACTCCAAAAGCGTCTTCTCATATTTTTCCAAAATATCCATATTGATACTTATGACTGTCCTCGATGGGTTTTCTTTCTGGAATTCACCGGCTATGATTTTAATCTTCTCATCAATAGACTTTCGGACAATGTTACGCTTTCTTTCTTGACGCTCCATCGTAACTTTTGGTTTCTCTGTTATCACGAACAAAATGCCCACCCGGGGGCGCCAATAATTTTGAGTATCTGCTACAGAAATATTACGTACAATTTGCACCAGAGTATCATCGTTAATCGGGTAGATTTCTGAAAAGATACTCAAAAGGTTGTTATAACAACCTTTCTTTTTAGCCTGTTTATAGATTGTCTCAATACCCTAATTTTTCTAATCTTTTCTTGACTTCTAACAGTTTCTTGAAGTAACTTCCATCTTAATTTTTTTTCACTAAGAGAGTCAGCTGTTGGGTTTAATGACTGTTTTGCATTTTTGCCCACCCTGTACCAATTTGAAGCAACATATTATACATTTTTGGAATCAGCTCAGCAAAGGCAATTTGGAAATTGAAAAAAAAGGAGAGGGGTTGAAAAAATGGTGATGACATCATTACACGAAAGTGGTTCACCCTGTATATTAGATTATGATTTGAAACAATAGTAAATTGAAATCAAAAATCGACCTGTTTCGGGAATTTTTAATTTTATTGTTTATTCAGCCAATAATGAATTTATGCGTTAGTTTATGGACGCACTATATAATTACTAAGAGATAACTCTTTTAATCATTTAAAACAAGTAAAATCTACAAGTCATTGTATACAATGGTTTATTTACCTGTGAAATGAAATTCCAACCTCATTTTTCTCGCTGCTACTTCGGCATCCGTAACCACAATAATTCACCATTATTTAGTTCAAAAATAAATCACAAAATCTTGATAATTTTCACTTAAAAATTCACAAATGAAGCACGCGCTGTATTTGCTTTGTTCGCCACATATAAAATGGCGTCTGCTAAAAGTGTGTCACAGAACGCATGCTCAAAGCGGTATCCATGTGCTTACCTAATCTAAGATGTATGCGTATAAACGATAGTAATATTTTTATAAAGTACTAATTGTTATTAAAAAAAATAATTATTAATATTAAAAAATATTTTTTTCGTTCTAATTATTTGTATGAACAGTTTGGTGATATTAAAAAGAATCCTTAGTTTAGACATTAAGAAAGAATTTATAAATTTGATATATCAAATTTGGCAACGGTAGTTATATGATTAATCAACTAGTTCGGCAGCTATTTTCAGTGTCTTATCATTTAGGTACTTATAGGATAGGTCAATCATTACTTTTTGTATAATCGGACGGGTCGGAAGTATGAAGAAATCGGAAATAGTCGTTTTGGCCGGTATACATTTAATAAAAATGTATTGTTACGTTTTTTTGTGCCGCGTATAAAAACATTTTACTTTGATAAACATACTCTCGTGTTAGTGACATTTTTAAACTGAAATAAGTGAATATGGACAATGGCAGTTAAAAAAACATGGTTGAAAGGCAGATGATGACTGGCCAAGGGGGTAAGTTAAACAAAATTTTTATTTTTTTATTTATTTCAGTGGAAACATGGTTTTTTAAAGGTTAGTTTTTGCTGGACATAATTAGTAATGTGGTATGAATTTGCAATAATTTTTATTATTTTAAAATTATTAATTTAAAACGATAGAAAAAACTATTATCCGGTGCTCCGATTTTTTTTAAAAATTGATCAAGAAATCGTTTTTTAAATTCATTATTTTCTACAATTACATAATTTTTAAATTCAATAAAGGTTCTATATTTTCGGTAATTATTTAGTTTTAAATTAATAAATTTCATAAATTTAAACATAATTTCACACGAAAAAATATTATACTAATGTTGCCATGTTGTAAGACCAAATTTTAAATAATCTTTAATACAGGGTTAAATATTTAAAAATATGCAGTATAAATAAAAAATGTGTAAGAAATATTAACCTATTCTATAATATCAATTTTAACATATAAAAACTATTAGTTTTATAAAAATAAAATAAATGAACGCAATATTTTTTTAACAGTAATCATAAAAATTTTCAAAACTAGATATAAAGTCTAAAAAAAAAATTTTAATTCTCTTCCCGGCCAATTTACACGCTCCACGGAAAAAATCTTTATTTTTAGAATCATCATAGTGCCCTATCAAATTTTTATAAAAATAGGAGTTGACATATTTACCAACATTTTTACTAGGTACATATGGAATCTATTTATTGTTTTTTTTTTAATTAGTACTAAAATACTTCATATTTTTTATATAGTATAATAGTTTTTATACTATGAGCTTAGTTATCCATCATATGGTTACCCTTATTAGGGCCTCATTCCTTATCTATACTCTATTCAAACCGAAGCTACTTTCTATGTAAGCAAAAACACGTTGGAATGTCGTTTTTGTGTAGGGCCTCACTAGTAAAATGAATCTAATTAAGAATTTAATACAGTCTGAAAATATTTATGTATTATTTAACATTTTTAAAGTAATTTTTTACAGCAAAATCAATTTTACATCAGCATTACAGAAAAATTGAATTTTTTTATTTTAAATTTCACAATAAATAAATTGGAAACTGAAATAGTGTATTAAAAACAATGCATTTTATATGGCTTTTTGTTATGACGAGTTAAAGTTTAAAAAACCGAATCGCGGAGCGATGAGTTTTTTAGAGAACGAGTGTCAGAATAGCCACTTGAAATAAGTTGTTTATAATACCGGGTGTCTCAGAAGTTTCTGACCCATTTTAACTGCAAATATATCGGAACTTAAAACCATAGAGAGGTGCGGTTTTCGAGGAACAATTTCTTTTTATATAAAGTTTTTTTCAGCAGACATGTTTAATTTGTAAAATCTTATATAGGGTGTTTTAAAAAAAGGTGTTTTTTAAATGCAAATATCATCGATTTTTTTAATGAAACACCCTATATATTTTTCTTCTATTTCAAAGACGAACTCTTTCCCTTTGAGAAAATGTATAATTTGTGAAAGTTTAGATGAAAAATTAGTGTTTTTTTATTTTAATGATAATTGTTTATTAGATAGAGATGTCTACACAAAAAAATATAAAAAAAATACCAACACAAACTTGAAAAAAGTGTACCAAATTTTATTAAAGTAACTTTATAAATTATCTAATTTAATAAAAATTTTCAAGTGTTGTCCATTTTGGTCTATACATTTTTGTAACCTGAATAAAAAGTTTTGAAAAAAGTGTCGCAAGATTTCTGGGGTAATTTCTTGGAATACTTGGACAATGTTAGTTGTTCTATGGTCTCTATAATAGGATTATAACACCTATTTTTGATAAAAGACCATATAAAAAAGTCTGGAATCGTCAAGTCTGGTGAGTGAGCAGGCCACTCAATTGGTCCAGCTCTCCCAATCCACCTATCTCCAAATGTTTCTCTTAAAGAATTTCTAGCCACAAGTGAATAGTGTGGTATTGCACCGTCTTGCTGAAAGTTAACTAAATTTATGATGCCATCTTGTTCCAGTTGTGGATATAGGTAATTTTGTAACATGTCTGTGTAGACATTACCAGTAATTGTAGTTTCTTGAAAGAAGAACGGTTCATATATTTTTTCTTTAGAAACGCCACACCAAACGTTCAACTTTGGTGAATCTCTTTCCTATTCCTAAATTACCCTTTTATTTTCAGACCCCCATATGCGACAATTATGTTTATTACATCTCCCGTTTAAATGAAATCCAACCTTACCTGACATTATAAGTAAAACATCAGGAACTTCTCTAAATAAATCTAGTAATGTCTCAGAAAAAACAATTCTGGTTTGAAAATCCCTTTTATATATATATTTTTTTACATCTTCATACATCTCTGAACTTCTGATTTTGAAATTCCAGTTGTGGATGATACTTTCTGAAGAGATATTCGATTATTATTTTCTTGTAATTTTTCCTGATTACATAATAGTGTATTTAAAAAAATATCACCATTAAGTGTTTGATATTTCTTCCTTTCCATAGATCCATTTTGTAGGAATGCTGGGTACCATTTTTTAATGCTGTTTTTTGAAGGTGGATGTTTCCTAAATACCTAACGAAATCTTCTTTTGGTAGTAACAATTGATTCATACTTCATACATATGATACATTTTTGGAATCACCTCAAACAGAGTAGTCCGAAAATTGAGACAGAATGGGCGTGTTTTAAAAAAATTACGGTGATGTCATGACCCCAAAGTAATTCAGGGTGAATTAAAATTAAAAATCAACAAGTTTCAGGAGTATTCTTTAAAATGGCTTATTTTTTTGACATTTGCTTTATTTACAACCTACTTCTATTTAACAGAGTATTAAGTAAATATTATAAAGGATTTTCGCGTTAAAAGGAAACATCCAGTGACTTTTCACCTTATTCTACATTGTTCTATTTTTGATTAGTTCTTCAGGCCAAATTCTTGCAAGTCTCCGGACGGTCGGTCCATTGTTGTATAGATTCTCTACTAGTTCATTATCGTGGTTGATGGTCCGTTGGTTGTATGAGATTGATAGCCGGTTGATTTCATCTTTGATTAGGGGAATTTGTAGATCTTCGTGAAGTGTCCGGTTGCTTACATACCATGGTGCATTGGTTAGTGATCGTAGTACTTTGGATTGAAACCTTTGAGTGATATTCAATGATGTTGGCTTTGCACAGCCCCATAGTTGGAGTCCATAAGTCCAGATTGGTTTGATCCTCTTTTAAAATATATAAAAATTAATATACCATTACATTTTTTTTTTAAACTAAAAAAATTGATATCATTTCAGTTAACGCCATCTAGCGGCGACAGCAAAACTCAAAAATTCAAAACCAAATAAGCGTTTTATAGTGCAAATTATGCACTTTCCTATGATCCTAAGTTTGCTAAAATCGGTCAAAAGAAACGGGAGAAATCTTGGTTTGTTTATAAAAAAAATTTAACTTCCCCCACCGCTTTATTTTGATAGATAGAACAAAACGTTTTAGCCAAAAATATAGGAAAATGGTCAGTAAATATGAAAATGATATCATCGATATACCTTCATTATGCAAAATTCTATACTTGGTGTTGGTTGTTACGACCTCTAGCGGACGTTTGACAAACTCTAAAATAATTTACAGCAATTTCTCTTGGCGACTTTTATCATGATTTTTTTTTCTCAAATATATACGACCAATATCTTATGAGATATAGCCGCTCACTACCCTTAACTGATCACCCTGTACGTATTGAAACAGTTTTATGTAAGAGTTACTTTCTATTTTTTCTAGGTGAGTATTGAAGAAAATATCATCAGATCTTCGTACGGCGTTCTTCACGATCATCAGTAGAGCTCTTTTTAATAATATAAATGGTGAGTGAAATATTTCTTTTAAAAAGAAAGATACAAAGTCACATACAAGTGTAAAATTGATACACTGTGGTTCTAATAAAGAATAGTATATTACACACCGAGGTGGAAAGTGTTTCATTACTGTCGAGAGATGAGATAACTCGAGTTACATCTCGAGACATGCAGTAGGAAAGTTTCTACTGAGGTTTGTATACTATTTTATTCACAATCAATTGTTTCAGAAAATAATTTAAAAATAACAATTTATAAACTATGTATATTTCTAAAATACCCAGTATTCTCGTATGTCCTATATCACTGTCAGACATTTTACTAAATGAGTTTTCTTTTTAATCTGAAGTTACTGTCAATATAATGAGAAATCGAGAAACGTCATTGCCATAGTCTACTACCTGCAGCAATGAACAATTATATGATTAGTTTAATGGAATAATTAGAGAGTTGTCCGAGTTAAAATTAAGAAGCTTAGTAAATAATAATAAAAAAGAAGAAGAATGACAGGTCGGGAAGTGGCCATTTCCCGACCTAGGTCGGGAAGTGCTACTGTATAAAAAAGCTTTACTTTCTAACTTTTGAAATGTCGATAATGGTTACACTACATATTATTATGTGATTGTGAATAAAAGAGTTTTTGTAAAAAAATATCGTTTTAATAGTGGAAGTTTAGTTTAACTGTGCAGTTATTTATTGTTCTTAGTAAGATGAACTTCCAAAAAGTAGAGGTTAACACAATCAATTTCATTAAATCATCTTCGAGAGAAGAATTAACCTAAATATCGTTTTTCTTTTGACGATTTATTTATTTTGTTTTTACTAAGTTAAGAGAAATTTTTTTATTTTTTGGCGGGTGTTCCAGTAGAGGTTACAACATGTTTTCAAAATTGGCGGATACGCTTCAGAAATATGCAATTAAAAAATATGGTGAAAACGCTACTTTCTGTGGTAGAGTACATAAAAAAGATAAATATAGGCAAAATTCCCCTATTCCTGAATTAAAATTAGAAGAGTAAGTTAATTTATCATGTTTTTTACAATTTTCAACTAATGACATTCGTTTTCAAAGAAAATTTCATTTTATTTATAAAAAAACTAGGATATGACTTAAAATACATTATGACAAAAACTGTTTTATCTAAAATTGAACTGATAATTTTTTAATAGTCATCCATCCAGAACTCTTCGAGCCACAGATCGCTGTTAGCGTAGAAACATAAATAATTTTGCAAAAAATTATTGTATACGAAAAAATAGTATACCTATTAAAAGAATTAAGAATAATAAAAAACTCTTCGTTTTAACTTCCAAGTTTATTTGAAAAAATTAGGTTTTAAATCACAATGACATATTTAAGTAACAATCTGACGATGCTAATCTTAGCGAAACGGCCGTCATTGTGATTAAAAACCTAATTTTTTCAAATAAACTTGGAAGTTACGTGAAAACAAATAGTTTTTTATTATTCTTAATAAGATGGACTTCCAAAAACTAAGGGTTAGCACAATAAATTTAATTAAAAGAATTTCTCTTAATGACATTGATTGTACTAACCTTTACTTTGTGAAAGTCCATCTTACTAAGAACATTAAAAATTGACGATGTAACTTCAATATGTCAATCAGACGCTGCTACTTTTTAGCAAAACAGTTGTCATTGAGTTTAAAAAAGCAATTTTTTAAATAAATACTGGAAGCATTGTTTAAAAAAGTTCTATTTTTAATGTTCATAATTTCTTTTAAATGAATATAACAATTTATAATTAAACCACCTATTTAAATCTACACTTAACATACACTCATTATTTTTTCTTTTGTTACAGGGTAAGTTTTTAAACAAATTTTCTATTCCCATGTACTGATTTTCGATGTACTACATGATCGTCACTAGAATTTGATTTTGGAAATGGTGAGTGTTCTAAAAAATTGGATACTCAAATGATATAGATAATTGAACCGATATTATTTTTACTTGTATATCGATTACAAACTGCTATAAACTTGTGCAAATTGGTAAATTAATACTTAGTAGACTACAATAGACAGTTTACGAAGACAGTGATTGTTTTTTTAGTGTACAGGGTGAAATTGAATAGTCCTTTAAATTTTTGTACGATTCTTATTTAGTTCTTTTGATAGAAAAATATATAGTTTAATTAAATGAAGCTACATTAAACATTAAATCCTTTGATGTGATTGTTTTTATTTACAGAATTGATTTCGTAAAAAATTATTTAAATTGATTTTGCTAATTCTTAAGGAAAATATATTGTGGGTTGCCTAAAATTACTGGTTTGCTTAAGGTATTTTAAAACAAAATAATGTACAGTAAAATAGCTTTTATTCAAAAATCTTATATTGAAAGTTATAAAAATAATGTGTTTTTTATACTAATGAAATTATATGCTCAATATTTAAAACATTTTTAGGGGCACATACTGAACCACCGATATTATTTTTACTTGTATATCAATTACAAAGTTCTTTTGATAGAAAAGTATATAGTTGAATTAAATACAGCTCCATTAAATATTAAATCCGAACTACAATATAACCACATTAAAAAATACCTCAAAACGATTCAAATTATAAACTCCAAATACCTAGTGCTTAATTTTATATATTTTTTACACAAATAATATTGTTAGTTATGTAAAACTTATTTAATTGTAAAAATATGAGTCGCTAATATTTAAAATGGTTGATGCGAATTGTCTAATGAAAAAAAAACCTTTGATGTGATTGTTTTTATTCACAGAATTGATTGCAATAAAAAATATTTAAATTGATTTTTCTAAATTTTTAAGGAAAATACTACTTCAGTGTTTTTTTATACATTAATGAAATTATGTTCAATATTTAAAATATCTTTTAAAATTTTATAGTTTGCAAATATTAAGTTTTATTTTTAATAAATCATTAATTAATATTTTTTTAATGTTAAACAAATTTATTATATAGATAATAATACAATAATAAGAAACATCAAGGTATAGACAGCGTAAATTCTTTTACGTAACAATTTCAATTTTAATAATAAATTCCAGAATATATACCGACATGTCCTTAAAATCTAGTATACCATAATTTCTTAGTATGACGATAGCAATTTATCGACTAATATCAATACCTTCTAGTTTTCACTCTGTCAGGAAAAGAACCTAATATCAAAATATTCTGTGAGTCTCGGCAGAACTCACCCCTTCACGCTATTCCATATACAGAATTCAAATCAACCCCCTCCTGAACTACAGGACTTTTATCCCTACTTATTACACTTCTTTGTTGCCTCTCAAGACAAACTTAATGTTGCAAGTTATCCATACTTCGCTTTTCATAAGTTACAAGTTTGAAGATCAACTCACTATTAGTACTGTAGTGTACAGAAACCTTATGTCATGATATCTTCTCTAAATATCAGAACTCGACAGTACTCACCCCTTTACGCTTTTCCATATACAGAATTCAAACCAACCCCCTCCTGAACTACAGGACTTTTCTCCCTACTTATTACACTTCTTTGCTACCTCTCAAGACAAACCCAATGTTACGAGTTAACCGTACTTCACTTTTCATAAGTTACAAAATTGTAGATCAACTTACTGCTAATGCTGTAGTCTACAGAAACCTCATGTCATAATACCTTCTCTAAATATCATAAAAAGAAACATACTTTTCTCTCACTAAGTCTTCTTAACAATATTTAAAAGACCTTCTCGAGGCACGTGAAACATTCCTTGATGGCCAAGAAGAAACTGAACTTCATTTTTTTACTTGTATTGTTTTGCAAAAGGTAACAAGCAAAGATTTAGTTGATTGATAATCTTAAACGACAAAAATATTTGCAGATCCAGGATGCAAGTAACTGAAGGAATTGCTAAATATAATAAAAAAAATTGGAACTAAGACATCGAAAACAACATAAGAAAGAATGACATTCTAATATTTCTGATATCATAGGAATACACTTAGGATAGGTAAATATCTTTAGTCAATACTAAGTAAGTGGTGATAATTATCAAAAGAATTGACAAATAACATTTTTAGACATAACAATAGTCTTCGTGCTGTACAATTTTCAGGTCCTATTATCAGAAACATGGAAAATAGTAACCATAAACAAGATATTTCAAAGAAAATTGTTATTCTACACCAAGGTAATAAATTTTACTTTCCTGCAAGGTTAGACGAAATTATAGATTTGATATTTATTTCAATATTTCCCACTATTATAATTTAAATTTAGTACTTATTCATTTACATTTACGACACATTACATTTTTCACTTGGCTTATATTACTTGAAAATAGAATTTTATAGAGACGCATCTTGTTGAATACATCCAAGCGGCTTGAACACTTTGCCAAAGAGTATGGTCTATTTCAACTTTAACATCAACTATCCAACTTCTTTTTCTCCCAATAGCGTAGAAGAATCATTGGAAGACATTAGGTATCAGAAACTAAGTTTTTAAAAGAACAATTTGATTAAGAATAATAAAAAACTCTTCGTTTAAACAAAACTTCCAATATTTATTTAAAAAATTGCTTTTTTAACTTTAATGACAGCCGTTTCGCTAGACTTAGCATCGTCAGATTGACATATTGAAGTTACATTTTGTTTGTTTGTAGCTAGGTACCTGATGTTTATTAGGTAGTTATAAGGCTAGACCAAGTATGGAAGTAATAAGACATAACAATATTAAAGCCTACCTAATACTACCTAATAAACATCAGGTACCTAGCTACAAACAAACAAAATGTAACTTCAATATGTCAATCTGACGATGCTAAGTCTAGCGAAACGGTAGTCATTAAAGTTAAAAAAGCAATTTTTTAAATAAATATTGTAAGTTTTGTTTAAACGAAGAGTTTTTTATTATTCTTAATAAGATGGACTTCCAAAAAGTAAGGGTAAGTACAATAAATTTAAAAATTTGATTGTTCTATAAAAGGTAACAATTTTTATAGTAGGTACATTATTTAATTTTTATATAATTGAGAAGATATTGCAGATGGTTGTTTTGCTGTAATATTTACAGGTTTTATTTTTTATCAGAGTTATAAAAGAAGACTGAAGATCTTTATAAGAATATCTTTAATGTTTGGCATAAGGTAACAAATCTAGGACATTACATTTTATTTTTTTGTTTCATAATTTACAGGTCTGTTGTTAGGATTATGGAAGACATTATCAGGTATGAAGAACATAAATATTTATAAGAAAATCTTTATATTTCTGCACAAGGTAAATCTAGCTCAATGTTTCACCGAATATACCTAATAAAAAGACGTTAAATTTTCTTGCTTTGCTTTATAATTTACAGGTCTATTGTTAGGAACATTGAAGCCATAAAATATGAAGAAACAAAATCTTTATAAAAAAAACTTTAGTTTTTCCTTGCAAGGTAATTTTTTAACTCATGGTATTCTGTTTTATGTTTTAAAAATGTAAATGTTGGATTTTGAATGCTGGTGGGTATGTTGGTGGGTACTAATCAGGGTTGTGAAAACTTCTTGTAGATCTTTGCGTACTAATGTAGCATTGGGATGGTAGTTCTATTAACCACTATATATATTTGATTACATATGTTTTACTTGATCGTTTTGACTTGTCATATTACAGGTCTTATTAAGAAAAATTAAGTCTTTCGTTTACGACTTATATTACTCAAAATGATATTTTGATGCTGAATGCAACTTCTTGATCATACAGCGAGATATATGGATTGTTAATATTCACGCAAGTAAATAGAAAGTTTTCTTTTAGGTTAATTATTGCCCACCGATTGAACATTTATTCACCTAGGATTAGAATATCGAAGGCACGAAAGAAGAAAAGACAGCCCGACAGAAGGGCGGTTCAGAACGGCCACTTGATCAGTGCTTGCACTGATCAACGTCGTTTATAATCAGGGTAAGTACCAAATCTTCATATTTCAACCAGCAAGAGTCAATAATATTTTAAATTACTATTTACTACTTATTAGTAGAAGACAATCAGATAAATGAAGCTTGCATTGTTTCGGACTCAAAATCTGTTCGTACTGGATTAAACAATAATGCAATGATCCATAAAAGTAACATATTTTGTAAGATTAAACAAAAATTGGTAAAATTAGATATTACGTTTATTTGGGCCAAGGGTCACACTGGTATTGAGGTGGTTGACCGGCTGGCAAAGGAGGCTGCCATAAATGGGGAATTTGTCAATATAATAACCTCCTTTGATTTATAAAAATTTCACAATAACTCCTTAAAGGAGAAATGGAAACAAAAATGGACTAAACTTTCTAACAGCTCCAATAATTTATATTACCTTCTCCACCCTTCCTTGCCTGAAGATATCCCACACATATTCAGATACAACTTTGCCAAAAACTCATCTGCGACAATATCTAGGTTAAAATGTAATCACGGTAGGTTTCCTGCACACCTTGCTAGGCTTACCTTAGTTCCTTCAGCTTTATGTTAATGCGACAATTTTTCTACTTTTGATATTAATCATATTCTTTTTCAGTGCTCCAATCCTAAGCAAGAAATTGAATTGTTTTATAAAACATTGACAGATAATAATATTCAGTTACCAGTATATATCGCTCATCTGCTATCGCTTAACCAAAAATATACTTTGGAACTCATATGTACCTAATTTCTTGCACAAAATAAATATAATATTGTAATAAATCATTTTGTAATTAAAAAAAAATCTGCGGCAAATGGATTCGTTTCACTGCCAAAATCATACACACATTAGTACTTTGGCAAAGTACGTTTATTTTTATTAAACTGATTATTTTGATCTGAGCAAAACAAATCTCTCCTAATAAATAAATAAAAATCACATTGGAATAGACGGTTGTCGAAATATATAAATAGTATAAGATGTATAATAATGTAGGAACTTCAGCAATAAGGAGTTAAATATTTATCGAAACTTGAAGCTTTATTTATTTTTAATTTGTTATAAAGTTTATTAAAATATGCCTAATCAAATAAAATAGATGGGCAACACTGTTTAAGAGTTGTCAGCCGACACATCTCAACTGGTCAGGCGATTGTAGAAAATAAGAAACAAAATAATAACCTTAAAAGCACATATGAATTTTATTATAATATAGTAAAGTAGTAAAGATCCAAATTTTGCGGATTTTGGTTCTTGACATTCTTTACGATTGGTTACGATGCCTAGGGTACAGAGATCTGTACGATTTCGTCAACTTAGTGAGTTTGATAGGGGTCGTATAGTGGGACTTCGGGAAGATGGATTTTCTTTCCGGGAAATTGCAGTTAGAGTGCAAAGAAGTGTAGACACCGTGGTTAATTGTTGTCAGGCATGGCTTCGAGAAGGCCGTACGCAAAAAAGCAAGGGGCTCTGAACGCCCCAGTAGAACAACAGAAGAGAACAGTGAAGATCGCCGCCTAAAATTATTGGCCTTAGGGGACCGTTTATCCACTATCAGGTCCATTGCAAATGAATGGTTTGCAGAACACGGAAGACCTATTGGCATGCGAAGTATTTACCGACGAATAAGACGTGTTGTCCTGTTTTCATACTGACCACACTGGGTTCTCCCTTTAACTCCAGAACACCGATGTAATCGCCTTGAGTGGTGCAGAGAACGGTCACTCTGGGATCAGAAATGGAACAATATTGTCTTTAGTGACGAGTCTCGATTTTGTATAGACATGCACGATGGTCGAGCGAGGGTTAGAAGACGACGTGGTAAAAGGAGAAATCCACGGTTTTTTGTTGAAAGGCATATTCATCAAACTGTTGGAGTTATGGTTTGGGGTGCTATAGCTTATGGTTCGAGATCACCTTTAATCTTCATCAGAGGTAACAAGGACGCGCAGCATTATATCCAAGAAGTTTTAGAACCCCATCTTTTACCCTACCTTAACACCCTGGCAAATCCAACTTTCCAACAGGATAATGCCCGATCCCATGTCGCAAGAGTCACAATAGACTTCTTTCAACATAATGATATCACATTATTACCTAGGCCACCAAGATCTCCCGACTTATCCCAACTGAGCACGTGTGGGATATGTTGGGTAGGAGATTGCTCAATTTGCAACGTCCTCCTCAGACTCAAGATCTTCGAGAGGAGTTGGTAGTTGTCTGGAATTATACCGCAGGAGGACATTGACCAGCTGATTAGAAGCATGCCTAGGCGCGTTGGACAATGCGTAACACATCGGGGTGTATCCACACATAATTAAAGGTAAAGCAACGCAATCATTTTGAACTGGGTGTTCGGATTTTTATGTTACTTAGTATAAATGTTTAATAGTTGTCTGGTATTTAAAAATTTTGTGTAAGGCAGGTTGTCTAAGCTTCTGTATGGTTTGTATTTCTGTCGCCTGCCAATAATAGGTATCCACATTATTGTAATAATTTAAATTTTTTATTAATTTAAACCTATAAATTTAAATCCCAGAATACTATTAAATTAGGTGATTTTAATGTATATTTAATTTGAGTTAATTAAGAAATAAAACTTATTATTTCCTTTGTATTTTTAATAATTCGTTGTGATGTTATTTATACCTAGCAGAACTATGCTGGTTCAAAAAATTTACTCTAAAAAGTGTTTTTGTAGTATATTACACCTCTTTACGTTACTAATGTACTAGTTAGTGAACTAGTTCAACGAATTCAGCTTTCAAGAAAAAAACTATACCTAACTTCTTTGACATTTATTTACAGCAGTTTTTATTTTTAATTAAATAAAAAGGATAACAGTACATTCAAACTAAGTGCCAATAAAAAAAGAGATTTTTAAATTCAATTTTCGTTTTTTATTCATAATCAAATTTACTAAATGAAAACCAATTAAACTGTAAGATTGCAGGGAAAATGATTTGATTTGGCAACAATGCTAAGTCGAAGATTCCTGTAAATTTGTAATGTCTGCGCATGCTCCTCAGGAGGGACAACTAAATGCACCATTACCATGATACAACAAAAATAAATTTGTTGTATCATGCACCATAACAGATGAAAGAACAGAAGTAGTCAAATTGATTCGGATGTTTCTCACTTTCATGTTTATTGTTAATCATTGTTAACAGTTTATAAAAAATATACCTATACACACTTAAAAGAAAACAAAATTTAAAAGCCATTTTAGTAAAATTAATTTACTTTATTTCAAGAAAATAATGACATCTTTTTAAAAGTAACGTTATTGAACATTTTTTTTATAATAAAAATGTGTCTTCCTCGCTACGCGGGAGATGATTGACTGCTTATATAAAAAAGTTCATACTTAAATCGTGTGTAAAGGAAAATAGAGAAAAAGGTAGGTTTTAATTAGTGGAACGGCATCAACGTATCAAAAACAGCCAGACGAAAAGCCGTTTCTCGGAAGATTAATGCAGGGTCCTTTGCAATTTCCGAATTTAATTTACCAGAATTGAATAGCTCAATATAATGATCAAACAAAAATTCCTATTAGGGGTAAATATATCCAGAGACATAAAATATTGCAGAAAAAATAGTTGTTATTAATTTTGTGAGAACAAAAAATATATTTATAATACAAACCCACATAACACTAATGGTACATTCACATTCTAAGAATATGCCCATGAATTACGTTTTCGAACATTTTGAAAGGTATATGCTAAACAACTCCATTTCACGTTCCTTTTCTTGTAAATTTGTATGTTCTTTATGGTACATTCTTAACATGTTCGTATCATGTAATTTTTAAATACCCAACAATAATTCCACTGAAAGTGATATGATGATATGATAAGAATATTTTGTACAAACAATGAAAGGAATATTCTTCTGGGGACGTGAATATAATGTGCGATATTCATTCCTATTGTTTGGATGAGCAAGTTACAAGATTACTTTTGATATTTGAATAATATAACTTGGTTATCGAAACTCGCGATAGACAGGAAAAAAGTGTATGTAGTCTAAACTGTGTACAGTGTAATACTGAGAATATTCTATTTACGTACTACCAGAACATTTTTATCACATGAATATAATATACTTATCATGCACTGAGATCAAGACATATTCTAAGAACGTTCTTGTTTAGACTAAAATAGAATATTACCATCTAATGCTGAGAATTTGATCTTTACATACTTCAGAACATTCTTTGCATATACATATCAAGTAATTTGGTACGGCCTTTTGAGGTGACTATCACATTCTGATCATGTACTGAACGGTATTTACGCATGTTAATAGAACATCCTTGTTCCAAAAAGAATGTTCTTATTATGTGCAAAGAATGTAAAATTGTTGTCTGGGAAAATAATTTTAACATTGATATTTAAAATATTGTGTAATATATTCTATGTTAATTTTAATGTGGTTGCAAATGTATATTTCGTTTTAAATAAATATTTAATATACTTATGGTACCTTCATTTTTGCGTAGATTTTGTATTTGATTACTAATTTCTTGTTTGGTTTCATTCTCATTCATCGCTCAAATTTTAACATAGACAGATGTCCTACGTATGTTTTTAATCACCATTATATTTATTCTGAATTTAATTCAAAAGGAAAGCTCTTTTTTATTCAGGCAGTTTTTCTGTCATCTTCTGTCTGGAATTGATATTTATCACAACATATCTTATATAACTAAAAACACATAAATTAAATTTAAAAGTAGAATTAAAAATAAAATGATTTCAGTGGCGTCCAACTATTAATTTCCTAAAGAAAACAATTTTGTACAACCCGTCAGAGCTAATGAACTTATACCTTGGCAAGGCATTTCTTTGAATAATATATGTGTAAAATAAGCATACTTTACTTTATAATTAAAATACCTTACTATCTTATATTGATAATATTAATAATTGGCAAATTATACTTATATCAAATTTTATTATGTGAATATCTTTCATACCTAATTCAATGCAAAATTTTATTACAAATTGTTTTATTATTAGTTAATATTATTAACTAACCTTTTTACATTACAATATCCGGAAATAAGTTATTAATTGTCTTAATGTTTTATTTAAAAAATATATTCTATTAAATTAAATAAAACGAGTTTGAGGAAATTCTTAAATTGCCTTTGAATATGTCTCGATGAAATTAATTTAGAGCTCAAATAAATAAGAAAATAACAATAAATAATAAAAAAAGGTAAGCCAACTTTGCTTAGCTGTGTTCATTTAAACTAATTGAGAATAATAATTATAATTTAAAATAAACAAATAAAATAATAATTTTATAAAAAAGAAGGTACCTATTTGGAAAATGGAATAATAAGAAATTGGAAAAGAAATAATTGGAAAGGAAAGAACAACAAAAGACTGTACGGTTCGTTAATTAATAAGTTAGTTAGGGATCAGATTAGTTAGATAAAATTTTATTCGGATATTTATTCTAAATTCAATATAAAACATTAAAATAAAAATGTTTTAACCCCAATTTAAATAATTTACAAATTAAAATTTAAATTAAACTCAGTAGTGAGATATATCATCACACATTATTTGATGGATGTGAATCTTGGGTGCTAACTCAAATAACAAAAAGCTGCAGAAATGAAATATCTAAGAGCAGAATGGATAAAATAAAAAGCCAACAAATAATAAGGAATGATTTAGAAATAGAGCCTGTGTTATATTTCATAGAAGGAAGACAACTTAGCTGGTAAGGACATCTCTAAAACGACCTACGAGGCAAATTTGGGAAGCAAGTAGCGATTCCTACAGTTATGATGCTTATTAATGCCTGTAAAAATCTTAAAACGTGTATCCTTTCAAACTTATTTCCAATCGTCAAAGGTTTAGGCATTTAAATCTTGAGGTGTCATGAAGGATTATTTGACAGTAGTCCATGTACAGTCTCGGTCTTCGAACCCCTACAGCCAATGTTATTTCATGTCTCACCCCATTCTATTAAACATACTTTTATTGCGTTCATCTTGGCTTTGCCGTCTCAGAATATTACAATGGTATCTGATGACCTTTTACCTTTGTAGAGGCATTAGGTTGAATTAAGACTCTAGAGCTGCTGTTAGTGTACTCGTCATGCTTGCTTTGGCCTGCTATAGATGGCTCTGGATGCTTCAGTCTGTTCTGTCCTTTGCCATCATTCTAAGCATTCGTAGATCACTATGATCTTATGACCTATTCATAGTAAGACCACAATTCTTTCTATTTATTTGTTATACCCTGTAAAAATCTCTTCCAAATGTACGGAGTTTCTTTCTTATTGAGAAATTTCTAAATCAGATTACTAGAACGTCTTAGAAAAGTGATGAAACAACCTTATTTGGGGACATCTTTTGTCTGCTTTAGCTACAATTTCTGTCTCCCTTTTTACCTCATTTTATTCTTCAGTATTTCAAACGCAGAACCAATATGTTTTCTGTATCTATTCAAATTATTTATCGTCTATAATAAATTTAATTATTTTTGTACTATTTGCTTTTTGTAACAATAGTAAAAATAATGTTAAATTTAATAGAGGGGATATTTCTCCAGTGAAATGCATTTTTTTATAAGAAATAAAACTGGTATGCGTATCGACGTACGTATAGATACTAGATACTCTATAGAATGCTGTTATTCCTTATTTTATTGGAGAATGCCGCTTAATGCACGATAATGCACCAGCACACGTGGTACGAATACTTAACGAAAACTTAGACAAAGTTGTCAGGAATTGCACACTGCATTTCGCCAAGAATTTGATGAAATTTCTCAACACTCAACAAAAATTTTATTAGTTGAGTGAATATTACAGTTAAATTGACGTAAAAGGGGAACTTAATACTTATTGCACTACAATTCTTATTATAGTGTTGTAAAATTGAATAAAGATAATATTCAATTTAGTATCTTTATTGAATATTTAATCTCACTAGACGAGTTATCTAATTTTATAATACTAACTATAGTACATGTTCTCTCTGTAGCTAATGCCTACAAACTGTATCTGAATAGGTGAATCGAATTTTAAGGTCTTCTCTAGTAAAATGATAATACTCATTATTACTTAAAAAAAGTTTAACAGCAAATTTGGAGAGTATAGTGTTGTCCATTAAGAAAAAAATCTGATATAGTTTTATGATGATTAATACACACCCCGTATATTATTTTATGTTTAACAATTAAATAGTATGTAAACAAAGCGAAGGATGGTTGATGAGTCGACCTTTAACTAATTTCACGAGCAATGAACGAACGTGATTTCAATAAAATAACATAACTCAGGTGTTTAGTAACTAACCTGCATAAATATATCGGTTTGACCGACAATGCAGTCAGTCAACGTCAGTTATTAATGATTCTATTATATTAATATATACACATATGTCCAAAAGTTTGGAATAATGGAATATTTCATCTTTTAATTAATTTTTATAAATAATTTTTTTAATATAAGTAAACATCATGTTGCTACAACTCTAACCAAT
Organism: Ophraella communa; assembly: GCA_035357415.1. Classification (NCBI taxonomy): domain Eukaryota; kingdom Metazoa; phylum Arthropoda; class Insecta; order Coleoptera; family Chrysomelidae; genus Ophraella; species Ophraella communa. The sequence goes on from CM068987.1 coordinate 17,707,624, forward strand.
AATAAATAAATCTCGAAGTCAGATAAACATACAAAAAAAAGTGAAAAAGGTGAAAAATGTACAATGTATCACAAATTTTTTAAAATAAATTAATAAGCAAAAAAAGTTTTTTTTAATCAAATTAATAATCAGTATTTCCTCCATGGGCCTGTATGCATGACTGTAGGCGATGTGGCATGCTATCGATTAAATGGTCGAGCTGGGCTTGCGGAATTCTCTCCCATTCTTCACGAGCATCTTTCAGTTCTCGTAGAGTAATTGGGGGAGGTTTTCGCTTCTTAATGCGTGTTTTAAGAATGTCCCAGGCATGTTCAATGACGTTCATGTCAGGGGAATTTGATAGCCATCTTAATGTGGATATCCCTTCTTCCAAAAAATTTTGTACTGCAGCTGTTCGATGTGAAGGTGCATTGTCATGCATAAACACAAATCCATCACCTACCACCCCCCGGAATAGACGCACAACAGGATTTAAAACTTCCTCGATGTACACAGCACCAGTGATTTTTCTCTCCAAAACCAGAAGAGGCGTGCGTGTACCCCTCATAATACCACTCCAAACCATAATACTCCCACCTTCAAATGGAACACGTGGTTGAGCTGTTTCTAATCGGGCTTGTCATCCTAGGGCTCTCCAAACTAGCGTTCTTCGCGAATCAGAAACCAAGCCAATTCTTGATTCATCAGAGAACATCACGTAATTCCAGTTAGGACCATGGTGTAACATTTCTTGAGCCCATTGCAACCTTACAATTTTTTGTTGATAGGTTAGTTTGAGAACACGTAGAGGTCTTCTGCGATACAAATTTACCGCATTTAATCTTCGTGTAATTGTTTGCCTGGAGATATTCAGTCCTTCAAGTCTAGCAATTTCTCTGGATATGCCACTTGTAGATTCCTGTCGATTTCTTCAAACTATCAATGTTATCTGCCGGTCTTGTGCTGTTGTTGTACATCGACTTCTGCCACTTCTGGGACAATCCTTCTCATCATTTGTGTCTTGGAATTTTTTATAAATTTCCGATACAGCACCTTGAATAACACCAACAATATTCGCGATATCACTTTGACTAAAGCCCTGTTGTGACAAAGCAATTACTCTAGACCTATTAAAATATGATATGTCTCTTGGCATTTTTAAACAGCTAAAATGAAATTTAAACAAGAATTGGAATAATGTGAAAGCACCCAAATCAATTAAATATAACCAAATTAATACAAAAACGAATAAAATTTACTATTATTTTGATTTAAAAACGCTTTAAAATAAAAATCAACAAGAGTTTTTAAAAAACCATAGGCGTAGATATATTATTTCTAAATATTCCAAACTTATGTGTATATATAATTATTATATAATATGTTTAGTTTCAAGTGATGTACCAGCGATCATTTATAGTTTTGTATAAAATGTTAAAGTCATCAAGTGGGTTTTAATCCAAACCCAAAGGACCTCACCACTTGACGTAAAAAGACAACACAGTTTGACCAATACCTAAAAAACCTGAATTGCTTAAAAACCCCAGTCCTGTAGAGGACCCTAAATCTGGGCACATATATCTTTTATCAATTCCATTATTAGTAAAATATTCAAATCTCCACCAAAATTCAATTCCATTCATGTATCTATCTAATTGCTAAAAACTAAAAAAGCTTCCTAAAAATTAAAGCATAACCAATGTTGTGTGTATTAACAAAAATACTTGCTCTACCATAAAATTTAGCCTGAAGGGCTTTAGAGTAAATGGTATTTACAGAGCTTCGACATTTCTACGGTTTTATTGATTAAAAAATCCACGTTACAAAGAAACAGATAACGAACTATGAATTTATTTTTCAATTAAATGCCCAAAATTAACCTTGAAATCTAAAGAGTATTTTCTCACAATTTATTTTAAAAATTTGTCGGAATTTACTGAAAGACGTGTTTTTTTACCGACTATTTTCGGATGTTGAGGAATTTGTCGATGATAAAAAGGGGTTTAGAAGTTAAAAAAAATCGGTTTTTGTGTAACGGGGGAAAATGTATTTAAAATTATAAAAATAAAAGAGAAATTTAGGATTTAAATTTAGAAAGTTGACATTAAAATTTACATGATACTTGTTATGAAACATCGATAGGGTAGCTAAGAAAAAACTAAAAAATAGACGGCCCATCAAACAGTGAACATCTTTACTTCATCTGGAGATAAGATCTCTTGTCTCTTTTAACATTGAGCTAGCATACAAAATTCAATATTCGGGAAAATATAATAGTATGTGATTAATTGAGTATTATATCTGATATTTAAATTATAAATCAATTTGATAATAAAATCAAATCTAATCACATTAGAGTGCACCAATTTCCTATAAATCTATTGAAAACAAATTTTCGAATCAAATTATTGTACTTACAAGCATTCGGTATCGTATATCAAACGAACCTAAAAGGAGTGAGTTAAATAAAAAAAACCATTTCGTATAATAAAAAACTTTAATACTAAATTAGTTAATTAACAAGTAGAAAATCCCAGCGGATGAAAAACGAATCAAACCTCATAACCATCGCAAAAAAACGCTCAAGCGCTTGTTTCAATGCCCCAAGGATCCTTCTTTGCATTTAATAACGCGACAGAACTTTCGCAAAGTTTGACTAAAATCTCGCCGAGCTTCTCCTTGGAGTACACCTAACAACAAAAAAGAATATATATGTCGAGCACAAAGTTTAAATTGGATCTGTTAGTTGTTTAATGCGAATATGTCATCGAGAATGAAGTAAGTAAATGATTAAATATGAAATAAGAAAAATGTCAGTCCATAAATTAGAAAAAGTAGATGTAGATGCGTAAATGACTATGATAAAATTTAAAATCTGTAAATTATATCAATTGAGATAAAAATAAATTAAAACAAAGTTTACATCGCATTTTTCATAAATAGATGAACAAAAAATTCATTTATTTTCAATGATAAATGATAAAAAGTGTATTAATCATAAAAGTAATCTATCTATAATTTGTTTATTTGCAGTTGGCAGCTAAGAAAAGTAATTCAATCGTAAAATGTTGTAAACAAGACCCTAAATCAGTAGCGCACTTACTTATTTATATAAGGTTCGTTCCAACAAACAATCAGGGATGCGTTTCGGATTGTTTTCAAATTTGTTTCTACGCATGCGCGCATTTGATGAAATTTAAAACTAGTCCACAACTGTTCTGTTGGAACACTGTAGTACTAGTTTGACATTTAACACATGACAGTGCAACAAGTGGAAAATATTTTCCCATTCCAAAATTTTCGGGCGAACACCAATTTCCTCAATTATTTAGGTACTCTGGACTGCATTCGTCTTCACTCTGGAATGCACCAATACTTTCGTCTAATAAATCGCTGTTGCCAATATTTTTATCCGAGCCACTGTAACTCTTATTTATATTAAATAGATCTCCTCACGATATAAATATATAATACGCGAAAAAGGTTAAAAGTTGAATTAAATGGACAAACACGTGGTTTCGAATAATCAAATGTCCTTTGCGCATGCGTCTGATTTATAGTTCCTAACAAATTCACAAACTTTTATGACAGTTTTCAAACCGTTTGCATGTAACTTTGGAACAGCTTACTATCAGTCACCAAACTGTCAGAGATTGTTGTTGGAACGCTAAAATGCATATACGCATGCGCATAACAATCTCTGATAGTTTCGGACCCTTGTTGGAACGAACCTATAGGTATAAAGACATTCTTTTAATCATCATATTTTAATCTTCTTAGGTAAGGGAAAAGTAGTCTTAATAAGATATTAAGAATATTTTGTTTTTCGAGAATAAGTGTGGTCGTTAGGGGTGTTAAGGGATTAAGGTAACCCTCACCTGTCCAGTACAATTGGCTCATTTAAAACAAAGTGCGTTTTCTTAAAGAGAAAAAACTATTGTTTTAAATGTTCATGATGCACTAATATATCAAGATGCATCAGCAACTGTTCGTGATGTGGTGACCAGATGCTCCAATATGACCGGTGTTAGAGAACGAAGTATCTATCGATTTTTAAGTGAGAGCAAACAGGGAAATGTTAGTGAACCAAAAAAACACGTAGGAAAAAAGTCCATTATGCTCGATAACATTAATATAGATATCATTAGAAGACAAGTTCATTCTTTTTACTTAAATAAAGAGATTCCGACTTTGCACAAAGTAATGACTGTTATAGCAGAAGTAGATACGAAATTGATTGTGTTAACCTCTACTTTTTGGAAGTTCATCTTACTAAGAACAATAAATAACTGAACAGTTAAACTAAACTTCCACTATTCGCTATAACTAGCATCGTCAGCGGAACAGCTGTAATTGAATTTTAAAGCGAATTTTTCGAATAAATAGTGGAAGTTTAGTTTAACTGTTCAGTTATTTATTGTTCTTAGAAGTAGATACGATTCCCAAATTTGGGAATTTGGACGAAATTCGTTATGGAAACTCCTAAAAGAAGTTGGTTTTAAGTATGAGTCGCATAAAAAACGAAAATTTTTGAATGAGACAGAAAAAATTATTTGTTGGAGAACACAATACCTAAGAAGTATTAAAAAGTTTCGGAGCGAGGGAAGAACTATCTTTTATTTAGACGAAACATGGTTGAATGTAGGACACACTGTGTCTAAAGCATGGATGGACACCAATATTTTAAATTTCCGTAAGGCATTTTTATAGGGATATTCAACAAGATTAAATGCTCCTCGAGGGGAAAAGGTCGCAGACTAAAAATCGCACACATTGGCAATGAACATGGTTTTGTAGAAAATGGGTTAATAGACTTTGTATTAATGTCAACCAAAGATTACCACGAGGAAATTATCTCTGATGTTTTTGAAGATTATTTTTCCAGCTACTGGACTTTTTACCAAGTGCTGGAATGGTTGTCTTAGATAACGTCAATTATCATTCAAAACTGGTAGAAAAGTTACAAACGACGTCAATGAAAAAAGGAGATATTAAAGAGTGGCTCCAGAGCAAGAATATTTCTTTTGACGACACCATGCTGAAAACGGAATTACTGAAAATTGCAAAGCGCCACAAATTACAATATAAAAGATATGTAATTGACGAAATGGAGAAGTAAAAATGAATAACTGTATTACGTATGCCACGGAAAAATTGGACCAATGCTATAAACCATGTGAAGAAAGAAGAAGAACGATTGTGGAGTATTGATATCAATATTGAATAACTTTTCAAACCCATTGTAATTCCTTTCGGACCAGGCAACGAATCTGGTATGGAAGCCGACAATTAAAGGAGTAAGTGCTTTTTGCATTAATTTATATTTAATTCTTACTTTTTAATATGTAGTATATTTTTATTTTACTTTTAATTTTTATTTTAATTTGAATTATGCTTTAAAAAAACTTCGGTTCTACGATCATGGGATCTATTCAGCTACCTGTTGTGACAATATTATCTAGGGTTTCTATTGTGTTTGGGTTAGTTAATCCCTAATTACAGGATGGACTCTTTGAAAAATAACAACTATGACTATGTTTTAATAGAAATGTATACTAATTTTAGTTATCTTTCATGAACCACCCTTGTTTGGGCTTTGAAGGATTTGCATTTATAATGAATTCACTGTGCTGCCAACTACAATTAAATATAGTATAGTATATATAGAAATCTAGTGTCACAATGTATGTTGCCAATAAACTCCAGAACTACTGAATCGATTTCAATCAACAGAAATATTTAAATAAGAAAAACATTACATTATATTGACATATAGATATGTAATTTTAGATTTAAAAAAATAAGTTATTATGGTTAAAATACGCATTGTATATTCAAAATAGTTAATAATTTGAAATTTTCTCGAATAGAACAAAAACTGATCTATTCCATTTCCAATGCCCTTTAATATGGCATAGAAAAAAAATTTTCCCTAAATATTCATCCCTTAGTTACGACCCCTAACTTTAAATTTCTTAATAGCACCCCGTATTTTTTTTATAATTTTGGATTTGGTCTTCCATCATCTATTCAACAAATTTTTCGAAAATAAAATGGGTTCGTGTGTAATCAAGAAAATTTCAGTTTGTATTTTATTTTTGTTCAATTAATCAAAAAAGCTTTGTTGCTTAAAGGAACAATAAAAATAAATGTAATAAAAATAACTATTAACTAATTAATATTATTTACATTAGATGTTCGAATTGTAGTCCATCTTCAACACACATTTCGAATCTTGCCAGAAGATTTCTTGTACATGCGGCTTGAATCATTACAGGAGTGATTTGGCGACATGGTTGTCCTATGTTTTCTTTTAATTCTTCTACATTTTGCAGTTTTGATTGATAAACAATAACTTTTATCGCTCCCCAAAAGAAATAGTCAAGAGGTGACAAGTCAGGTGAGCGTGCCGTCCACATAATTTCTGGAGAGTTGTTTGCTTTCCAGTGGTTATCGAAACGGTTTTGTAGGTGGTCGCTAATGATCCTCGCATTGTGTCTTGTTGCCACCACATGTCTTGGCGTTCATTAAGAGGAATATCTTCTAGCAAATTGGGAAGTATGTTTATATAATGTCTAATAAAGAAAATTTTCTAATTGAAATTTTTTCTACAAATCGATACATTGAAAATGTGAAAAACCGAAAAATGACAAATCGTACACGATTTACCTACATACCAAAAATCTTATGGCGAGATTCCAAAATGTGTGTTGCAGCAGGTGGACTACAATTCGAACATCTAATATAAATAATATGAACTAGTTAATTGTCATTTTTAATACATTTATTTTTATTGTTCCTTTAAGCTTTAAGGCTTTCTTGATTAATATAACAAAAATAAAAAATTAACTGATATTTTCTTGATTACCTACGAACCCATTTTATTTTTGAAACATTTTTTGAATAGACGATGGAAGACCAAATCCAAAATTATAAAAAAATGTACAGGGTACTATTAAGAAATTTAAAGTTAGGAGTTGTAACTAAGGGATGAATATTTTGAGGATAATTTTTTTTATGTCATATTAAAGTGTATTGGAAATAGAATAGATCAGTATTTGCCCCTTTCGAGAATCTTTATTCGTTTAAGTGATATAGTCTGGATAAATTAGTCTGGGACACCTGGTAGGTTGTAAACTACTCATGAGCTTTATTTTATAGACTCTACTACAAAACATTATAATGATATGAAGATTTAAAAGTGCTTCCATGAAAACTATAAACATTATTACCTTATAAATCCCATATTTTTCAGACGCTATTATATCAGCTAATTGTAGACATTCTTCATGTTGCCCCGATTCATGTAAAACTGCGTACAACAACAATACTACTTCAGGTATGCACGTTGATCTTAGATACTCCTCTTCAGTTGCACCTACTATCCAACCATCAGGAAAGAGGATGACGTTGTAAAGTTTTGCTTTGGCGTTTTTTACGAAATGAGTACATGTCAATTTCCACCTAAAAAAAATTCACATTTAACAAGACGTGAAAGCCTAAAATAGTAATTTTATAACGATACCAAATACACTTTACACTACCACTACAATCTTTTTAGTTTATCTTCGGTCTGCTGTGGTGGTAGTGCAAATTGTGCTCGGTAGAAACTTGATATCAATAGACATGTAGTTCAAACCTTCCAAGTTCTGCTTTATATTGTGACTCCCTGTGCTGGTGTGCTACTTTTTCTGGGAATGGAGCGTTTTCAGGTAAATTGCCCGGTGGTGTTGGTTGACTTTTAGAATGTTGAAACCATTCGCTGAAAGCGTCGTGTGCATCAAGATAAGCTTTGTAGCAAAGATATTCTTTTATCGTTTGATTCACCTTATCATTTACTTTACCTAAAATTGAACAAATATTGAAATAAAGAAAGGAAAAACCAATGTTAATGTCACAATCTTTATTATTATAAATGTTGAAAATCTAAAGCGCTACTAGTGTCGGCCTACAATACTGCCATCATCAGGCTACAAAGAAGAAACAGATCAGAGATTAGTAAGTACAATTCCTTACCTATAAAATTTACAAAGTAAAAGGTTAAATATTTTCAAGAAGATTGTAAGGCTGCAGTTGATGGTGTAACATTGAAATTATAACAAACAATGTATATATATTGTAATAAATTACAATTATAATGTATGTACAGATTGCATAAATATTGTTATTATTGATGTAATTATTAATTTTGTTGTTTTATAATTTGAAATTTTTATTTTTAAAATTTTGTGGGGCTATAATTTATGTTTAAATTTGTTTCAATTTTAATTTAATCCTTTTTAATCTAAAACACCTTAAAATTCCTTTATTTTATTGATCCTTCTGTTTGTAAAAAAAAATTATGTTATCAAATTTAAAATATGTAATTTTGTTTATCATTTATTATTAAATTTTATATATCAAAATCAATTATTTAGCATTATAGACTCATAAACTCAGTAGTCGGTTCAAATGCAAGATTTAACAACATTTTATTTATTAACTTTGTTTTCCCTAAAAGAATAATATACCCTTGATCTCTTCAATGATACGGCTATGGCAGATTTTGTGCGCATCAACCCCCGCACATAGAAACACGTGATACTTAACAGTTATTTCTGGGGTGAAAGTTGTTGGGACGCGTGTCGTGTGTCTATTAATCGTTATAAAATTCTTAGTGATACAGTGTTCTCAGATCAAGATTATAGAAAATTTGTTTAATGATATCGAAATATATTACTCACAATGTTTATAATATTTATGAAAATGATATTAGTGAATATAGTTAAAAAACATACCCTAAAGCACTTGCTAGTTGACGGTGAAAAATGGAAATTTTCCGTAGCGGCTTCCCAGATTCAGCCTTCTTCCAATGGTAATCTACAACACGTACAAATGCTTCCTTGGACGGATATTAAACAGGATTATGACCACCGGATATTATTTCTCCTTGGTTTCTTCCGGAATTTTTTTAATTATAGTTACAGGTTAGTCAAAAATATTTAATTTTTTTTTTCTTCTTAGGATTTTATTTTATTAGCTGGTACACAATTTCTATTTACAATTTTCCAATAAACTTTGTTTTATAATATTTCATATAATTGATCATGTTAATTGTCAGCCATTTTTAATTTTTAACAGTCATCCGCCATTGTTTTTATGATAATTTTCAAAAATACTGACGTGGATTGGCCTTTTGATAAATTTAGAATGCTCCCGAATTTTCTTTTCCAAGGGCTTATATACCCTCGGTCAAAATTTCATAATGGCTGCCTTTTCGAGCGTGTTTTGTTTTTATATAACCTCTCTTACATCAAAATTTTGAAAAATTGACTTTTTAATTATACATTTTCTGACCTTAAAATTATTACAAATTAAATCTGTACAATTTATTTCATTATAAATTAACATTTTTAGAATTTTAAAATCAACTTTTCTTTATTAAAACAGCTGGCTTTGTGGAGTAAACAATGTCAGCCATTTTGACAATTATTAATATAAAATTTAACAATTGTGAGCTAATATCTCTTTTTGGCCAATAATTTTAACAAAAATTGAAATTTTACATATTAAAATATGATCAGATAACTTTTATTTTCAATGACACCGCTTATATTAGCTTTTATTTGCTTTTAAAAATTTACTATGTCATAGCGATTTACATACAAAATTTATCAAGTAAACGAATTAATAACATCCAAAAACATCAAAAAACAACTTAAAATTAATTACTTTACAAAAACATACAATTACAACAAATAGAAACATCAATTAAACATCTAATACTAAGTTTAGGTCTTTCTCATACAAGCACCTTTTTAAAGTTTATAGTCAACGTTTTTAATCACCACTTCACTATTTATAGTGTTTTTTCATTGAATTTATCATTCATAAAGTCTTTGATCAAGCTTGATTAAATAGTCTTAGCTTGTAAACACAAACATCACTTTCTCACAGCTTTATTCTATCATGTAATATATTTCAATATCTCTCTTTTTAGATTCTGTCTTAAATAGTGTATTTTTATCAAGTCTGAGATGTTCAGGACATAGGGACTACTAGACTTGTATTGACATCCGATACATCATACTACAAGACTCATCATTTGATACTTAAATGAATTTGAAAATATTGTTTAGGGTAAGTAAAATTTATTTATCAAATTATAATCATTGTCTCTGATTCATTTAATTTGCTCAAATATTTAAATTAGTTTGTTGAGATTTAAATTTTTGTATCTTATATTACTGACTGTATACAGTTAAATATTCTCTACTTTATATAATAATTTTAAATAACCTATACCTTACTTGTTCTCATTTTATGGCTACTTATAAAAAAAATATTATTAAAATCATTATTATTATTAACCTTAATTATTACTTATTTAGCTTTCGATCTAACTAACTTAATCTAACTAATATAGTTGGTTTCTTACTAATATTGTACTCCTATGATCTATTACTAACATATTCAAATGCTTCTTTAATTTTTTTTTTTATTTTTAGCTTAAACAAATTAGTGTTTTGGACTTTGATTCTTGGATCGACTACTGGCATTATGAACTCATCTTATCAAGATGGTTTTTGTGTTCTTGTGTGTATTACGGTTTATTGGATTGGCTCTAATAAAGAAATTTTTGGTGTATTAATCATTTAATGAAAAGATTTGTAAATAACATCCATGTTTAATGGTTTACTTCAATTCAAGTTATTTATTTGGTAAGTTATATTTACTATTATTTTTTAAAACATTACAAATTTCCCCCAATTTAATTTTAACAAATTGTTACTCGGTAATAATTTTTAAAATTTAATTCCATTATATTTGATCCAAATCTAATAAGCTTCAAATTCCACTTTGTTATCTTTCAATTCTAACATATACCTTAATTGTACCTTACAAACAATCTTCATTAACATCTAACATAAATTCTAACTCATTTGGTTGTACATAACCACTAACTATTTATTGATAATTCATACTTTGATTCCTAATATAATATTTACTTATTCTAATATCTACATCTTAAACTATCTTATATTCTAAATTTAGCTAGATTTTTAAAATGTTGATCTATTGATGGTATGCATATAAGTTTTTAACGTTTACCTTTCCCCTCAATAAATTGTTATGTGGATTTCTTAAAATATAACTGTTTTCGTAAGCCTTTTCAATTATAAATAGTCCTATAAACGGTAGTTTTAATTTTGCACACTCATTATTTCTTTTGTTGGCTACCTGTAGTGACCTTTCAATTACCCAATCCCCTTCTTTGAATACCGTTGGTTTCTTTAAATTTTTGTACCTCCTTTTTATATACCTGTCTGCATTTCTTTTTAATTTAATGTTAACCTTCTCAATTAAACTATTGTATTGTTCTTTGTTTTCTATGATCCATGGTCTGTCTGGTTCAATGTTTTTCATTAATTTTATGAGTGTTTCTTGTGTTGTTGTACTTGGTGTATTATTTATGAAATATTCTATATTTTTAATATTGTTTTCCCAATTTCTATGTTCATCATGTGTTAAGATTCTAAGATATTTTATTATTTCTTTTATATACCTCTCTGTAGGATTAGATTCAGGGTGTCTAATACTTGTGAATGTTAGAATAATATTATTTTTATTCATAAAATTTTTAAACCTTTTATTATTAAAATAAGTAGCGTTATCTAAAATACACCTTTTTGGTTTACCTACTTCTTCAAAATACCTTAACATTATTTCACAAATTACTTTAGTGTTTGTTTTACTAGTGGGTTTAATATAAATAAATTTTGAAAAATTGTCTACTATAACTAAAATATTTTTATTTCCCTGGTAGCTTTTAATTAAGTTTGACATGAAATCTATTGATATTACTTCTAATGGTTTTTCTGAATTTATTGTTTTGGGTATATTCTCATTGTGAAAATTCTTTTCTTTTCTTAATTGACATATTCCGCAGAATTTGATCACTTCTTTAGTTATTGCTAGATCTTTCTTGCAAATATAGTTTTCCCTCCATATCATCCATGTTTTCCTAACTCCACAATGTCCATATGCTTGGTGAATCTCAGTTATTATTTGTTTTGCCAACTCCTTCGTAATGATGTACAATTCATTTTCTTGTAATCTCTTGTAGAAAATACCATCCTTTTCCAATGCCCTTTGTTTTTCTTTATCTGATAAACTAATTTGATTCTTCTTTATTTCCTCTAATGAAAATATACCTTCTTGCTGTTTTAAAATATTTAACCCTACTTTAATTGAATTTTTACTTCTTTTATCTTCCCCATCCATTCTACTTAAATAATCTGCTACTATGTTTGACTTCCCCGTTACATATTTAATTTCAAAAGAATATTCCTGTAATAATAATGCCCATCTATGAATTCTATTGTTGCCAAATTTATTATTTAAAATTGATGTTAACGATTGGTTATCAGTTTCTATTGTGAATTTATTCCCTAATAAGTAAAATCTAAATTTAGTAACGCAAAAAATGATACTCCCTAGTTCTAACTCACTCACACTATAATTTTTCTCATGTTTTTTGGTAGTTCTTGAAATGAACCCAATAGGTACCTCTATATCTCCCTGTCTTTGTATTAAAACCCCAGCATATCTATTTATTGAAGCGTCTGTTTTTAATATGAATGGCAAATTGTAATCTGGATAGTAAATTTTTAACTTATTTTCAAAAACATTTTTAATTTTATTAAAAGCATTTTCCTTTTCTTCATCCCATTTCCATAATACCCCTTTCTTTAACAAATTTATTAACGGTAACTCTAACTCACTAATATTAGGTACTAATCTTTTGAAATAATTTATTGTCCCAAGAAACCCTCTTAATGTTTTTAAATTGTTTGGCGATTTGAATTCTCTAATTAATTTTATTCTGTCTGGATCCATTTCTATACCCTTATTATCTATTTTATATCCCAAATAAATTATGCTTGTTTTAAAAAATTGACATTTGTCCCTATTTAATTTTAAACCTGCTTCATCTAAACTTTTTAATGCAATTTGTAAATGTTTAATGTGTTCTTGTTCATTATTAGAAAAGATTAAAATATCATCGATATAATGCAAAATGAATTCTTCATATTTGTTTAAAATTTGATGTAATGCTCTCACTAATGCAGAACATGCTCCTTGAATCCCGAATGGTACAACACAGAATCGATATATTACCCCATCTACTGAAAAACCTGTAAAATCCCTCGAATCTTTATGTAATGGTATTAACCAAAAACTATGAACCAAATCTAATTTCGAAAATACTTTAGCATTTGTTATCCTACCTAGAATTGCATCTATTGACATTGGTGCTTCATATTCAGGTACGGTATATTTGTTAATTGTTCTGGCGTCTAAACATATTCTGATGTCTCCATTCTTCTTTTGTACAACTACTAGCGGATTAATGTACGGTATATTACTTCTTTCAATTATTCCATCTTCTTCTAATACTTCCAATTCTTTCTTCACCCTGTCTTTTAATTTGTATGGTATAGGATACGTCTTTACTTTAAAATTCTCAATATTTTTCACTTCCATCTTATGTTCATACTTGGTAGCTACTCTTGGCTCCTTGGACATAAGTCTTCTATACTTCGACAACAATTCCATTACTATATTGTAATATTTTCCATCACAATCTAACTCTTCATCTCCTAATACTTCTTCTTCATCTCTTCTTCCTACTTCATACCCATAATTTTCTTCTTTATACTTTTCATAATCATTTTTAACACAATTAACACTTTTCTTATTATCTTCTATTTCTTCCCCCATATTCATCGATATCCATATACCATCTAACCTTATCTTCTTTTCTTCATAATTAATTATAGTTTCTAATTTTTCTAATATATCATTTCCAATTATTACATCACAATCTAAATTAGGTACAGCTAGTAATTGACAATTTACAATGATTTTATTTAAATTTATTTTAATATCATATAGTTTATTTACTTCACATAATTTTTTGTTGTTAATACCAGTTAATACTACCTTTTGTATTTTCATTTCTTTTTCTTTTATATTATTTAATTTTGAAATTAATTTTAAATCTATTAATGAGGTTTCGCTTCCTGTATCAATTAAAATTTGAACTGTTTTGTCATTAATTTTACCCTGAATATACAATAACCCATTATAATGCAATTGATCTAATTTATCATTTAAGTTAATAAATTCATTGGGGTGGCATAACGCAAAACTTTGATATAGAAAGCAACATTTTAAAAATCCTGCTGATTATTAACACTTTCCCTACCAGTGTTCCTTACTCGCTCTACAATAATTTCTTGTCCATGTTGACTCCTTGGCTCCCTGTCCAAGCTTCTTCGTCTTCCATTATCTCCATCGTTATGTCTACCATTACTTCTTTCCAAACTTCTTGTTCTATTTTCTTCGTTCCTTTCTCTTCTTGTATGATTTACTCTTCTCTGGAATCCATTATTATTATTAAATTGATTGTTATTATTGCTTCTATTATTATTGTTCCCAGCTCTATTTTGGTTACTGTTTATATTGTTATTATAGTTATAATATCTCTCTTGTGAATTTCTTGTCATATTCTGATTGTTATTGTAATTATTATTGTTGTAATTATTATTTCTCCAATTGTTATTATTATTATAATTATTTGGGTTTTGATTCTTGTTGCGTCTCCAGTTATTTTCATTTGAATTGTTTGTTCTGTTCCTATTGCTGTTAATATTTTCATTATTTGATCTCTGTTGCCTATTAAAATTAGTCTGTTGTCTTGCTGTTGTGTCTGTTCTTTCTCCTCTCTTTCTCTCTAGCCTCTGCAGATATTGACATAAGTTATCCATTGTCTTAATGTTCTGTATTGCTATAGTTTCTGTAATTTGCTCTTTAAAATGTCTTGATAAATATAAAACTATTTCATCTTCTGATAATCTAGGATTTAAATGCATCACCAGAGCATACAACTGTAACACATATGTGTTTGGAGAATTACCTCTATTTTCATCGTATTTTCCGAAATATAGTCTTTCTCTTATTCTGGATTGAGTATTATTCCCCCAGAAATATTCCAAAAATTTATGTTCAAACTCTTCTATTGTATAAATTTCTTCTTCTTTGCTTATAAACCATACTAACGCGTGCCTTTCCATATGTTCTCGAATTATCTCTCTCAAGACATCAGGTTCCTGTTCAAATCTTATTTTATTCTTCAACATCTTCATAAACACAATTGGGTGTATCTTCTTATAGTCTCCGTCAAACTTCATATTGTTATTATTCCCACAACTAATTATTCTGGTTTCCCCAGACATCTTTATCATTTCTCTCTTCATATTAGTTACTTTTTCTTCTTGTTCTTTCTTCATTTTGTTTATATTGTGTTCCATTTCTATTAATTTTTGTTTATATTCTTTGTTTTCCATTTGTTCCACTTCTTCTTGTATATTTTTGATTTCCAATTTAAGTTCTTTCCTTGTTTTCTTGTTTTCTTCTTCCGCAATTTTGAAATTTAATTTTATCTCCTTGTTTAAATCTTCCTGTACTCCTTGTATATTTTTATTTATTTTCATAACTTCTCGGTCAATCTTCTTGTTATTTTCTTTTACTGCATCATTTAGAATTTGTCCATTTTTCTTAATTTCATTCATTTGTTTTAAATGATTTTCTTCTACCTCCATAATTCTTCCAATCATTTCTTCTCTAATTTCTTGTTTTGTATTTCTAATCTCTTCTTTTAAATTTTTATTTTGTTCCCCCATTTCTCCCCTCAATTCATCAAATTTCTTATTAAATGTTTGATTTAAATCTTCTTTATTTTCTTGAAATTTCTTATCTAGTTTTTTGCTTATATCTCTTCTTAACTCTTCATTATTTTTATTATTTTCTTTCTTATTTTCATCCAGTTTCTTTTCCAAATTTTTATTCATTTCTATTAACATTCTCATTATCTTATCTTGTTCCTCCTCCTTCTCTACTCTTCTTTTTTCTGGGATTTTTAGCTCTTCTGGTTCTTCCTGTACTTCTTCCCTTCTGTCTTCTCGTGTTCCATGATCTCCAGATCCTTGGCTTCTTTCTTCATCTACCTGGGTTCCTACTTCTTCTCCCGACTTCTCTCCCACTTGTTTACCATCTCTCAATGTCATTTTATCCATTTTGAATAGTTTATTATGTTTTATTAGATATTAAATATAAAATTTTATTTTAAATAATTTCAATAACCAATTAATTACTTTAGCCAATTAAATTTTTAATTATAGCTAATTAATTTACTGTAACCAACAGTTTTTTATAATAGCCCCACGTTGGGCGCCATTTTTGTAATAAATTACAATTATAATGTATGTACAGATTGCATAAATATTGTTATTATTGATGTAATTATTAATTTTGTTGTTTTATAATTTGAAATTTTTATTTTTAAAGTTTTGTGGGGCTATAATTTATGTTTAAATTTGTTTCAATTTTAATTTAATCCTTTTTTAATCTAAAACACCTTAAAATTTCTTTATTTTATTGATCCTTCTGTTTGTAAAAAAAAATTATGTTATCAAATTTAAAATATGTAATTTTGTTTATCATTTATTATTAAATTTTATATATCAAAATCAATTATTTAGCATTATAGACTCATAAACTCAGTAGTCGGTTCAAATGCAAGATTTAACAACATTTTATTTATTAACTTTGTTTTCCCTAAAAGAATAATATACCCTTGATCTCTTCAATGATACGGCTATGGCAGATTTTGTGCGCATCAACCCCCGCACATAGAAACACGTGATACTTAACAGTTATTTCTGGGGTGAAAGTTGTTGGGACGCGTGTCGTGTGTCTATTAATCGTTATAAAATTCTTAGTGATACAGTGTTCTCAGATCAAGATTATAGAAAATTTGTTTAATGATATCGAAATATATTACTCACAATGTTTATAATATTTATGAAAATGATATTAGTGAATATAGTTAAAAAACATACCCTAAAGCACTTGCTAGTTGACGGTGAAAAATGGAAATTTTCCGTAGCGGCTTCCCAGATTCAGCCTTCTTCCAATGGTAATCTACAACACGTACAAATGCTTCCTTGGATGGATATTAAACAGGATTATGACCACCGGATATTATTTCTCCTTGGTTTCTTCCGGAATTTTTTTAATTATAGTTACAGGTTAGTCAAAAATATTTAATTTTTTTTTCTTCTTAGGATTTTATTTTATTAGCTGGTACACAATTTCTATTTACAATTTTCCAATAAACTTTGTTTTATAATATTTCATATAATTGATCATGTTAATTGTCAGCCATTTTTAATTTTAACAGTCATCCGCCATTGTTTTTATGATAATTTTCAAAAATACTGACGTGGATTGGCCTTTTTATAAATTTAGAATGCTCCCGAATTTTCTTTTCCAAGGGCTTATATACCCTCGGTCAAAATTTCATAATGGCTGCCTTTTCGAGCGTGTTTTGTTTTTATATAACCTCTCTTACATCAAAATTTTGAAAAATTGACTTTTTAATTATACATTTTCTGACCTTAAAATTATTACAAATTAAATCTGTACAATTTATTTCATTATAAATTAACATTTTTAGAATTTTAAAATCAACTTTTCTTTATTAAAACAGCTGGCTTTGTGGAGTAAACAATGTCAGCCATTTTGACAATTATTAATATAAAATTTAACAATTGTGAGCTAATATCTCTTTTTGGCCAATAATTTTAACAAAAATTGAAATTTTACATATTAAAATATGATCAGATAACTTTTATTTTCAATGACACCGCTTATATTAGCTTTTATTTGCTTTTAAAAATTTACTATGTCATAGCGATTTACATACAAAATTTATCAAGTAAACGAATTAATAACATCCAAAAACATCAAAAAACAACTTAAAATTAATTACTTTACAAAAACATACAATTACAACAAATAGAAACATCAATTAAACATCTAATACTAAGTTTAGGTCTTTCTCATACAAGCACCTTTTTAAAGTTTATAGTCAACGTTTTTAATCACCACTTCACTATTTATAGTGTTTTTTCATTGAATTTATCATTCATAAAGTCTTTGATCAAGCTTGATTAAATAGTCTTAGCTTGTAAACACAAACATCACTTTCTCACAGCTTTATTCTATCATGTAATATATTTCAATATCTCTCTTTTTAGATTCTGTCTTAAATAGTGTATTTTTATCAAGTCTGAGATGTTCAGGACATAGGGACTACTAGACTTGTATTGACATCCGATACATCATACTACAAGACTCATCATTTGATACTTAAATGAATTTGAAAATATTGTTTAGGGTAAGTAAAATTTATTTATCAAATTATAATCATTGTCTCTGATTCATTTAATTTGCTCAAATATTTAAATTAGTTTGTTGAGATTTAAATTTTTGTATCTTATATTACTGACTGTATACAGTTAAATATTCTCTACTTTATATAATAATTTTAAATAACCTATACCTTACTTGTTCTCATTTTATGGCTACTTATAAAAAAAAATATTATTAAAATCATTATTATTATTAACCTTAATTATTATTTATTTAGCTTTCGATCTAACTAACTTAATCTAACTAATATAGTTGATTTCTTACTAATATTGTATTCCTATGATTTATTACTAACATATTCAAATGCTTCTTTAATTTTTTTTTTATTTTTAGCTTAAACAAATTAGTTTTTGGAATTTGATTCTTGGATCGACTACTGGCATTATGAACTCATCTTATCAAGATGGTTTTTGTGTTCTTGTGTGTATTACGGTTTATTGGATTGGCTCTAATAAAGAAATTTTTGGTGTATTAATCATTTAATGAAAAGATTTGTAAATAACATCCATGTTTAATGGTTTACTTCAATTCAAGTTATTTATTTGGTAAGTTATATTTACTATTATTTTTTAAAACATTACAATATATATAATTAAATTTCTGTTATTTGCCGACTAATAGGTATTAAACCAGAATTTTTGGGGTAAACGGCAATGTTTTTTAAGAAAACTCTTTTACTTGTTTTCCAAGCTTTCGAAATACATTTATTTCATTTTCAAGGAATAAGTGTGAGTTAAAACAAAATTGGTGTTAACAACTTGGTAAATATAACATAAAAAAACTATTTTAACTTTAATTTGGAATTTAAAAAAATTTTTAAGTCAAATTATTTATAAAACAAAATAACGTCATAAAATTAGTAAACAACTTAATTGCTTACGATAAAATTTAATAATAAAAGAGTAGAAAATAATAGGTTATAATTTGATTTCTTCTTTTATAAAAAATGTGAATTTTGATTAAAATTTACTAAATATTTAATTGTTCTATGATAAAATAACGATATCTTATTCTTTTTATAATTTTGAATTAAGCTTCTAAAATGTCATTTAAAAATCAAAAAAATAAAAATGTCAAATAGATGTCATGAATTTTAGGTATTATTTAGATCTTTATTTGTATGTTTATCCAAAGATAGCAGATAATAATAAATGTCACTCAAGTTTTTATGGTCACTTTTTTATTCATAATATCATTGTCTTGTGATATAGATGCCATTTCCAAAAAAAGTCTTTTTTTAGTGTTAAATTGTATATCTAAAATATTAACAGAAGCATAATCAATAAGATGGTCATTATTTATGGAATGTTTAGCCAATTCACATCTTTCAGGATGTAACCTTGTATCACTCTTATGTAATGATAAACGTTGTTTTAATCTTTGGCCAGTTTGACCTATATATTTTTGGTCGCAAACAGAACAAGGAATACAATATACTACATTAGATAAGTGTAAAATTGGAGTTGTATATTTTACTTTACTGAAAATGTTTTTTATGGTAAGACATGTTCTACTGGTAATTTTGATATTATTTAATGGTTTAAAAACTCTACTTAATTTGGATGAAATTTCTCTAATAAATTAATTAAAAATGTATTAAATAATTATTCTAACAATTTAAATACATATGATCGTAATAATAATAAAGATTCAGAAATCCAAACTAATAATACAAAATTATATATATCTTTACCATATATTAGAGAAATTTCATCCAAATTAAGTAGAGTTTTTAAACCATTAAATAATATCAAAATTACCAGTAGAACATGTCTTACCATAAAAAACATTTTTAGTAAAGTAAAAGATACAACTCCAATTTTACACTTATCTAATGTAGTATATTGTATTCCTTGTTCTGTTTGCGACCAAAAATATATAGGTCAAACTGGCCAAAGATTAAAACAACGTTTATCATTACATAAGAGTGATACAAGGTTACATCCTGAAAGATGTGAATTGGCTAAACATTCCATAAATAATGACCATCTTATTGATTATGCTTCTGTTAATATTTTAGATATACAATTTAACACTAAAATAAAAAAAGACTTTTTTTGGAAATGGCATCTATATCACAAGACAATGATATTATGAATAAAAAAAGTGACCATAAAAACTTGAGTGACATTTATTATTATCTGCTATCTTTGGATAAACATACAAATAAAGATCTATATAATACCTAAAATTCATGACATCTATTTGACATTTTTATTTTTTTGATTTTTAAATGACATTTTAGAAGCTTAATTCAAAATTATAAAAAAGAATAAGATATCGTTATTTTTTATCATAGAACAATTAAATATTTAGTAAATTTTAATCAAAATTCACATTTTTTATAAAAGAAGAAATCAAATTATAACCTATTATTTTCTACTCTTTTATTATTAAATTTTATCGTAAGCAATTAAGTTGTTTACTAATTTTATGACGTTATTTTGTTTTATAAATAATTTGACTTAAAAAAAATTTTTTAAATTCCAAATTAAAGTTAAAATAGTTTTTTTATGTTATATTTACCAAGTTGTTAACACCAATTTTGTTTTAACTCACACTTATTCCTTGAAAATGAAATAAATGTATTTCGAAAGCTTGGAAAACAAGTAAAAGAGTTTTCTTAAAAAACATTGCCGTTTACCCCAAAAATTCTGGTTTAATATATATAAATATATATATATATATATATATATATATATATATATATATATATATATAAACTAATGGTTAAAACCAAGATAAAGTATTATGTTATAAAAAGAGAGAAGCTGTGGACAATGAAAAAGAAAAAAATAAAAGGACAGATTAAGTAAAAAAGATAGCATTAAGCTCAATGAAATTTAATTATATAAAGTACATAAAATATTAAAGTGGGTTGAAGCACCCCAAATGCCAAGGGAAGCAATTTTTGGTTAGAGACCAAAAAGGGGAGATCAAAGTATGGTTATGAACCCATTTAAAGACGGTTCTCACAACCAAGAATAACTCTTCTAGCGTTACAGAGAACCGAAAATAAGTATTAGAGTGGGTAATCCATAGAAATGTGGAAAACCCGATATAAAAAAGAAATATCAATAGAAAATATTTAAATAACAAAATATGGACCCTAAAGACATCTACTATTTTTGTTAATAATATTTTTTGATATCTTCTAAAATAACCCATATACCGAACTTTGTCGTAAGGTTGGTATATGCATTGTTTGTTATAATTTTAATGTTACACCATCAACCGCAGTCTTACAATCTTCTTGAAAATATTTAACCTTTTACATTGTAACTTTTATAGGTAAGGAATTGTACTTACTAATCTCTGATCTGTTTGTAATGTGTTTATTCTTTGTAGCCTGATAATGGCCGTATTGTAGGCCGAAACTAGTAGCGCTTTAGATTTACATTTATATTAATAAAGATTTTGACATTGACATTGGTTTTTCCTTTCTTTATTTAAGAAGAGTCACATTGGAGAAATGGATGATTTGCTTCATTTAAATATTGTAATGAAAAGTAACATTTAAAGGATGTGATTTTACCTTCAGACATAATTTTGTCGATGCTATTTGGTGGCACTTTATTAAATGCTAGTTTAGCAGCATCTAGCTTTCCTAGAGTCAAAAATGTAAATATTAAAGCATTTATCTGGAAAATGGCTTCGGTTCGTTGATCCTCGTAAAAAAGTATCCAATCCAGACTGGATATTTTGTATTTATCAATTTCTGTGATCTTTTTCTGAAAATAATGCAAAAAATGGGTTATATAATAGAAATCATAATAGAACGTAATTGCAGCTATAAATATGTGGGCAGTTCCTATATTAATAAACTAGTTTGAAGTGATTAGTTGGTCAGAAACTGATCTTCAAGAAATAGATTGACTAACTAAAACTCTCAAACTCAGCAGTTGTATGCAACTACCTCTCAAGGAACATCAGTGGGAGAGGTCTGTTCAACATCTATGAAGGATTCAGTAAAATAATAGAGGGTGTGGTTGGATAGTCGACTATCCTTTAAAACACAAATTCTGTAGGCAGCTCAGAAGGCAAAAGTAAGGTCAGCATGGCTGGGGAGGTTGATGAATAATGTCAAAGAGCTGGGAGCATAGAAGAGGTGAGTTATTATTACTATTCGTCCAAAACCTCTAACTTTTAACAATTTTGTATTGATTTGGAAAAATTGGAGAGGAAACAATGTGAACTAAGTTCTCACTACAAGTGGTGTATTTTAAAAAACCTCGAGAAAATAGACGGGATTATTTTCAATGCCTGGAATAGTATTCCAGATGCTTATAATCAGTTAAAAAAACTTGCGTTTGCTGTTCTTTCCTTTTTCGGCTCAACGTATTCATGCGAACAATCTTTTTAAAGTCATCTCAGATGAGAACCTGGAAATATGCCTAACAATAAAAACAACAGCCTACAAACCAGAGATATCTGAAAATTCCTGTATATCAGGAACAACCATTCTAAAACATGTCACATTAACAAAAAGTGTTTAAATCCATTTTTAATCATTCTTAGGACAAATTTGCTAAAAATAGAAAACATATTATGCAAATCCCAAAAATGAAGTCACATAAAATTTATAAGTTGTACAGCAGAATTACCTCCTAAAATTTGGTATAAATACATATAAAAAAATGAAACAAATCATTTAAATTTACCTATTTCTGATGATTTTATAAAATTTATTTATGTCATGATGTGATCAATCATTTTGTGGTTTAATTTTTGCACTGGATTTGAAACTTAAGAGTGTATACTGTCAAAATTAGGTATCAACTATCAAAATAAGTAATTGGAACTATTTTTTAAATAGAATTCAGATTACTGCTCTATGATAGAATCATTTAACTAATTCACAAATCATTAATAGTCAGATTGACATATTGTAACTTGTTAATTCTATAGCGAAACGTCCGTCATTGCATTTAAAAACGTATTTGCGAATAAATAGTGAAAGTTTAATTCAACCGTTTAGTTGTTTATTGTTCTTAATAAGATGGACTTTCACATAGTAAGGGTTAGTACAATAAATTTCATAACAGAACAGTTTCCTTGTAGAACAGTATTTTCTCTAACTTGGATTTGGATAGATTATAGAAAGTTTGTTGGACTTGATAACCTAACTAGCTATAATCTATTACATCAGGATTAATACCAAATCTAAATAAACCAAAATTAATAAGATATAGAAACAATATTAGAATATAAAAGATAATTAATACCATATTAATAAACATTGGTAGTCAATTTATCTATAAAATATGGTACTTATTAATAAGTAATTTTAGAATTACCTGAAGATGTCCACTTTCTTCAGTTTCATGTGGAATGTTCCTAACGTTTTCGACGACTTGCTTTGTGATTGCGTGCACATCTAGGCCACTATCTTCAGCAAAAATTAAAGCATCTTTTCGATCTTCTTGATTAATAATTTTTTCCAAATATTTTGAATACAAGAAAACTTGATTAGTTGGATTAAGTTTACTGACGTAATATGCAACCAACTGGGTTTCATTCAAATTCATTAATCTTTTTATGTAGCTAAAAATAGAATTTTAATCAAAATATTAAACCAACCAGCCTTATTATTATTTCACGGTTAATTTGAAAATTAAAACAAACAATACAAAAATAATGGTATTTTTTTACATAGACTGTTTAAACCTTTCTAGATTTGAATATGAAGTTTAACTTACGCTTCTAGAACTTTTTCAATGATTTCCCGATTATGACCTTGTCCTACTTGATCAAAGAATAATACTAGATGTGCAAGGAATCTCAAAAAGCTGGTTGGTAGGTGGTCTGGTTCCTCAATCCATTCTTCGAGTTTCAACAGTAACATGGGTATCTCATCTAGAATTATATACTTTTGGATGATATGTTCCGGTTTACGAGATTCTTCGCGAACTAGAGCATTTTTTGAGCTCTCCAAGTTAGAAAATATCTCATTTAGTGACATCCTGCAATATATTTATACATTAATGGGTGAAACTTTAAAAATTTGACAATAAAACTTGCTTTTGATTCCAATACTCATCTGGTAAAGCTAAGTAAGCATTATTTCTCTGAACACAATCTCTAACCTCAGATTCTACTCTAATATCTACCATAGTTTTCATATAAGCCCATAAACAATCCTCCCATGTGGTGCACACTGTTAATATTGAACTAAGATATCCACAGAAAGTTGCAATTGCTGCTTTTTCATAGAGATTTAAATAATCCTGGAAATGGGAATTTACATATTACATACTTATTGTTAAATTAAAAGAGCCAAAACAATGACCAGACAAATTGATTAACATACCTGTTTACAAAATTTTATAGCCATATTTTTCCAAATATCTCTGTGACAGTTTCCTTCTATATCCTTCATTTCATCAGAATCCATGTTTTCATCTTGATTTTCCATATTTACATCATTTTCTTCATAATCTTCTTTATTGTTTGGATCGTGAAAAAGCCTCCAACCTTCATATAGAGCAGCTTTCCAAGCATGTCCACATTGTCTACATAACTAGAGGTAAAACAAACCATTTATTGTAACAAAATTACTAACTCCTTAAATGAAACAAATATAGATTTATTAAAACTTACTTTTTGTGCTTCTTCCAATTTCCCACACCTAATCTCCATGAAAATTCTTTCCATCAGTCTCTTTTCATCTTCTGCATCCAAATCATGTAAAGACTTTTTCTGGTAATGTGGAGCATCAGGATCTAATTGTGTTACAATTTTTCTAGAGCTGCTAAAGGCTATAGTATCAGCACTTTGTAGTTGATGTAAAGTGTTTTCCCAACCAACAGTACTATCAGAAAAGAGCAAAGCTTCATCATCACGATCAGCTGCACTACACTCTAACCAATCAATTACCAATTGACTTTCTCTAATTAGGTAATCTCTTTTGAATAAATTTTGTACACACAATTTTTCAGACTGCCCAAAATATTGAATCGGTTCTAAAAAATAAATGTTTAAAATTCATACTTGAATACATTTTGCAGTGAAAAATATTTACCATCATTATCTTTCATTAAATTCTGAGTAAATAATCTGTCTTGGTAAAGAATAAATATTAATCTCCATGTATTTCTTTCTTTCTCCAAACTTATTTCCTCTTCTAGATGTGAGACAGCTACTTTTGATTTTAAACTCTGAATAACTTTGAGAGCATCTGAGCAACACCTTGCTAATTCTGTTACTACTTCAAGTATATCATAACCACCTGAAATATTTTGAATTAGTTATATAATGTTGAAAACAAAATTGAATGTATTACCTGAATGGGTAGTTAATATTTCAAAAAATTCTGTATAAAGATTGTCAATTGTTGTTTTCCAAGGAGCTTGACTGCTTTGGAGCACATTGCCTGTAACTGTGTGGTCTGCTAGGAGAAGCTTTGACACGGTATTATCGATGTTGGAAAATGTAGTATTAATTACATTCTTTAAATCTGTATCTAAAGAATTTAATGATACATTGGATATATTCTTACTACCTGCATTTGCTTTAAACAACGATTTCTTAAATAAACCCCTATTGGAAGTTGATAAGGCGTTTTCTAATAAACGAATTGATCTGTCTAGATCATTATCCATACTTGATTATAACAAAATAATTTCTAATAATTTGTTTGGCTTGATTAATTTTATTTTAAATTTCCGGTAACCTTTAAAATACTAATTGGCAGTTGACAATGTTGACATTGACAGTTTGACAATAAACAGGTTAAGTATTCTCTTAAAAAAATATATGTTGCTCTGCTTTTAACTACATATGTTGGTAGATTTTCATTGGATTGTAGTGCGGGTAATTTCTCCCATATACAGGGTTTTTAATTAACATTTAGTTTCATTTACAATTCAGAATTTAAGGAATACCAATTAGGAATTACAAATTGTTCCGCAACTCTTTATACATTAACACACTATTCAAGATGTATTAAATGTTGCCTATACTATGGACCTGCTAATTTTTAAGTCTAATTCTTTGTTTTTTATTAGTGCTTTTTAAAAATTTGTTGAGACGTGAAAACTAAATACAGATAAAACCCACGGACTAACTACTTACTTTTTTACCACAAATTATTAATATTGTTTGGTTAATTCTATTCCAGTTCGTGTTGTAGGTATTGAGGTAGAAAAGTGTTTTAACCATTTTATAAATTTGTTCATTTTATTTATGATCTTTACGTCAAAAATAATATCACAAATCTGTATTTTTTGGAAAGATTTTCCTACATTCCCCACCCGAATATGTAAACGTTTGAGATCCAGGATAAAAGCCTTTGTAGAACAGGTTCCCTGGTTATCCCAGTTGTGTTTTAAAACTTTGAGAAGTTGTTGGTAATTAACCATAGATTCCGTAAAAAATTGGATATTTCCTGACTGAAAATAGTTTAAGAACAATAAACAATTAGCGAAACAGCTGTAATTGCATTTAAACAGCTATTTTTCAAATAAAAGGTAGAAGTTTCGTTCAAACTTTTAATTGTTTATTTGTTGTTAAGATGGATTTCAATAAATTTTTTGAAAATAGATTAAAATTCATACAACACCATTTGCAGAATTGTAATTTTTATTTAAAATAAGTTTAATTATATCCTGAGCACAAGTAATTTATCTACTAATAACGTGAGTCAGCCTGTATACTTAATTACTGCCGGCAAAGCTAAAGAAGATAATCGTTTATCTACTTACCTACCTACCTAATAAATGATAACCTCTATGAACTTAATGCTAGTACAAAATAAAGTTCTTTCACCCAGGAACAGACATTAAATAAAATTACCAGCTTGATATGTTGCATTTTACGCAGTAATTATTGCTAAGCAATTTTCTTGATAGCCCTTTATACAAATACATGAATAACCCATTCAAACTCCCCTTTTAGAACATTATTTTAGTTCTGTATACGAGGGAGATTCAATAATTCGACGGTTTTAAAAACTAAACGTGCAATAAACAGCAAACATTCGTTTTTTCAATCACAATAAAAATTTGGAAGACATTTGTATACATTATTTATGATTTATTAGAATGTTATAAACATTAAAAAACAAATTTCAATATAATTAATCGATAAATTATAGTGTTTAAAAGTTATATCAAAATTATTTTGTTGCTATTATCTTCATTATATGTTTTCTTTCTTCACTAAAATATATTAGTATACATCAAACCAAAGAGCACATCATGATTACTGTTTATACCAGTTCACCAGTTTCAGTTAACATTAATTTAAATTAAATGACAAACAATAAAATGTATACCTGGGTTACCTGGGTAGGTACTTTAAGAGTTAAAGTAAGATATATGAATAAAATATAAAACAGTTTTATTAAAAATTATTTTTTGGGATTTCCCAAAATCTATTGGATCAAATAATATTATAAATTATCAAGAAACTTAACTAAAACCTTTTAGTCTATTGGGCAATGCAGTCAGTTAGGCCATTTATTTATGAAGCTTAAATTTAATTGAGTAATAATAAGCTGTTTATTATTTTTTAGAGACACCACATACCTGTTCACTTTTTCAATTTTTGATCATCAGCTAAGCAATTCATCATGAATTACATCAAAGTCTCAACTTAAATCGTAAAACAGACCTGTTGTAGGTAAATATTTTATGGTTTGGTGTATCATAAATTATTTTTCCTTTTAGGCTTCTAGTTTTTAGTAGGTATAAGTTTTGAATGCTCAAAATGTAACAAAAGTCTAGTGTGCTTTATATACAATTCAATTGCACCGTAGCTTTCATTGAAATAAAAAGTTGTTATACTAACCATGAAAGTTTAATTGCAAAATTATTTGTTTAGAGGTTTTAATATCCTAAATCAGTTTATGATTTGCATTGTTATTAAAAATATATGTTATTCCTGCTTCTATGTCCAGGACAATTTTTTTAAAACATTTTTGTTGCTGTAGGTACCTAATTTTGTTTTCTTTTTTGGTAAAATACCTAAGACTTGTTTGATGTTAAAAAAATTGTTGTATCCCATTATTAACAGACCAAATTGAGAGGAAACATTCTCCAGCCTGTAACAAAAGTCTAGTGTGCTTTATATATTTATACAAATTCAATATGCACCAGTAGTAAGAAATATTGGTCAAAAATTTTTATTTGTTAATTTTTTGCTCGTGTATATATTCATATATTCATAAAAAATTCTGTTTAAAAATAGCTTTCATTGAAATAAAAAGGTTTTATATTAACCATGGAAGTTTAATGGCAAAATTATTTGTTTAGAGCTTTTAATATCCTAAATCAGGTTATGATTTGCATTGTTATTAAAAATATATATTATTCGTGCAACATTTTTATGTCCAGGACAATTTTTTTAAAACTTTTTTGTTGCAGTACCTAAGTTTGTTTTCTTTTTTGCTAAAAATAAGACTTGTTTGATGTTAAAAAAATTGTTGTATCCCATTATAAACAGACCCAATTGAAAGGAAACATTCTCCAGCCTCACATGACTGAAGACGTACTTAAGAAATAAGCACGTCTGCATTGGCGTAGCTAAGCTATATTTTGCCAGGGATAAAACTCAAAATCTGCACCCCCTATAAATTTTAAAGGGATATTAAAAGAATAGTTTTTCCAAATCGTCTTTACTAAATATTTTTGTAAATAATGTCAAATTAAAAATAATTTAACAATTCAGGTAATCCTCGTTTAACGATTTAAACTGGTTAACATCCTCATATACATCTGTAGTTATGGGCTATTAAACTTTTTAAGAAATGCCAACGTGTGGTCCAAACACCCACTATCAGTAACAAAACAGCATTGTACAACATTTTTCTTATTCCTTGGATATTTACTGTATTTACAGAGTATTTAGTAAAAAGTAAAAATTTTATTATTAAATAATGTGTTCCTGATAGTCAAAAAACTATAAACAAATTAATTGGGGTGGATGTACTAATAAAGCAATAATAGACTAAATTAACTTGTTTCTTAATATTCATTAAAATATACAGGGTGCTGCCTATAAACGGCCTAATAATAAAAAACTCTTCGTTTGAACGTAACTTCCAAGTTTATTTGAAAAAATTATGTTTTAAATTATAATGACGGCCGTTTATGTCTTATTACTTCAATACTTGGTCTAACCTTAACATCAGGTACCTAGCTACAAACAAACAAAATGTAACTTAAATGTCAATCTGACGTTGCTAATCAGCGAAACGGCCGTCATTGTAATTTAAAACATAATTTTTTCAAATAAACTTGGAAGTTACGTGAAATCAGATAGTTTTTTTATTATTCTTAATAAGATGGACTTCCAAAAAGTAAGGGTTAGTACAATAAATTTAATGAAAATATTTTCATCTATTTGTTTCTTTCGGTTATACCGCAGATTGCCTATAACTCTGTTTTTTTTAATGGGACATTCTGTATATAATTTGATTTTATGTGGATAAATGTTAGTTAGTGTTTATGTGTAATGTTAACCTTGTTTTTTATTGTTGCATGATATAACAATAATTTTCTTGGCAAAATAGTTTGGTTCATATACAAATGATGATTTTTTAAATTAATTATAGTTTACGGTGATAAAGAGGCTAACAAAGCTTGGTTTCAACAAGATGGCGCACCTGATCACAATATTCTAGGAGTAGACACATTGCTTGATGAGATATTTAGCGATAAATTGAAAAGTCCAAAAATAAATATAAACAAGAAGGAAACTAAAAGGAAAAAGATAGAAACAGCTTATAGAATTGGAAGTTAAATATAAGTTATTAAACTTGTCAGTAAATATTAGCTAAATGAAAACGATACATCGTACAGCTCTTACAGCCAAGTGGGTTTTGTAAAGATTTATTTGTTTGATTTTTCTGCCAGAGGAAAGAAAAAAATTAGGAGGTACCACTATTTACCAAGTTATTTCTAATAGGCTGATTATCGGCTGCATCCTGTATACAAATTAAAGGGAAAAAATTATAACAATTCTTAGACGGAAAATACGATTATTGTTATCAACATAAACAAATCTGTTGCGCCCCAGAAATGAACAATTATTGGCTCTTCAACCCATCTCAGATACTTAGATACCTAAAAATTATTGTTTCGTTAATTAAAACAGTATCCATAGCTGCCCAAATACAAAATGTAAAATGATCCGCCTCCAAGGATAGGTCAAGGCCATCAGACGAAAATGTGATTCAACACAAAAGAGGCAATGCCTTTAATTTTAAATACACATTTATAGTCGTTCAACCAGTTCAATTTTAAAAAGACTTCTTTTTCTACACAAGATACATAAGTGTAAACTATCTGCCTAGCACAAATTTAAAAGAAAAAAATATTAGTATCATTTTGTATTTCAGAATCTTGCAATAGTACAGTTAATGAAGTATTTTACTTCGCAATTCTTTGGTCCCTGATGGATTGACTTGAAATTTTGACAGGAGGTAGGTGATAGCCCAAGGAACAAAATCTGTATTCAATCGAAGGTTGCGAAAGCTTTGAGGGTGGTTGCCACCCCATTTTGGGGGGTGGACATTTTTTATTACATTTTAACCACATGAGTCGATTGAAAAAGTGATCCTAAGCAAAAAATATTCCATACATGCATTTTTTTAGTAAAACTAATATTTTTCAAGTTATTCTTGATTGAAAGTAACAGTTTTTAGACGAAAAACTCTACGTTTCTAATTGGTTTTTCGCGAAATAACTCAAAAATTATGCACTTTATCAAAAAAACTGTTGGGAGCAAAATTGAAGCTTCTAAAAAGACAAACGAAACCCTTTTTTTATAATTTATTCGCAAGTAACTCAAAAATGAATACAGCAAAATTGAATATTTTAAAAAGACAAATGTAACCCTTTTTTACGATTTATATGGGACCAATACGTCGTGTTAATGATTAGCTTTTTTCTTCAAATGCAAAATTTGATAGATTAAAAGTCAAATACCGCTGAAAAAATAAGGCCAGTATCTAATTTATTATAAGAAAAAATCGATGAAAACAACCCCCCTAATTAATATTGATCTTACCCTTTTTTCAATTCTCTTTATCCATGTATAGTTAATACGTCCAAGAATTTTGACCAATTTAAATTACCTGATTTGAAAAATTATTTTTCACAATTCATATTTTACAAAATATCTCCGAAAATACTAAATATACGAAAATAATGAAAGGGTACTAAATTTTAGCTATTTTAATGTCTAAAATTTTCCTCTACGTAGATTTTCTGTACAGTGAATATTTGGCGAGATATTGCTGCATAAAACATTTATTTATGAACGAGCACCAACTTTTTTGAACCCTTTAAACTTACCCCATTAAAAACCAAGGAATCTTCTTCTTCTCCGAGATCCTTTTATCCTTTAAGGGTGTCGGGTTTTATTCTTTGTATATATTTTTCTTCCCCACTCCTTATTTTTTGAGACTGTTTTCATTTCCTCTAGGTTCATGCCTAGTTCCGCCAGATTTTATTATCTCGTTAATCCAAGTCTTTCTTGGTCTTCTCATTTTTCTTTTTTTAATAGGTTGGGTTTCTAGTATTCTTTTTTGCCGTTTATTTATGTTCATCCTTTGTACATGTCCATATCATTCCAGCTGTTTTGTTCTTATTTTATTTATTATAGGTTCTTGTTTGCATTGATTTCTATTTGTTTCATTTCTTAGAATGTAGACCCATTATTTTGTTTTTATTGATATCTACTACCATTTTTTAACTTTTCTATTTCCTCTAGCCACATGTTTATACATTTCTGCATTTTTTATGATCTTCGGCTATGTCGTTTGTTTACATTAAAGAATCTATTTTTAGTCTACTGTAATCTATTGTTGCCTAAAGTGTTTTTATTCTTTTCTGTGTGTTTTTTATTAGTGTTTTCATGACTATAACGAACAAGAGAGGAATTAGGCTTCTTCCTGTTTTAGTCGCTTTTCTAGTAGGAATTATCTTTTACCCTGTATTTGTATTTTCGCTCTTGCTGTGTCATACATTGGTTTTATAATATATTTTAAAAGTTGTGGCGTTTTGATTTGTTCTAGATAAGTATCTAGTACTTTGTGACATATCAAAGGCTGATTTAAGGTCTGTTTTTTTTTCAAATTTATTTCTAAGTACTAGGAATCTTAAGGAATTTAATTAAAATATCCTTATAGCTCTTGAAAAACCCTATAAAGTCGGTTTTGAAAAACCCTAAAAAATATTTTTTGATAAAACACTCAATACGTTAAAAAATCGAAAATCGAATTAAAACCGTCGATTTTTTCCTCTAATAGCTATTTGTCTATTAATACTCTGTCGCTTGAGATAAAAAATTTATCGAAAGCGACAAAGATCTTTCCGCTCAAATTATACAATAGATTTTTTCTACGATCACACGATAATCAAAATATATAGTTTTTATTATACATTTTATTAGAACCAGTTTACATTAACATTTTAGTGAACTAATTGGAAGTATTTTTATTATTAACAATATTAAAATTGAATGTACAATTTTGACAATTTTTAATATTTACTCCAGAAATTTATGTTTCAGAACAATAGTAGAGTTAGAAAGCTTTGACGTAATTTCAAAATTTTCTTCGACTTGGGAGGTTGACTGACCGGTTATTTTTTGAAACATCTGTATTTTATTTTTAATTGAATCATCAATATAACCTTCCTCTACATTACTGCTTTTCCAGCAACCATGTTTTTTTACACCTTCCTTTGGTATAACGAAAAACTAAGCGGCGTTCCATATTATTATTATTTTGTTCCTGTCTATGTACTTTTTACAGTGTCTAACGTAATCAATAGCATTTTCTGTTGTATCATTAATTATTGTGAATTTTCGAATCTGGAATGCGAACTATTAAGAGAGATTCTTTATTCTCTATATCATCAAGTTTCATTTTGACTAACTCATCTCTTCTGCATGCTCCAGCAATACCCATAATCAAGACAACCTATATAAACAAATTTAGATTAAATTGGATACATTTTAAATCACATTAAAATCTTACCTTTCTAAATAAATATTCTTCATCAGGCGCACTTCGAATAAATTCCTCTATATTCTCCCTGGACAAAGTTAAAGACTTTTTTGCCTTGTACCCCACTGACTGTTTCTTTAAAAAAGCAATCAGTTTTGTATATTTACTAATATCAATATCATTTTTGATTTTTAATGTTTGTCTTAACATAGAATATTTTGACCACAAAGTGGATGATTTTAGATTTTTTTGTCTCCAAAATAAGTTAATAAAACATTTTCTGAATATTTTTTGAGATTTCTCAATTTACACCAATGTATAAAACATTCGTATTCCTTTTCATATTTAATTTTTGATTTTTCTGGAAGCAGATTTAAAGTTATATTTCTTGCAGCCTCAGCAATATCTGGAGGTGTATTGGAATATTCACTATCACTATCCATTTTTTAGCTTTTATAACCAAAAATACAGTTATGAAATAAGTAGACAATCAATAACTGAATTCAAAAACCCTTTACACAGTTTTTTGCAGTCTTTGTTTGAACTTGCCTTAAACTTCTAAATTCTATCCAGAAAGGATGTAATATTAGTTGATCATTATTTCTATAAGATTTAATTTTTTAAATATTAGATATTGATCTAACGTATTCAGGTTAGTCTAGAAACTTTTAAAATAACTATTAGTTTATATTTAAGGAAGTATTTTGTGTTGCCTACTTCAAAGCGCAAACCTAACCAAAGTTTCTCTGTCAACATTCATTATTATTTTTTTATTGAGTGTTGTATTTTGCGATTATTATAATGTTTTAGAGTTTGTTTGTTTATTAAAGTTGTTTTTATATAAATCAGAATGGCGTTAAGTGGATATGTTGTTGTGTTGTGCCCCTCAGTGACGAGGTTTATGTTTATCGTTTATAAGAAGAAAATATATCAGATATTGAAATAAAATATTCGGATAGGTCTACAATGTTTTAAAAAACCACTGATCTCTATTCATGACTGTCATTATTTTATTGTAGTTAGATTTGAACGTGCAAAAGCTTACTTTGGATATAGTGATCGTAGAAAAAAATTGTTACTTTCAATGATGAATGACTTGAAAAATATTAGTTTTACAAAAAAGAATCACTTTTCTAGTAGCTTCTGTGGTTCGATATTGATTTTGATTCTTCTTTTTAAATTATAAGTACAAAATCCATGCAGGATCAAATAATTGCAAGGTTTTACCTTTTTTGAGCTAGAATTAGCATCGTCAGATTGGCATATTGAAGTTACATTTTGTTTGTTTGTAGCTAGGTACCTGATGTTGATTAGGTAGTATTAAGGCTAGACCAATTATGGAAGTAATAAGACATATTAAGGCCTAGATGTTATTAGCCCTAAGGGATTGCCCTGGATGTACTTCTCTCTAAGATCAATATAACTTTGCAATACCAGAAAATAAACTGTAAGTATCATGCTGATCTTTACAATAACTTAATATATTTGTGTTACAATTACGGCTTATCTATGTATAGAATGAATAATCAATCAAAGTAAACAGTTTAATAGTATAGAACTTCCAAGATATATTTGTTCATTAACAACTTTAAATTTTTGATCTGCTAGATGTCTTTTTATTTCAAGTTCTTCAAAGAAATTTATGTAGTATTTGGATGTCATTGGTGTGCATGAGTTAGGTGTTTTGCATATTTGGACTTATCTGGTTGTTTTAATCTATACTCTCTTAAGTGTTCATTGAATCTTACTTTAAAATTTCTGTGTGTTTGACCTACATACACAGCATTACATTTTGGACTTAGGGCTAATAACATCTAGGCTTTAATATTGTTATGTTTTATTACTTCCATACTTGGACTAGCCTTAATACCACCTAATCAACATCAGGTACCTAGCCACAGACAAACAAAATGTAACGTAATTTAATAGCGAGTTTTTTAATAAATAAATTTTCTTAAAAAAATTAAAATATTTTAATTTGTTTACAAAACGAATCAAACTATTAACTGATTCACGCTTGTATACATAAATCGCAAATAATATTATGTACACAATCTAATTAGCATTTAAAAAAGATCGTTTCGCAGAAAGCGGTCATATCATATCTCCCAAAAGCCACGTAGGTATATGTTTATCATTATATACGATCAACGACCATCTTCCTGAATCCTATAAAGAGATGCACCTGCGTTCAAGAAGACATCAAATCTCCATTTCAAATCCATTTCACTTTCGTATAGCTCGGTATAATATTATTGAAACACCACATGGCATCTAAAAAATATTGCCTGCACATTTCCTATCCGTACTCATCTAACATAACATCTACACTTCATCAAAACGATATAAAATGAAAAAAGGTTCTTCTAGGCCAAAAAGAGTATCAGTGGTAGGGCATATTAAAAGATTAAAGGACATTTTTTATTAATTTGAATGGAAAAAGTTACCTATCGAAGGTTTTATTTGGAAATAACACTGTTAAAATTGCTAGGAAAACTTTAAAAATTATAAATAAACTTGTTCTAACAGAATATAGTATAATTGTAATATAGAGAACATATTAATTAGTATTAAAACACAATTTTTGTCCTCTTATATCTTGATCTGAATTGTTGCATCTTATTAACAATGTTGTTAAAAATTGGTGGTTTTTTGTGTGTTTCTTGCACTGTAAGTTTAAATTTCTAAAGAATATTTCAAGTATACCCTACTTTGATTTCTAATCGACAGAGATGGTCTTAAGCATCGACTTGAGTCCTTAATCTTGACTGATGGAGTAGGGCTTCAAGAGAGAACACTTTATCTTTTATCTTTATTTTGCTTGGCTACTTTGTCTTCTTCTATTGAAATGTAATCCAATGTCCGTTGGGGCATATAGCCCATGAAGTAGTTGTTTCTTCTTTAGAAAACGGTCAAGTATAACTTGAATACGAAGAAAATGATTAAATCAATTTTTTAACCACCTTTTTACTTAACATTAAAGACGGACTTACAACTAGTCAACCAGCCTCCATTTGCAGAAAATAGAATTGGTAATAACAAAAGACAAAAGCAAAGTATATCAAGTACCAATTCGACCAATTATAACCCATGCAAAAGTCTAAGAAGAAATTTGAGACCAAAGAATTTATGAACAGGAATTTATAGGTCTATTCTACTACTGAAATAGAAGATAAAATAGAAAGGTGCCTAAAGGTACAAAATCTAAAATGGAACGAATGTGTACAAAGAAGAGAAAATAATAAGCCTATGAGCAGACTTACAGGAGCATTGAAGAGCAGGTAGGAAGATCAGGTGAAATAAGATGTGGTCTTGGATCCGGATGCAAAATTCCTACGTTCATCATGTAGTTATTCAAACACTATTTTTTGCAAATATTCATGCCTCCATTTGCAGAAAATAGAATTGGTGATAACGAAAGACAAAACAAAAGTATATAAAATACCAATCAGATTAATTATAACCCAGGAATTTTGAGACCAAACAATTTATAAACAGGAATTTAAAGGTCTTTCATTACTGAAAAACAAGATAAAATAGAAGTCTAAAGATACAAAATCTAAAATGCTACGAATGTGTACAAAGAGGAAAAAATAATAAGCCTTTGAGCAAACTTAGAGGAGCATTGAAGGGCAGATAGGAAGATCAGGTAAAATAAGATGTAGTCTAGGATCCCGCTGCAATATTGCTACGTTCATCATGTAGTTATTCAAACACTATTTTTTGCACGGGGTGCCGATAAAAGTACCAAATTAAAGCTACTTTATTTCTATTAATTATAATATATAGGGGTGCCTAATTTTATCTGGCCGCAAATAGGGGTTGCCGGCTGTTAAAGATGATAAATATTGAATAATAGAATAGGAATTTTTGGTGTGGCCACAAAAGAGCTCCGGATCAAGGAAAGGTGTATTAGCCTCTTCTCGTATTGATCAATGTATTTCTTTAATTATTTCTTAGTTTAATGTTGAAGCCTATTAATAAAATGTTTAGTTCTTCTAGGTTTCCTTTCCATAATTATGCCAAAATCCCTTTTTTGAATACTTAACCTTACATTTTTAGCGCCTTTACACTTTGTTATTGGTTACATAATGTTACTAAGGATATTTAGATAAGTTGATGAAGTTTACACATAAAACGTTATAGAAATGATGATATTGTTACTAGAAATGACGATATTGTACAAGAATAATCAAAACAATCATTTGCATATTTTGCTGGATAAAATTTAAATAAATAATTTACTTCAGTGAATCAAAACTTAAATAATGCGTACCTAACTAAGATCAAAATAATACAAAATGATTGTTAACTAAAATATAACATATACTGCCATTTACTATTACCTACAACTTAACAAATGAATTTTATTTATAAAAAGATATTTTGTATAATGATTTTGACCAGATAATGAATATATAACCACTATATTACGTTTATTTCAGAGTTATAGTATTTTCTTTTAAACTTGTAATCAAAAATGTATTGATACGGTAATTATTTGATTATCTTGAACTAATAATTATTTGCTGTTGCTTTTCTCTATGACAACATATCATTTAGTTATTTGCAAGATCGTTAAGAGTATGAAAAATGCACCAACACCATTAAAAAAAGCTTAATCCACGAAAATGCACCTGGTAGGCGCCGACACTGGTTAGGGAACCACCCTCCACGCACAAAAAAACTCGATAAAAAACGCGGTAAAAAAGTAAAGGTAAGAAATTGCCGAAGGCCACCTTGTGTCGTAGCGAAACAAGGAAGAGTCTTGATAGCAGATGAGAAAGGGTTGCACTAACCTATCCTAAAAAAGGGTACCGTTATTTCAACCCTGATATCGAAGAAAACCTTCCGCATTCCTTTCCCAGCCCGTTTTAAAACAGACCGAAATGAGGTAAGGTAGAAAGTTACGGTAGTATTTGGTAGTATCTTTTATTGCAGCGATAGAAGATACGTTGATCAAATTAAAAAATAAACTATATTTTTTATATAGAAATAAATAAATATTATTTGAGCATAAATATTCGTTAAATATTTAAAAAAAGTCCAATTGCTGATATTCTTTTTAAATTTATTTTGTTCATCAATACCATTTTGATTTATTATAATTATTTTACTGTCTACTTTTCTTATTATTCTGTTTTTCTGGAACTCATTTGTTTTAGAGAATGAAGAGACCTTTCAAATGATATGATATTATCACAAGCCCATACTTCCCAATTAAAAAATTGGGGGTAGTAACTGTTACTAAAAGGGGGTTGAAGGTAGTGATCAAATTTTTCACTTTGAAGAATGTCGATTTATAATTTAAATTTTACGTGTTCCGGGATTTTCTATAAATATGTACAGTGACCAAAATTATGAATTTATTCCATTTGGCTTTTACACACTGTAGAACTGTTCAAAATGTTTTTTATTTTGAAATTAATGTCAATTATATCTTATGCTACGTTGAAAAAAGAGTAGGTAACCATAAGTAGATCTGTATAGTGCATTATGATATGTACTATGATGATAATGATAAATCAAACTGCAAACCAAATCTGCCTAAATTGCTCTTGGAAATTGAACTTGTCAATTAAACAGAAACTAGGACTGTATATACCGTATATACTGGTCACCTCGTTTACCGACTGAAAACTGGATAATTACGGAATACGATTCCTGAAAAAATGGTTACTCATATGTCACCAGAGCACCGGTCGAAAATCATCGGTATCTCGGTGAGTCGGTGACTGTCAATGGTGACTGTGACAACCTCAATAATTTGTGTGAGTATAAATTATTATTATTATACCCAATCAATATTTTAAAGCCATATTATTTTATTTGCATTAGTTTAATATTTGATCTGGCAGTGTTTCAATAACTTGGACATTTTTCAATGATCTTCACGATATTTATTTCAAAGATCCCCAATTCACTCCTATTGCTACTACTTATAGTATTGGAAAGTACCCAGTACAAGTTGGAACCAAGGTGACTGTAGCAGAGAAGAATTTATCCCCAGGAGAGAAACCTAGAGTGGCAATATCTGCCTTAGAAATAGATGAGAGGAAACAAAGAAGACATGATGAAAAAATGGCCTTGAAAAGAGAAATGTTCCAGTGGTTACAGGAGAACTCCAAGAAAAGGAAGCATGATGACAATTGATATTAAGACTCTTGTTTCAATTGTTATTAGTAGAATCAGAATGAATATTATTTTAAATATTTGTGAAAGTCCATCTTATTAAGAAGGTTGAATTAAACTTTCACTATTTATTCGCAAAATATGAAAATGCAATGACGGCCGTTTCGCTATAGAATTAGCATCGTCAGATTGACAGAGGTTAAATATTTAGGGATAATCCTAGATAGCAAGTTATTCTGGAATAAACACGAAAACGAAGTTATATACAAAGCCACTAAGGATCAGCAGCAGCGCAATCTTAGGAAAACTAAGAAAAGAAATGGAGAAAGAAAAATCCAAGTACTAAACTTTCTTAGGAAAGTAGGACTAGAAGAGCTGCTATGTCTGAGAAAACATCAGAGCTAATGGTAAGTAAGAGGGACACAATAGGTCTCATAGGTCGCAGTTTACTTACCACCCCTAATTCCAAACATACATACACATACATATAAAGCATGGTACATAGAACATTTCTTTGTAAAAATCTAAATTTTGGAAAAAATGGCAATTCGGCCCTTTTGGACTCTACAATTTATGTCAAGAGCTTTATTATTCTAGTTTTAGCCTGAATTAGTCTTCTTCGGTCATCTGTGAGACCGTATTATTCTGCCATCCAGTGTTTTTTCTTGTTATTTGGTTGATTTGAGTCTCCTCCTTCAATATTTTCTACGAATTGTATATTTTAATCTTTTCTAAGAAGATTAGATACTACGTATTTCCTAACTATCAATATTCTAAGATTAAATTTATTATAAATATTTTGTACTATACGAGAACACATACCTACATTATTTTTCTTTATAAATTTGCTGCTTTGCTATGAACATGAGGCTATTAATCGACTACGATAATTAACATTATCCTTATTGATAGTAAATTTACGATTTCCTAAATGATTTGCTACACTTTTTACGTTCTCCATCGACCACCCAGTGCCAAAAGCGTCCTAGTAGTAATAAGCTGAAAACACGAATAACATTTTCTAAATAACCTTGTACACGATAAAAATTGTTCACTTGCACTTCTGATTCCATTAGCATTTAACATCAAGTATGGCTTTTTATATCAAATCAGAGAATTATGCATTTTGCTTTATATACCTACCTTTTAACCATCTGAAACACATTCATCGAGTCCCTCATAGATTCTGAATTACTCGTTAATAGGTAGATAGCTATCGTGTTTTAAGTTTTTTTATTTTATTTTACAAAATATCTTTTCGTATTCATAAGTGATGATATTCATAAAACGTAATTTCACAAGAATCTCTAGTATGTACTTCGACTTGATAGGTGTTTGGCGATCTCGTAGCCAGTTTTTTAGCAAGTAAGTGGAGTTTGCGATAAAGAGAGGGATTCTGTTTTGAAATAAATCATTATACAGATGTTAGTGTCGATAGAACTTAAAGAAGTTGAAAATTAGGCAATATGGTACACAAAATAAAATTAAGAAGTTGTGATAGAAAAATATGTAGGGCATCAAAACGTAGACCAGTCACTGTTTAAAAAAAAAAAAATAAATAAAACATTTAGATTTAAACATTTTTCTACTTTACACCCTATTCTGCTCGTCCTGATGATGGCACAATAATTTCGAAACCGGTCTTGGAATAATATGACCCCTTTAATTGCAAAACAATAGAGATGGTCTTAAGTATGGAAGCAGGCTAATCACCATCAAGTTTTCTTTTGAAATGTCTGTTGGGGCATATAGCCCAGAAGTTATGTTCAGTTATTTATTTCATTTATTTAATTAACTAAATATACTAAGTGACATAAAAATCCGAACACCCAGTTTAAATGATTTTATTTTGATAAAATTTTGTATAAGTACTTACTGAAGCATAACAAGTAAATGATAAAAATTTCAAAGGGCTTTAAAGCCCTTTTACCTTTAATAATGTGTGGATGCACCCCGATGTGTTACGCATTCTCCAACGAGCCTAGGCATGCTTCTGATCAGGTGGTCAATGTCCCCCTGTGGTATCTCATTCCAAGCAACCACCAACTCCTCTCGAATTCTTTTAGAGTCTGAGGACGACGTTGCAAATTGAGCAATCTCCTACCCATCATATCCCACACGTGCTCAATTGGGGATAATTCGGGAGATCTTGGTGGCCAAGGTAACAATGTGACATCATTATGTTGAAAGAAGTCTATTGTGACTCTTGCGACATGTGGTCGGGCATTATCTTGTTGAAAAGTGGGATTTGCCAGGGTGTCAATAGATAGGGGTTCTAAAACTTCTTGAATATAAAGCTGCGCGTTCATGTTACCTCTGATGAAGATTAAAGGTGATCTCGAACCATAAGCTATAGCATCCCAAACCATAACTCCAACAGTTTGATGAACTTGCCTTTCAACAAAAAACCGTGGATTTCTCCTTTCACCACGTCGCCGTCGTCTTCTAGCCCTCGCTCGACCATCGTGCATGCCTAAACAAAATCGAGACGTCACTAAAGACAATACTGTTCCATTCCTAATCCCAGAGTGACCGTTCTCTGCACCAACCATAAGCTATAGCACCCCAAACCATAACTCCAACAGATTGATGAACATGTCTTTCAACAAAAAACCGTGGATTTCTCCTTTCACCACGTCGTCTTTTAACCCTCGCTCAACCATCGTGCATGCCTAAACAAAATCGAGAATCGTCACTAAAGACATTACTGTTCCATTCCTGATCCCAGAGTGACCTTTCTCTGCACCACTCAAGGTGATTACGTTGGTGTTCTGGAGTTAAAGGGAGGACCCAGTGTGGTCGCTATGAAAACAGGCCAAAAGGTCTTATTCGTCGTTAAACACTTCGCATGCCAATAGGTCTTTCGTGTTCTGCAAACTATTCATTTGCAATGGACCTGGGAGTGGAGAAACGGTCCCCTAAGGCTAATAATCTTAGGCGGCGATCTTCACGGTCTGTTGTTCTACGGGGGCGTCCAGAACCCCTTCTCTAAGCCATGCCTGTTAGCACTTAACCACGATGTCTACACTTCTTTGCACTCTAACTGCAATTTCCCGAAAAGAAAATTCAGCTTCCCGAAGTCCCACTACACGA
Source organism: Ophraella communa (assembly GCA_035357415.1). Lineage (NCBI taxonomy): Eukaryota > Metazoa > Arthropoda > Insecta > Coleoptera > Chrysomelidae > Ophraella > Ophraella communa. The sequence continues at coordinate 17,750,105 of CM068987.1, forward strand.
CCCCTATCAAACTGTACGAAATCGTACAGGTCTCCGTACTCTAGGCATCGTAACCAATCGTAAAGAATGTCAAGAACCAAAATCCGAAAAATTTGGATCTTTACTACGGCTTTAATATTCATTTTTGGATTGTTAGTTGATTTCAAAAAAAGCAGTATAAAAACTGGAATCTTCCTCTGATAAGGCTAAAAATTTTATCAATTGTTTATTTCAGTAAAATAAATAAATTAACCAAATTTTATTAAAATAAAATCATTTAAACTGGATGTTCGGATTTTTATGTCACTTATATTATTGGTACAAATTTTATATTATATTTTGCAATAAAATTATGTTAATTTTAACATAATTTGACTATACTATGGCTTTGTCATAAAACAAAACCGATGTTTTTAGTTTTCACTTTATGAATTTAGTGCGTTGTTGCCTTGCCTTACCGCGCAGCTATTTTCAAGGCCATAGCTCATCTCAAAATCCATTAACTCTACTATAAATAAGTATAAAATAACAAACATTTTTTAAAAATTAAATAAATAAAAGTATATGTAATTGTTTCAAACTGAAAATAACATTTAAATTCAATATTATAACAGACAAAAAAAAAAGAATTTACAAGAAAAATCTAAAAACATTATAAAAGAGTAACAATTTCTTGCAAGCATGACAAAAAAATGCATCAACTATTTAGTAACTATAGTAAAATCAATAAAGTATAAATTACATTAATAGCAACAAATTGGTTAGTGTTAGTGCCTTAGAACAAAAAGATACAGGAAGGAGTATATGCAAAATGACCTTGAGTTCATAAAGGAGCTTGCATATGGCGGCCAATTGTCAATTTTAATTTCCGTTTCCATTGACGTACCGAAAAAAAAATAAAAATTATATCAAGGTTTTTATTTTTAATAAATTTCAACCAATCAAGTGTGTGCATACAAATAGTGTTCCAAACAATTTAGTATTTATAAGAACTGAATGATACGCCTATGCACTCATTTTTGACATTTATATGAAAATATTGCTTTGACAGTATGCTGTAAACATAAACAATGAGTCATATTAGGAGCTTCAAGATGGCCGACTTCCGTCGCAAATTTTTCTTTAAGTTAATATATGACAGACTCCTTCCTGTTTCTTTTTGTTCTAAGGTTAGTGCAGTAACTTAATAAAGAAGAAGAGGTTTGTGAGGTTATGTTGAGATCGACAATAAAAGATGATTTGCAAAATATATTAAGATTATCAGTCAACTTAGAAAGAGGACAATCATAATTGTTAAAAAAGTCTACAGCAGGCAATAAATAAAGGAAATATTTAAGACAAAGTACAATCTGTTTCGAAAATAAATCATTAAAAGAGGGGGTTAAGAAATATATAAGGGTCTTTTGGTCTCAAACATCTCAAGTCTATAGGACCTTTAAAACATTTATGTTTGTTTATTACACAAAAATGAACTTTTCTGGTAATATTATTTATAAATATTAATTCAATTCAAATAAATATTTTACGTGTAATATATTTTATCAGCATCCAAAATACAAAACAAAACTTATGCCATACTTTGTAATCAATATTTTGTTGCTATATAAGTGATAACGACAAAAGCTTTCAACTGGTCATCAAACATAGTGGTTAAATCTGATTTTTGTTTCTTTAAGATAAGAAATTACCCACTGGAGATTCCATTATAAACCGTGTTACGATACACAACGAATCAAAAATCCTTCATGAGTTACTTGACCCATAATAAAAGTGCTAAGCTTATTATTATACCTTATCCCATAGAATTAACTGTTAAATAATACGGCTTACAGCTAACGAATTTAACTAGGCCCAAAAAAAGAAGAACCCCGCGTTCTTTGGATGAGATAAAACAACGTAAAAAAAACAGGCATGTTTTAGCGGGGCATCGACCTGTGTCAGGCCACTCTTCAACATTGCCCTTATATACTCTTATATTTAGGGTTCACGTTGTGATAGAAAATGAGGTACGGTGTAAAGTCAAGCTAGTCGATCTTAAATATTTCGAATATGGTCAATAATGTAAAAATATTTGATTATTTGACTGATACCGTTTAATATTAGGTTAAATATAAATAAATAATAATAATAACATTTTTGTTAAAAAAGGAATAAGTACCTAGTTTTATGAAAAACTAAAGCGACAGCCTTGAAAAATAATTTTTTAGATGATAACTTACGATAAAAACGTTTTATGGTATAATTAGATTACAAAAAACAGAGCGTATCTATAATACAGAGATGCGCCAAGTGCTCATAGTCAATACAGTCGAGTGAAAGAACGTGTCAGAGACGTACTTACCTTAAGTGACTTAAAAACTAAATTTATGTGCGGTTATAATAAAATTTTGTTTTATCACTTGGGGCAGTTTCACCGCGAGACGGAGTCCTAGGCTCACGGACACTCCAATATAGCGTTAAAGATTTTTAGTTATGGTGATTTGGCAGCGTTTCTCTTAGTGGAGGGAGAGAGCCATAGACCTATTATATGATCACAAGAGAGTGTCTATGAGTATGACAAAGAATACCAATCGATTCTCTTTGTTCCACCCTCGTGCTGGCAACGCTGTATCATTATTCAGGATTTACGCTTACACTTGTAATCAATGGCGTGCTATTTGCTAAAAATGGGAATATCTCTGCCTGGTGATATTTAGTTATTTTTATGGGAATATATTTATATATAAAGTTTTTCACTTAAATAATTATCGTCAATATTAATTGTACAAATAAAATGTATTGTATTTTAAATTTTAAACTCTTTATTAATAGGTCTTGCAGTCAAATAAGCAATCTTGGTCTTGGTCTTGGTCTTGTTCTTGCAGGGTCCAGTCTTGGTTTTGGTCTTGGTCTTGCACTTTTTTTTAGATTTACTGGGATCCACTTTTACAAAAAAAAAGGAAAAATAGTTTTTAAAATCATTACAAGTTTCTTAAAAATCTTACTTTTTTCCGACCTTTTCGTTTCTTCTTCCGATGAAGAATTGTCTTCCAAAAATATCATCATTGCCAAGTCCAAATCATCCATTTTTTGCTTTTAATACAGAAACACTCTAAATATTGTCAAATAATGAAACTAATCACAAGATATAAAACAAACTATAAACACACAAAACGAAAGCAAATACAAAAATGGATTAAGGCGGTCAATAACGTTAAACTTTTACTTTACATCTGTGCTCACCGATAGCGGCCGTCTTGACCGGTCGTCAAATTACGGCCGCTTTATTGCGGTACCGCTATCCTAGGAAACCAAAGCATTAGAGTTTAAAATCAACCATGGCTGCTTTATTTTTCGGTTTATATGTTTAAAAGACGCAAGACCGCAAGACTCTTGCAGGCTTGGTCTTGGTCTTGCATAAGTCTTGCACTGCTCGGTCTTGGTCTTGATCTTGCAGCCTAAAGTTGGTCTTGGTATTGTATTTACTGCAAGACCAAGATCGCAAGACCAAGACCAGTCTCACCCATCACTACTTGACTTCTTGATTGGATTATTTCTGAGAGGATGTATAGAATAGTTGAGATTTATGCAGGGTGGTTCATAAAAAGTGGAGTAGTTTTAAACATAATTTTATTAAGGTTAGACTTACCAATAATTCAATTTTTCATCAAAAAGGTAATCTTGGTAAAAAACAACAAGACGAGCTAAATATTCGACGTATTTCGGATTCAAGGTTGTACAACCTTTGTTTTTATCACTCAGAAATAGTTAAAAAACTAAAAGTATACAAGTTACTTTCAGGATGATAGAAATTTGTTTTTTAAATATTTCTACTGAACCAACAAATTTATTTATTTAACAAAAATATTACAAAAAATTTTAAAATTAAAACTATAACTTCAGAACTAAAACTTCTAACTAAACTAAACTTTTTTTAGCCAAAATGAGACACTTCAAAACTCCAACTCTAATTATATTAGTAGAAAATCCTTAACATATGGGTATAAAATAAATAACTTTGACATAAAACAAAGTAAAAAATAAAAAAAAAATTCAGTAAATAGCAACAATATTAATATCATTTTTGGAGTCTTGACCATTTCTTTGCTGTGTTATTGTAACCATAATGCCTTATTCAAGCCTTATTCAACTATTTATGATTATTGAATAGCGTTGAAGTACTTTTTAGCATTGTTCCACAATACAGTGTTTCAATGTTTTGCTGCAACCAGAAATTTGTAAAAAAATCTTTAAAGTTTACAGTAAAATCCTTGCTTAATATGTTGAAGTAAGATTAGATTAATGTATGTACAAGCAATTCTTAAACTCTATAACGCCAATACTTCTATGATTTTTTTGGAGTACCTTTTTTGGCGTGGCTTTGGCTTTTAGCTTCCTCATTAGTTATTATTCGTCTGTGGCCTGGCACCTACAGCAAGATTACCTTGTTGTTTCTTGCCAGTTTCTTGAGGGATTGCTTACATTCCCAGATACAAATTTTTGGTTTGGATAACCGAAATTGTAATCCCCTCACTCCGGTTCCAGGCCTTTTTTCTACCTTGGTCCCATCTTTGTACCAAAGGAGTAAGTCTTCTTCCACCTCTAACCGTATAGCGGTTGTTGTTAACCATTTCAAACGACGTATCAAAGTCAAATCTAACTGGCATGGTATTTAAAGATGACCAGATCTACCAACTTCTTCCGACAGAGAAACTGCCCTCCAGTTACATTGAATGGTCACTAGCTAGTATATCAGGAAGATGTCAAATATTTGGGAATGCATCTCAGTAGAAGACTAACCTGGAGAAAGCATATCTTCACAAAACGTAAACAGTTGGGGGTTGAAGCTCAGCAAATTGTACTGGATTATTGGACGCAGATCTAAACAATCCCTAGAAAATTAACTTTAGTTTATAAAGCTATTATAAAACCCTTTTGGACCTATGGCATTCAGCTATGGAGAACTGCGTCAGTATCTAACATAGAAATATTAGAAAGGTTCCAGTCAAAGATACTTCGAATAGTAACGGATGCTCCCTGGTATGTTCCAAATCACATCTTATTACAAGATCCTCAAATATCAACAGTCAAGGATAAAATTACCAAAACTGTTTACAAATATGATTTAAGATTACAAAAGCATCTTAACAATCTAACAAGAAGCCTGTGCAACGAAGATTGAAGAAAAATATGACAACCAACCTGCTAAATAGATTTTAGTATACACTATTTTTTTATCCCCTGTGTCAAAAACCAATCCCTTGCTGGGTTGTGACTTAATAGGACTACGTTATCGAACGTTGTTCCTTTATGTTAAATGCATATGTATTGTCCAAACGCTTACTAATTGTAACTATGTATTGCAGATTGTAAATAAATAAGGGTATTAAAAAAAAGATTACCAACCACATCTCCAGGTTTTAGGTTTTGTCTCTATTGCAGTTTTACATGGTGCCTCTCTTATTATACAATATTGCAGCGCAGGAAGACCAGAAGCCGTAGCAATTTCTGCAACTTTTTTTGGCCACCAAAAACCATGAGTGACTATAAATGGGCTTAATAATGGTTTGATATGACCAGAAAAACATTTTCGTTTTTAAGCCCCAAAGCTTCCCTAATATTCTGCTTCAAGTCCAGATTTTTTCCAAATTTCCAAGTTAGTTTCTAGTCCAGGATCACTACTAGATCTTCTATATCTCTAGAAAATTTTAGTTTGATATTGTTCATATTTGGATCGTGTGATAAAGTTTTTAACTAAAGAATCAAGCAGGTCTGGAATTCTGTGGAACTCTAACTGCTTGTTGTCCATTCTTGTGCCTAAGTTTTTTGCATGCTCTTATATAAACTTGATAATGTTTTGTTGTTTCAATTCCTGATTATTTCTATGGTGATAACCCTTCCTCCTGGTTCTCAGAGGGGGATAGTAAAAAACAGCTTTCTTTAGCTTCCGCTGCTTCTTCAGCATCTCCATATTTTTTAGCTGTAACTCTCTTAGATTAGTCCTGCATCAGTGAAAAATTCCTACTTCAATAAAGGTGAATAGAACATTGAGCATTTTATTTGCACGTTTCTAGACTGCTTCTAGCTATTAGTGCCTTTAATACCATAATACTGAGTTTTGGGAACTTGGCTGGCTTTCACCAGTTTTATAAGAATATTTTGGCAGTCCCTTACAATTTTCGGGGTATAAAGTTGAGAAACTTGACTAACGGAAACATTAACTCAGTAGTCAGTGAGTTTTAGGATTCTCAGTAAACTCAAATTGCACATACAAATATTGTTGGCATATCTATAATAATTGTTTTCCTCACCATCTTGTTTATGTAAGTACAAAGTAACAAAATAAAAAATGTAAACGATAAATTTAACATTTTAGTATCTGGTATTGCCACATTTGGCTCTAATAACATCCCTTTCTCCGTGGAAGGCTTCTTATCAGGTCACTTATGTAATCCAAGTCCAAATTTTCCCATTCTTCTATTAAAACATTTTCCAGTTCATGAAGTTTGTTTGGAGCAATATTACGGGTTCTTATGCACCTGCTCAGATAGTCCCAAACATGTTCAATTGGGTTTAGGTCTGGACTAACTGCTGGCCAATCTAAAACTTGGATACAAACCTCTTGAAGGTATTCCATTGTTATTCTGGCAACGTGCGGGCGGGCATTATCGTGCATTGCAATAAAATTCTCTCCAATGATTGGAACAAATGGCACTACATTTTCCTCAAAAACCTACCTACGAAACACAATTAACTCCGCATGGCCTTCAAAACAGATGCCTCTCCATACCATAATCGAACCTCCATAATTTCTGGCTGCTCTTATGTTACACTGAGAAAATCGCTCACCTGCGCGTCTAGAAACTGGAATACGTCTATCGGATCCAATAAGTGAAAATCTTGATTCATCCGTAAAAAGAATATTAGCCCAATCATTAATATCCAACTTAACATGTTCTCTTGCGAACCTTAAACGTGCTACACGGTGTGCTCTGGTTAATAATGGAGCAGTAACAGTCATTCTGGGTCTGATTCCAAATTTCCTTAATCTGTTTTTAACCGTATTAACATTTTGCAGTTGCCTGGCTGTAATATGACGAGTTTGCAAAATCTGAATTCTTAAATAACGGTCATGTGCAGGATTAGTACACCTGGGACGTCCTGGAACTGGTCTTCTATTATAACTTCCATGCAGTTTCTCTAAACCTTCTTAAGACTTTAGAAACGCTGGATTGGTTGATTCCAATGACTTCAGCAACATATTGCTGAAGTCATATTCGTCCATATTCAACTAAAGCCACGATTTGAGCTGCTTGTTCTGGGGTTAAATTACTCATTTTTAGTCAAAATGTTTCTAGACACTTACAAATGAAAAATACACACACAAGAAATTTTAAAATGTAAATAATACAAATACTATTTATCAAAATTTATTCATTTTTGGTTTGTCAACAAAAAGGCGATTTAAACTGTGAATATTTTGGGATTTTATACATCTAAAGGATACCAGACACTCATATTAAAATATTCTGACAAATGTGATATTTTATTTTACACCATAATTCAATTTTTAAAATTATGCGATACTTTTTGTGACCAGTGTATCTATATATAATTGTGCTTAACTAAAAAGACAAAATCTTATTTTAAATAATTATAATCATATGCTTATTAATAATACTGATTTATTTTTATTTTATATTTTATTTAAATTTAGGTGAATTGATATTTATGACCTACACTGCAGTTTTTAACATAAAAACTTAATAATATATGCATTGAATTTACCTAAACTAGTTAAGTTATCCCATTAATTTTTTTATCAATTTTTTGCTGTCTTCTTTATCTTTTTACTGCCACTATTCTGCCTTAGCCGTGAGTTTTTCTTTACTTCACACGTCATGAACTTCTCATTTTATCATCTCAAATACAACAAAACCGTATTCATATTCATTTAACCTGTAATTGTCAACAATTTTATCGCAAACGACTTGAATACGTTCCTTTTTACGAAGTAATTTTGCTCAGTAATAATGTATTATCATGTTCGTACTATGGTTGTAATAATTAGTGTGTCGAAGAAGTTAATTTTGTAAACATTGTAGATAGTTGTTCAATGTCGACATAATCAATCGATTATAATTACCAAACTAATTGATATTCCTCTCTATACGAATAACCATAATTTTTTTCTATTAAAATTTTCTCTGGAATTTGCTATTTTAAATAAGATATACAGAATAGTGGTTAATTCTTCTTATAAAATGTGAACTCAACTCAAAAGGGAACTCAGCCATCACAGTTGGTAAAAATGAAATTTCAAGAAATTTCTCGTTTAAAAATTCTAGAACAAACACAAACTCGTGCTATTGGGAAAAGTAGAATTCCATAGATGGCGCTCTGACATGTCAATGCCATCTTAGCAAGGAGTAAATCAAATCAGATTCCGTATAACCCCTTTGATATTTAAGGTTTTAGTTTGTTATTTTTGTTATTTTCAGTAAGTGTTTTGTAAAACTTTTGCTTTTTCTTTGATTGTGCTTTAATATTTTGCATTTGTACACCAAATTTTGACTCCTAATATCATTATAATAGGTATGGTTGATATTTATGAAAAGTACAACAATCCAACAAGTTCAAGATTTACTTTTAGGCCTGATTTCGTGTTTTTATTTATTTCTGATGGTTATAACTACTTAAGTTGCAAGGAAGTTACTATATAAAGTAAAAAATTAATTAAAATGTTGAATCTGGAACCGTGGCGAAAATGATACCGAAAACCGTTTACACTACCACTACACCAACACATCCTTTTATATGCCTGACGCGCGTTTCGATAACCAAGTTATCTTCTTCAGAGGCATATAAAAGAGTGTGTTGGTGTAGTGGTAGTGTAAACGGTTTTCGGTAAAAAATTAATCACAAAATCTCTTCTTTAGACAGCCAGCTAATAGCATAATGGAGAACTTTTGCCAGCTTCAGTTAAGTTTCATGAACTATTACGTGGCATGATGATTCACTGACTGAGAAGTATAATTTGACAATAAAGATAAATGTAAATTTTCATATCTATAAACGTACTTGGATATAGTATTTCAAATCATATAATTCGACCAATAAGACCGTCTGCAACCTTTACTCAATATGCCACCTACCGTGATTTACCTGAAATAAGAATAATTGGTATATTTGTCCATTACTCGAAAAAGACACCTAACACACTATAACACAGGTTAAGTAATTTCCCCTTGAAGAAATTGCTCTTAAATTTTTTGAAGACCGTAAATCTGATTTAGCTAAATCTAGTATTCGTGCCTTAGATGACAAAATCCCATTTACGGTATGGTGTCATTCGATTGACGCCACAGTCCCTTATGTCCACCTCCTAAACTAATAAAAGCTACCTCTCCTTTTGAAAAGATCAGCATTGATATTAAAGGTCCAGTCCCTTCAAATACTACGAACACTTACATACGAGTATTAACTGTAATTGATGAATACTCTTGTCTCCCTTTTGCTTTCCCCTGTTCCGACATCAGTGCCAAAACTGTCATCAAGCACCTTCATTCGCTCTTCTCCATTTTAGGATTACTTGCTTATGTCCACTCCGATCGAGGTTCTTCATTGTTGTCAGCTGAAGTAAGAGAATATTTACATTCAAGAGGTGTGGTAACGAGTCGCACAACGGTGTATAATCCTCAACCAGTTAAATTAGCTTTACAAACGAAAAATGTATCCACTGAGAACTGAGAGAAGGTATTGTCACAAGCTCTTCATTCGATCAGATCTCTCTTATGTACAGCCACAAATTGTACTCCTCTCGAAAGAATGTTAACTCACTCCCAAAGATCTACAAATGATTATACAATTCATTCTTGGTTAACAAATTCTGGACAAGTACTACTGAAGCGATTTAACCGCACGAGTAAAGATCAACCACTTGTAGAGGAAGTAGAACTACTTAAGCCCAATCCAGATTATTCACATGTCCGACTGCCTGATGGTCGGGGGACTACACTCTCGAACCATTTTCAATTTCACAAGAGAAAATACCTATTATTTCAACCTTCATTTCTTCTGCTATTTCCACAATAGTATTTAGTATTTTAAAGGATGGTAATTCCGTTAATAGTTCCTTTGTAGCAGTTATCCTTTTTGAAAAAGGTTCAAATCACCACCCTTGACGTGTGTTACACAATCAACACCAAACTTTATTTTTAGGATTGAATTTTGCAATTGTTTCCTAGAGAAAAAAAATGTTTGGAGGAATAACAAATAATTATTCTATTTACCTTCTCTCGTAACCTTTTCATAATTTCTCTGATTATTCGCGATCACCACAAGGTGGCGCTCCAAAACTCCGGAAAAACAAAACAAACGTCATTTATCAACATAACCTTAATTTATCTAGTGTTGAGTGTTGTAGATGGTAACGATTAAAAACCACAACATGATATTAATTTTTTTTATGTTAATTTTTGCATTAAATTTAAAAACAACATTTTTGAATAGAGAATGAAGAGATCTTTCAAATGATATATCACAAGCCTATACTTCCCATTTAAAAAATTGGGGGTTGTACCTGTCGTTCTAAAGGGATTGAAGGTAGGGGTTGCGTTTTCACGTTAAATAATGTCAAGTTATAATTTAAATTTGACGTGTTTTATAAATATGTACAGTAACCGAAATAATGAATTTATTCCATTTGGCTTTTACACACTGTATATGGACAATTGATGCGGCAAAGAACTTCACTACACGACTACGACAATATTTCTTTTTCTCTCGCGTTGGTAGACTTTAACCTTACTGCGCATGCTTGAGAAATCTCTTAAAGACATTTATCCAATTGAATTTTTTTGTGTTTCACTACATGCGTACAAACTATGCGCAGAACTGACTAAGTCCACATGTGAGAGAGCAAACGATACATTATTTGTTTCACCATATCGGTACATCTTCCACTTATAGAAACTGTCCACATAGGATGACTTACATAATATAACACAAATCAATGCGAAATAGATTGTTTTCCTACGACCCCCCATTAAAACGACACCTAACACACAGTTTTGACACTTCGAAAATTAGTAATATTATACGCGTTCGGAAAAATAAGAAAAGAAAAAGCAATATCACACACGTGCGATATTTTTTAAAAACGCACAGAGCGTATTTATTTAAGCAAGAATAATTTATAAAAAACTATTAATTTTTGTAAATAAATCACTTTTGTTTGCTCAATTTAAACTAGAATAAATAAATAATAAATATAATTGTATGAGTTGCATTATCTACCTGTAAGTGCAATTTGTTTATACTATGGGTAAACAGACACAACAAAAAATTTAGAATTGCAGGTGAAGAATTGGATAATAGAACCCTGTGGACATGTTCTGAATTTATTCTGAATTTTTGTATAATATTAGGTACAGTCGGCTTTAGAATAGCATATACATGTTAAGTGTGAATTTCGTTTACCTACCGAACTTATAAAAACGCCCTTCTTAGATAACAAAGGAATGGCAATTTTTAAAACGCCCACATTAAATGGTTTGTTTATTTACAAGGGTCGGTCATGTCCCGAATAAATAGGTTTTTTTCGCATTTTTGCACTGATATAATAAAAAAAAGGGATTTTAATCCTAAACAAACATTTATTATCGAGGATTCCAAACTAAGTGAAGATGTGGGCGTGGACAACTGTTTAACTGATTTCAAATTTATTATTATTTAAACCGTGATTGGTTACACAAAATAAAAAGGCTGTCTATTCAATATAAACGATTTTAGTTTGAAAATGTATATGCTATTCTGAAGCCGATAGTACATACTAATAATACTACGAGAGTCTGTTGCACAGTGAATTGAATTGTTTGCACTAGGAGTTGTACATAGGGGTGATTGGCGCATACAACAGGAGTTAAACGTAAATGAAAATGTTCAAAATAGGTACTTACTAACACATAATATTTCTCAAGTTCCAATTAATTTCACCAAATAACCATTTTACTTTTAAATTTTATAGAGCCCACAAAAATAAATTAAAATGGTATTTAGCTAATAAAGAATTTTGATGTAAATTCCTGAGAAAGTTGGTTATTTGATTTTAATTAATTATATTTCCATGCAATATCTAAATTCGTTTAAATCCTAATTTTTAACATGACTAACAATTAAAATAAATTTTATAAATAAATTTAAAATATTTTTTATTATAAGAAATATTGGGGTCGTAGGAAAAATCGTGTACACAACGCGTTGGAAAGTGTAGTTCTTGCACTCGTTACGTTTCCGCACTCGCCACTACGCGGCTCGTGTTTCCTTCGTGCGTAATACTTCACTTTCCACACTCGTTATGTAATATACTATTTACTCCATGCGACATTTAATTTTTTTTCGCCAGATGTCTCATTTAATTTTTATGAATTGCAGTCAACGAAATTCAAACGACAATTATAATATTGAAAACATGCAGAATTTATGGTTCTCTGTTAGCTGCTCTTATATGTATTCATTTTAGGACATTTTTTTGTATAATTTTGTTCAATTAACTTACCTGTTAATTTAACATTTAAGTGTTTGTTTATTTTTTGTTTGCCTTTGATTTGGTTTCATATCCATTGTGCTTATATGAATAGATTATGTCTTACGGAAACAAACTCCGTCTCTGCCTAACCAACAACTTTATTAGCTTTCTTTACCTGACCTACAAATAAATATCTAATCTTTAAATTGCTCAACTGCATATGACCTACGATAAAACTTTTACCTTTCTCTCCATTACCAGAACGTCATAACTTTCATTTTTATTTTAATAGAACGCAGGTACAACTGCATTACCTATTTTTATGACGTCACTTGTTTTTATTTTGATTCCTTGGTCCTACTGAATGGTTTGATTTGGAACTGCCGCACCACGTTTAGCTACCTGCTAAAAATGTGTGAAATAAAAATATATTTAGATAATATATCAAGTAATAATTTTTGATTATGATTTTGTCACTTTTCTCGATTTCCTTCATTGCTACTTTGTTCCAAGACAAATTTTCTGTTTTACAGATGTTGGTAAATACAATATTAAACATAAATAAGGAGAAAATTCACAAGAAAATACTAAATTATGGAAAATAAGAAAGAAAATCCCAAAAATGTGGTCAAAACAAGGGGGAAATAACTTGTGCGAAAATTATAATTAAACCATTTTTATAAAAATCGTACCTATTACCAGAGACAAAAATTTTACCAAATAAACTTGGTTCCTTATAAATAATTTAAGAAATAAACTTAGCAAGCAACATTAGATTAAGTCAGTAACACTTCTTTCAAGTTCGACCTATGAAGATCTTTTGTGTCTACTTCAAGCAAAGTTAATAATGATCCTGACGAACTAAAATTTGAGCAACAATATTAATTCCAATGTGTACCTCAAGGCTCGATTTTGGGTCCAATTCTTTTCGCGTTATTTATTAATGATATTGCTGACAAAAAGATGGAAGGCAAAATTACTCTATTTGTACATGATACGAGTGTAACCCGGTATAGAAATTCTCTCTTACAAATTTAACTTACAACCCATTAGATATTAATACCTATAGTTCGTTTGTTTGGAGTTGGCAGATAAGAAAAGTCATTAAATCGTAAAATGTTGTAAACAAGACCCTAAATCAGTAGCGCACGTACTTATTTATATCGGTATTAAGAAATAGTCATAATACGATATTTAGAATATTTTGTTTTTCGATTTTAACGAGAATAATTGTGGTCGTTAGGGGTGCAAAAACAGGTACGTTTTAAATGTTCATGCATCAAGATGCATCAGCAACTGTTCGTGACTAGGTGCTCCAATATGACCGGTGTTAGTGAACGAAGTATCTATCGATTTTTAAGTGAGAGGCAAGAGGGAAATGTTAGTGAACCAACAAAACACATAGGAAAAAAGTCCATTATAGTCGATAACTTTAATAGAGATATCATTAGAAGACAAGTCCATTATTTGTACTTAATTAAAGAGATTCCGACTTTGGACAAAGTAATCACTGTTATAGCAGAAGTTGCAAACAATACAACTTTTAAATTGAATAACGTTAGACAACTTTTCATAAATTCTTTTGGAAACGTAACACGGGAAAATTGGATGAAGGATGAAGAACGATTGTGGAGAGTTGATATCAACATTGAAGAACTGGGACCCTATTCTCAAACAGTGACATATTTTGTCGCATGCGAGAAATCCTCTTTGTCGAAGAAAATCTGAATAACCTTATTCTCAAAAGTCACCTTTGCAAATTTTTGATAGACAAATTGTAGGCAGCCGACAATTTATGTCGAATGCGAGAATTTCATTACTTGCGAAATTTGTAGCTTATCATTATACATGTTAATTTTTTGTTAACTTATATGGGAAATGAAACCACAATCCTTTTTTATGTTTTTATTTCAACGTTAAAAAAACAAACAAAATGAATAGACCATAAGGAATATACAAAAGCTATCAATAGTTTTGTTTGGTACTTTTTCAGATATTTTTGTAGAGACAAAATGGCAGTTTTATTAATTGCTATTGAAAATTTAGAAAATCAAGAAATGTATTAACGGCCTCGAGAGAGACGAGGAATATGTAGAAAAGTTTTTACATTATTTTCATCTCATAGATAGTTTATTAAAACGTTCAAAATTACTCTATTTGTACATGATACGAGTGTAACCCGGTATAGAAATTCTCTCTTACAAATTTAACTTACAACCCATTAGATATTAATACCTATAGTTCGTTTGTTTGGAGTTGGCAGATAAGAAAAGTCATTAAATCGTAAAATGTTGTAAACAAGACCCTAAATCAGTAGCGCACGTACTTATTTATATCGGTATTAAGAAATAGTCATAATACGATATTTAGAATATTTTGTTTTTCGATTTTAACGAGAATAATTGTGGTCGTTAGGGGTGCAAAAACAGGTACGTTTTAAATGTTCATGCATCAAGATGCATCAGCAACTGTTCGTGACTAGGTGCTCCAATATGACCGGTGTTAGTGAACGAAGTATCTATCGATTTTTAAGTGAGAGGCAAGAGGGAAATGTTAGTGAACCAACAAAACACATAGGAAAAAAGTCCATTATAGTCGATAACTTTAATAGAGATATCATTAGAAGACAAGTCCATTATTTGTACTTAATTAAAGAGATTCCGACTTTGGACAAAGTAATCACTGTTATAGCAGAAGTTACAAACAATACAACTTTTAAATTGAATAACGTTAGACAACTTTTCATAAATTCTTTTGAAAACGTAACACGGGAAAATTGGACCAATGCCATAAACCATATGAAGGATGAAGAACGATTGTGGACAGTTGATATCAACATTGAAGAACTGAGACCCTATTCTCAAAGTGACATATTTTGTCGCATGCGAGAAATCCTCTTTGTCGAAGTAAATCTGAATAACCTTATTCTCAAAAGTCACCTTTGCAAATTTTTGATAGACAAATTGTAGGCAGCCGACAATTTATGTCGAAATCGAGAATTTCATTACTTGCGAAATTTGTAGCTTATCATTATACATATTAATTTTTGTTAATTTATATGGGAAATGAAACCACAATCCTTTTTTATGTTTTTATTTCAACGTTAAAAAAACCATAAGGAATATACAAAAGCTATCAATAGTTTTGTTTGGTACTTTTTCAGATATTTTTGTAGAGACAAAATGGCAGTTTTATTAATTGCTATTGAAAATTTATAAAATCAAGAAATGCATTAACGGCCTCGAGAGAGACGAGGAATATGTAGAAAAGTTTTTACATTATTTTCATCTCATATATAGTTTATTAAAACGTTCAAATTAACAAAAGAATTAGGTAGAGACTAATAGTTAATCTAGAACCCTTAATAGAACAAGGGAATCGTGAAAGTGCATTGCATCTTTCGAAGAAAGGTATTTTTCCAATTGTATCATAATAGGTATATAGATATTATTAATCTAACCAATATAATACTAAAGAAAGTGTAATTGTAAGTATAAGTGGAAACACTAATTTAAAAGTTATGAGTATTGTTAGAAGATTGCTAGTCATATGCCAAGCTTTTACTACTACTTCTAAGTACTAATTGTAATTGTAATTTGCTGGTTTTGAATGAAGCTTTTTAATTTTTGCTTGCATGAATCCTTAAACACGAGCCTCAAACAAAAAGCAATCCAACCTACCACACAAATACAAATTAATACAAATATAACTATTAAAAAACCAAAACTCACATCCTACATTGGCTCCTGATATTCGACAAAATATGTCTCATGCGAATTGGAAGACGAATCCAATCGAGAATACCACAATTTGAAGTTGTGCGACCATTTTCATCGACAAATGTCGAATGCGACATATTTTGTTCGACATTCGAGAATAGACCCCCTGTTCGTACCCATTGTAATTCCTATCGGACCAGGCAACGAATCTGACTCATCGTCGGATGATTACGACGAAATGGAAGCCGATAATTAAAGGAGTAAGTGCTTTTTGCATTAATTTATATTAAATTCTTACTTTTTAATATTTAGCATATTTTTATTATACTTCGGTTCTTACGGTCATGAGATCTATTCAGCTACCTGTTGTGACAATATTATCTAAGGTTTCTATTGTGTTTAGGTTAGCTAATCCCTAATTACAGGGTGGACTCTTTGAAAAATAACAACTGTGACTATGTTTTAATGGAAATGTATACTACTTTTAGTTATTTTTCATGAAACATCCTTGCTTGGGCTTTGAAGGATTTGCATTTATACTAAATTTACGGTGCGGCCAACCCCAAACAAATGAAGTATAGAAATAATTTTGAGGTATGTTGTTGGTTCATCATTCTTATATTATTTAATGTATGCCATTAAGAATTAATATTAGTTTTTAAATTATTAAAAAAAATTATTAAATTGTTGTTTATTTTGTATTCTAAGCAGTATTTTTTATTAATATAATAGATTTTTTGTAATTTAGTTTCGTACACTTTTGAAAAATGCGTTAAAACCGTTTCGACATGATTTAAAAAGTATTAAAAATGTTAAGGATTAAACTTATTAAACTGACATTATTCTAAGTGTCTAATGCTTCAATCAACATTAATAATAAGGTACATATACCTTGATATTCACAGAACACCGAATAACCTTGTACGAATTGCTTATTAGACCTTGGACTTGAAACAATAAATACAAATAAGAGAGATGCTGTGCGGACAAAATATTATCATTTTTGACAGATCAATTAAAAATTTATATTTTATGGATAATTTACTGTACTAAAAGTTGATTATTGTTTTAATTGAAATGATGCACCTTGGTAGCATCACGTAATAATTTTGTAATTTGGTTTTTTTCCAAAAAAATTGCTGGCATGTCAGTCGATGTTTTTTTGATTTATAAATGAAAATATAAAAATAGAGTATACTATGTATTTAAAAAACTATTGTGCAATTGTAAATAATTTTATTGCACGATTGATCATTTTTGACTGTTTACCGTGACAGATTTTACGTCAGTAGGTGACATTTATTAGCAACTCGACGGTAAGTGATCCAACTCGACGGTAAGCAATTCACTTACCGTCGAGTTATAAAATCTCTTAATTTTAATTTATTTTCTTGACATAATAAAGAAAACTAATGAATTATTTATTAATATTCAATATTATGGTACAATTTGTTAAATTATTTAATGAAATCCCATTTGTCTAGGCTGTGGTTTCACTTCTAACAGAAACTCCTGCAGAATCGCATACATTAGTAGTATCAATAGTATTATACAACATTTTTTCGGCAAAATCTATTTTATTTTGAAGATAATCTTCTACATAGCTTTCTGCCACTGTCGATGAACGCCAACCTCCATGACGCTTTAATCCAAAGACATCAACACCTTTATTAGCCAAAAGCGTTCCTGATGTTCTCCTGAACTAATGACCAGTATAGTTCTCGGAATTAGGCAAATTTAATAATTTGGCAATTTAAGAAGGCCAGCCCCCGATTGTCCCTTTCCCTATTACTTGAGCACAACATTTTCCTTTGGCGTATCTTAAGACCAAATGGTTTGATTTTACTTGTAATGGACGAAGTTTTATATACTTTGGCAGAATTTCTAAATATGGAATTTTATCGTCTGGTTTATTAACGACTGTAAAATTACGCTGGATGTTCGTTTTTTTATTGGGTACTTTTACAATCATTAAACCATCGGTTTGTTGGATGTCATTCATATAGTAATATTATATAATTCTTCTCTTCTACAGGCACCCGATATTCCCAATATCATTGCGACCTACAAACTATGACAAAAATCTTCGAGTATTTTTTTTACCTAAACTAGCTTACATTAAAGTGTGTTCAACAATATAGTGCCTACAATAAAAGGGATTGGAATAAACCACTTTTATTGCGATCGTCTGTCACGGTTTATTGCTTGTGGTCAAAATTTGCAAACAGGATCGGTTCTTGTATTTGTATAATTTGGGTTGAATATAATCATTTATATTTGTGTTCCCGTAGTGAGAGTTAGTCTGTGCTGTTTAATAATTTTTGTAAAAAATGTTTCGTCCTTGGGAAACTGCATCAGCGGCGCCCTGTGTTCCTGTTCGACGACGAGTTTTATCCCTTGATGCCAAAGAAATCGTCAGACATGTTCATCAGAAGCTGGTCCAAAGGGGTTGGGCTTTTACTCCTGCTGTAAGAGAAACCAGCGATTTGACAGGGATACCGGAATCATCAGAGAGAGTCCACATTTCGAGGCTAATTCATCCGAGACGAAAACGAAACGATAGTGGTGATTCCAGAACCACTTATGACGGTGATAAAGATTTGATAAGAAGAAAACTTGATGCCTACTATCAGATCATTGCAAACAAGACTAAGGTGCTCCACTGAGATAAGGGTATCAATTGGAAACCTATGGACACTTTTATCCAAACTAGGTTTCAAATACTGCAAAATTGTCAAAAGGCAAGTTACTATGGAATCCCAACGGATTAGGCAATGGCGTTTTGAATATTTGACTACCATAAGTGATTACAGTTCTTTACAAAGACCAATAATCTATTTGGATGAGACCTGGTATGATACCAACGATACGTCGGCAAAAGGATGGACCGATGGAACAGTGCGATGCCAATCAAAAGCTCCATCGAGCAAAGGAAAACGGATCACGATTATTCATGCTGGGTCAGAAGATGGTTGGATTCCAAACAGTTTGGGACTTTCGGCGAAGAACATTAAAGATTCGCCGTTGGACTACCACTAAGATATTACAGCCGAAGATTGGTTCGAAAACACTTTACTGCCAAATATTCCCCCGCATAATGTCACAGTTACGGATAATGCCAGTTACCATAGTCACCAATTAAAGAAGGTTCCAGGCTCTTCAAATGCAAAAGTGGAAATCCAAAACGACAATGTACTCCAAAACAACATGTAATCCAAAACAACATGTACCTTGAAGAATGATATAAAAAAACGCAGCTTTTAGAGGTTCTAAGGACATTAAACATACAGAAGACATATGTGACACAATTGCAGCATCCAAAAGACATACAGTTCTTCGTCTTCCTCCCTACTAATGCGTATTCAATCCGATTGAGCATATGTAAAGAAAACTAAAGAACAAAGTGCGGACTCAAAATACTGTACCTACCTTAAATCCTTCTGTAATTGCATTAATCCGGCAAAATATAGATGACCCAGACGCTGATTGTTGGAAAAGAACAATAAACCATTTTATAAAAGTGACGGATTCATACAGGGCATTTCATACTAACATAG
This sequence comes from Ophraella communa, assembly GCA_035357415.1. Lineage (NCBI taxonomy): Eukaryota > Metazoa > Arthropoda > Insecta > Coleoptera > Chrysomelidae > Ophraella > Ophraella communa. The sequence continues at coordinate 17,769,868 of CM068987.1, forward strand.
AACCCCTTATAGTTAATGTAGACGACGATAGTGATAAATTGAATTGATATATTGACATATTTAAATTTTTATTAAATTTTATTGTGAATATCCTTTAATATTCGTTTCTATTATAAAAAATTATATAAAAAATTAATTTTGAAAATTTAATCCTGACCTGTATTCTTTACCCAAACTTGCCAGTACCTGAGATAAAAGTACCTAAGAAGTTTATTATCACCATCAGTCCCCTTTTATTGTAGGCACTATATTGTTGAACACACTATACTTACCTTGTGAATTAGAAATTCTTCATCCGGTGCTTCCATCAGAAATTTTTCAAATTGCTCCCGTGTAAAAATGCTCGCTTTCTTAGGCCTATTGCCAACATTTCTTCTCTTTAAATACGCGATCAAAGTTGAAAACTTGGAAAATGCTCACCCAACATCCTAGTTTAAATACCTAATAATACAATCAGAAACTAACAAAAAAAAGGGCAACAGAGAAGTAAAATCTCATGCTATATTAAAACTTTTTAACTATATCAAATATTTATCAATATCTATTAATACACATTAGTTAAACATATAGAACCACCTCAAAATAATATTCTCATTACAATAAATCATTATTTAGCTATTTTCTATGTGTCTGAATTAAAAATCTAGGTGTAGTTTATAATAATGGTTGAATTTTAATTGTTCAAGTGACTCAATCATGTTGCAGTATATCAGTTTAGGTACTCTATTTTTCAATTCACTGGAACTAAATAAATAAATAAAAAGTTGATTTATTTTATGACAGAATAATATTACCTTGTTGTCGATGATATCAGCTCAATGAATGATCTGTCCACTCCTAAGGTATAAAAAAAATTCCCGGATGAGAAAAAAATATAAATCGACAACATATCCCGCAAGAATCCCTGTTTTTGTTGGCCTTGAAGTATCGATATTGCTTTATTCTTTACTAACAGAAAATAACTATGACTTGCATGAATATAACCTTACTCCTTACTTTTCAAGTTGACTTTCGGGACTCTCGCAAATTATACATTAATGAAAACTTATACTTTGTGGTTTTTGATTATTTTAATATAACTTGAAGGCAACATTAAAAAACAATATTTATGATATATTGTTTTAGAAATGAAAATAGAATATGCAAATCAACACCCACAATTTTATTTTACATAATATGATTTTTACCGGAAATACCTTATAAGCAGTTGCATTGTTTTTAAATCACAGCGACCACATGACTTACTTAACGTAAGCCCCAACGTTTGAATTAATTTTTTATGCAAAGTACAGCACACGACATTAGATATTAGTATTGCTTTTTAAATATACAAAATACAGTTTAATAACACATTTTTTGGTCAATGTTTTTTAAACTATATTGATTTAATAGCTTCATAAAAGGCAAGAGTCAAAAATAGACTAATTAATCTAGTACAAAAGTTGTTTTAGAACAAAAATGTGTCCTCCTGAACGTAAATTAATATTAAGCTGACATTCGATACCAAATATTATCAAAAATTAAAGAAGCATTGGCACTGACAAATTGTAAAAGTAGGATTGTTAGAATATTGTTCATTACATTTACAACAACACCGAAAAATATATTCCAGATGAAAATTTCTCATAATAAATACACTGATTCACTAAAGCTACAAAATTTGATATTGAATAATTAGAATTTTGACTACACCAAGTATTGAAAAAAAAAACAACAATGTTGTAAACTGAATTGAATAAATCCATATAGTAGCTAGTTGTTCTGCAATATTTTTATTTCTAGTCTTGGAGCAATTTTGTACAACATGCTTGTAGAAAAAAATTCGTGGAAAACAAGGGGCATTTTTGACGTAAATGATTTTTCTCAATAAAAATTTGGTTTGAAATATCCTATTCTTCAGTTAACAGATGTTGTAAGTCTTGAATATTAGTTGGCTTCATATTTTCATATCCAAACGTTTGGCAAGGAGGAAAGTCCGCCATCTTTCTATCGAAATCACAATAACCCTATTCTCAGTCATTCGTATGCTACTCCTTTCCTACAACTTTTCGATGGAATTTGTTCTCTCACTATAAACCAAGAGAATCGGGTATTTTCAAGTGGATCGCATGCGTAGTGATTACAAATTGATCTTTCATAACCGTAAAGCAGTTATCTAAGCGTAAAGCCGAATTTTAAATGTTTTAAATGTGTTTTTTATAAAATTTATGGTACTAACCCTTACTATGTGAAAGTTCATCTTATTCAGAACAATAAACAACTAAAAGGTTGAATTAACTTCCACTATTTATTCTATTTCGATAGCGAAACGGCTGTCATTGCATTTAAAGAATAAATAGTGGAAGTTAATTCAACCTTTTAGTTGTTTATTGTTCTGTGTTTTTTATAATTATAATTATTTTTCTATCATACTAAGAATATAAAAATCTCGCTGTTTGGCTAAAAAACTAGCATCGTCAGATTGACATATTGAAATTACATTTTTTGTTTGTTTGTAGCTAGGTACCTGATGTTGATTAAGTAGGTAAGGCTAGACCAAGTATGGAAGTAATAAGACATAACAATATTAAAGCCTACATGTTATTAGCCCTAAGGGATTATCCTGGATGTATTTCCCTCTAAGATCATATCATGCCGATCTTTACAATAACTTAATATATTTATGTTACAATAATGTCTTATCTATGTATAACATGAAGACTTAATCGAAGTAAACAGTTTAATAGTGGAGAACTTCCAAGATTTATTTGTTCATTCACTACATTAAATTGTTGATCTGCTAGATGTCTTTTTATTTCAAGTTCTTTGAGGAAATCTAAATTTTGTTTTTTCTCACAAATATGTGTTATTTGAATGTCATTGGTGTGTATGAGTGAGTGTGGATGTTGAGTTAAAGCGAAGAGTTTTTTATTATTCTTCCAAAAAGTAAGGGTTAGTACAATAAATTTAATTTTTTTATCAACTTTGTTTAAATTTTGTTATATATTTCAGCTTTGGTTTTTGGTGTTTTTGCAATTGTGTTTATTGAGTTTGAGTGCAGTTGATATTTTAACTTATTTTTGAATACATTTATGGTATTTATTATTTACTATAAGATACACGTAGGTACTTAGTATCAATATAATTAATGGTTGTGAACCAAATTAATAATGATATGTTGCAAGCTGAAGCTGATGCTAAATAATCCACCAAGACAAATGTACAATGTCATCGACCCTTTTGCAACAATGAATGGAGCCAGAAAAAGGGATTGCCTAGATTTTGCAGATAAAATGTTACTTGCCACTAAGAGTTTCGTCGAAGGAAAGATCGAGATGTGTGCCTTAATTTATAACGGGTTTGACAATGGTTTCCGGTTGGACGGTTGCGTTCTATTGTAAGGGGTAGGTTTGGTAGCGGTGATAAGGTTGTGTCTAATGAACGTTGGGTTGGGGTTGATTTTAGGGTTCAGAAGGACAATAAACTAAGGAAAGGTAGCATGGAGATAAACATGTCACAGTTCATTTTTCGTTGCATAACCTGTATTTTGAGAGTATTATTCTTGGATAACGTTAGTGCTTCCGCTCCATATGTCAATACTGAGATGACACATTGGTTAAAAACACATTTTATACCTATCCTTCGTCTAATGTCCTGTGTTTGGTTGTCTCCTCCAATGATAATTTTGTGTCCTAGATATTTATATACGTATGTTTTTTCTATACTTTCGTTTTTAATTTTTAATGTATCACTTAGTACCAGACTTATCATGAACTGTGTTTTGGTTCGATTTATTTTTAGCCGTACCTTGTGACAGGGAGTGGCCTGGTATTTTTCCAGTTATCATCGTAGGCTATTTTATTTCAGTTATATTTGTTTAAGGAATTGATAAGCCTGTTTAGCACAATGTTCCAGAGTATAGGTGGGACATCCTCTCACTGCCTTACTCACTTATTTCAATTTTTGTATTGAAGATTCTTTTCTAGAATTTTCTATTCCGAATTGGAAACATCTTTTTTCCGCTAGGGAGGTTAGGATCTTAGGGAAGGTGGTTCCATGTCTATGAGTACCCCCATGCGAACTCTTTTATGTCCTACGACCTTTCTATACGTCTCGCCACAAATTCAAGTGTATTGGTTAATCTGGCGAGGGTTATATGTCTAACAAGTCATAGTATTTTTTGAAATATATAGGATTTTATAAAACTTTTCCTGTTTATTTCTCTGTTATATTTTCAGAAGGTATAAATTACACCTTTCAAGTATTCATATAAATTTGAAACAGCAGTCAATTTTATCCATAATTTATAATTTAATAATTTAGCTTATAAATTCTATCCAATTATTCATTTGGCCAGTCGATTTTTTTTAAATGTTTTCATGAATCGTCTTAAATTAACTTCTTTTCAGTTAACTCTTGACCTGGTAAAAATGCAAAGATCTTTCTTGAAGATCCCTTAACACAATATACCTACAATTTCGAAGAAATAACCCAACAGTTAACAGCGAACAAGATATAGCGACATTATAATACGCTAATAATTTCCGTTCCTCAAAATTTGATCCCCTCGTGATTTCATCTCAAGGGAATTAACCTTTCTTTTCGGTCGATGGTAAAATAATTATATCGTCTTGTATAAAAAGGAAGCTATTTATAGTCTGAATGACCAGCAAATTGTACTTGGTGATTACTTCCGGAATTTCGAATTTCTAACAGACTTAGCTTGACCTACGCGTAAAGTTGTTTGAACTTTTAACCAGTTTCAATCAATCGGGAGATTTTAATTTCTGTCAGCTTATTTATAAATATTAAAGCTATTAATCTGCTCGATATGAACGTTCGAAAAAAATAAAAAGTAGAAGATGCTATAGAAAGTGTCAATAGTGACAATATTTGCGATTATTTTTTTTTGCCTGTAAAAATATCGGTCAAAGTACCGATCCCTGGGGCACTCCCACCTCCGTTTGTACTTCCTCACCGCCCACTTGATGACACTATTAATCATGATCATTCCGGTTAATAATGATAAAACCACTAGAGGTTTTATTCATATTAATAATTTTATAAAACTAGCAAAAATTTAATAACAACACTGAACAAACATTTTTCTTGTTCATTCATATAAATCAACATATTGTAATGTTTTAAAATAATAAAAAGAATAACTTACCCAAAATATAATATAGAGATTGTGATAAATTATAAAAAATAGATATAAGTTTGAAGTCTTTCTTATAATTGATGAATATACCATAAAACTTCTTTATTGGAACTATTTAATAAGTCTTAATTGACACATAAACACTAAAATAACTTGATAAAAGATGAGTCTTTAAGAAGAAGAACTAACATCAGGAGTCGATCCAATAATTAAGTCCATTATCCTATGATGTTTAGGCTAAAAATAAAAAGGAAATAAACATTAAAATATGGCAATATTGAATAATATGAATCTAATGTTAGCTATAGGAAAACAATTCTAATTGTTATATAAAGTTAGTTTAATCAAAATATAAATAAGATATAAGTAACTAAAGTTTATATTAGTAATAAGTTTGATAATGTTTTTAATAGGTAGTTATAAGATAAGAATTAAATAGGTATAGATGATTACAAACTATTATTTAAGGTAGAAAATATCCAACTATATTCAATTAATTTTATCATTAGCAAAATTTAAGTTCAACAAACAAATATTAGCTATCAGAATAAAATAAATAGTATTATAGATTAGAATTATAACTAAATAAATAATGTGACTTACCCAATCAATGTTTATAAATTCATTTAAGCATCAAAGTGATGATTCCATATTACAATATATCGGATGATAGTATAAGCTTGGTACATTCCATGTTTTGATACAGGATAATAACTTGAGAGAGTCTAAAAAAGATATTGAAATTTATCATATGTAACATTGTTAGGAAGTGATTAGGTTGTTTATAAACAAAGACTAAAGAATTAAAGCTTTACCAAGGACATTGTGACTGATAAATCCAGTGAAAACACACTTTAAATAGTGATATAGTGATCACAAACTGATAATATAAACTTAAGAAAAAGTGAATGCAGTGAAAAGACATGAACCTAATATTAAGTGTTAATTTTAGTGTTATTATTTATTAAAACTATGTGTTGTTGTAAAATATTTAATTTTAAGTTGTTTTTCAATAATTTTAAATGTTGGTATATTGTTTATTTGATAAAATTTACATTAAAATTGTTATGACGCAGTGGATTTCAAAAGCAAATATAAACTAAAATAAGAATTGTCATCAAAAGAAAAAGTTTACTGATTATATTTGGATATATAAATTTTCATTTTATGTTAAAATCAAATGTCAAAAAGAAATATTTGCTCACAATTGTTATAAATAATCATTGTTAATTGTAAAGATGTCCGCCATTATGTAGCTCCAGAAAAATTTTAATTTTATAGGGAAAAATGGGTTTTAAAATTTGAAGAATGTTATTTTGTGATATAATAAGTTATCTAGTTTCAATACATAACAATTAGAAAGTCAGAAAATGCCAAATTAAAAATTTAATTTTTTAAAAATTCATTGCAAAAAGGTTAGAAAAAACAAAAGACTTTCGAAAAATCGGCCATGTTTGGAACTTCCGGCGTTAGCATATAAAAACCCGAGAAAAATGGGAAAATAGGTCACTCTAATTTCATCCGAAGGCCAAACCACGTTTGTTTGTTTCTAAAATTGTTATTATATAATGGTGGACTTCCTGTTAAAAATAAAGATGGCTACCCGATAATAATTATGTTAAAACATGATGAATTTGTAATACACAAAAAGTAATTGGAACCTGGATATTTTAATAATAAAAAAACCATTAGCAAGAATTGAAATAATATTTTTTTAACTAACCTGCAACAATAAAAAAGTTATCCATATCTGAAGAAATTGAGAAGGAGACATCATATCCAGTGGTTTAATCCATTTGAATCCGTCCAAGGAAGTGGTCCCACGTGCTTAAAATATTCCATGTGAGAAGCCGGAAATGGAATAGCGGCACAATTCACAGCAACAAGTGATTCAAACGGTATGTTTTTAACTATAAATTATTACAACAATTATTATAATCACTTTCATAATACTCATAAACTTTTGTGAATGATAAATTTCAATATTTTTTAAATCATTATTCTAATACAATTTGATTTAAACATAATATTTACACCACATTTAACTACGACTAACGATATAACACAATAGTGTCAAACGTCTGCTAAGGGCGGATATAACTATAAAATATCACGTGTTCTTTTAAATATAGGTATCAGCGCACTACAAAGGTACCCATAGTCGTATCGTAGTGTAGGTAAAGGGTACATTAATTTTCTTTGGGATAATAAGTGAAATAAATAATTTTATCGTTAAATTTTAATTTTGAACCGACTACTGAAGTTAAGAGTTACTCATGCTTTGTAATTAATTTAAATAACCTAAATTTAAAATAATAATAGATAAAAAGTACATATTTTGATTTTGATAACATATAATTTGTAAACAGTTAAAGAATAAGTAAAGATAAAGAAGTTTTAAGGTGTTTTGGGATAATTAAAGGTTGAATAAAAATAAAATATACACAATCAAAAATTATAGCCCCACAAAACTTAAGAAAAATAAAAATAAAAATCTTAAAATAACAAAAATAACTATTTAATATTTAAAATATAATATCCAACCCATCAATCATCAACATTTATCATTGTAATTCATTACAATATATTATCTAAATACGAGGGTTGCCTTTTATATTTCGGGATTAGAGAACAAAAACAAATTTCAATCATCGAAAATCACTTTATTGTTTTCAAAATATTCCCCATAAAGATCTATACACTTTTGCATGCGTCGGAACCAATTGTCGAAGCACTTTTGCCACTCTGATTGAGGTATCTCCAAAACATGCATTCTGAATACAGCAACCGCTTCTTCAGGTGTCGAAAAACGTTGACCTCTCAGTTTGTTTTTTACGTACGGGAATAAAAAGAAGTCATTCGGTGCCAAGTCAGAACTATACGGCGGATGACTCATTAAATCGATGTTTTAGGTGCTCAAAAATGCAGTTGTTTGAGCCGATGTGTGGGAACTCGCATTGTCGTGGTGAAGAGTGATCCGTCTTCGGCGGTTGGTTTTTCTGATTTCTTGGAAGACAACTGGCAAACAAATGGTTGTGTACCACTCAGAATTGACTGTTCTGCGTTGTTCTAGTGGTACGGTTGCGACATGTCCAGTTTTTCCAAAAAAACAGGCGACTATTTGCTTGGAAGTGCTTCGTGCGCGAACAACTTTTGTTAGATTGGGCTTATCTTGAAACACAGTCGACAGCTGTTTACTTTACACGTAAATCCACGATTCATCACCTGTATCTATGCCATAGATGTGTTTCGAAGCATCTCTATTGTATGGGATCCAAAGCGAACAAATTTATTTGACCGTCAAATATTTATGCAATATTGAATCTATGCTGGTATCACTAATGTCTCAATCTCACGATAGGTCACATGACGATCTTGAAATATCAGTTTGCGCACAGCATCAGTAGTTTTCGGAACAACAACTGATGTTGAACGACCTGCACGAAATTCGTCTTGGAGTGAATTACGGCCACGATTAAATTCACCATACCATCCATCAACACTGGTCCTTGATGGAGCTTCATGGGCAAAAATTGAATTAAGTTCATCCATGCACTGTTGCTTAGTTAATCCACGTCGAAAGTTGTAAAAAAATCGCACCCAAAATGATTTAATTCCATTTTTGGGCCAAGCTGAATCTTTTAATAATAAAGGAAAGAATCTTTTTAGTTACTGTAAACAACACAAATAGCGCTCGTATGTCAAAACCAGTTCTGAGTACGTATAACCTCAAAAATGTCCAACTTTACGATAGAGCTGTTAGTTGCCAGATTGCAACACCTGGGTTGCCAAATCTCGAAATATAAAAGGCAACCCTCGTATTCTGAAATATAGGGCTGGTCCAGTATAAATAAGTATAAGTGCACGTCATCAAAGTGAACAAATCGCTCTGTCAATAAGTATCTTTTTTCACTGTAAATTTGCTAAATATTTAAATTCGTAGGACGCAAGTTATTACAAATAATAAATAAATGCTTTAAGAAAGGTTACGTAATTAATTTTATATCAAATACAACTCCTGGACTAATAAAATATTAACTTCAAACGAACATACCTCGTGCTAAAATGTTTTAGATGTTGGCAAAATTGCGCTCTGTTGCCCCGTTCAAAAATGGTGTAGAATTGTAGTCAAATAAAAAGAACAATATTATAGGAACTTTGTTTGACATTTATTAGATTCTAATACTATTTTAAATGCTTGGCAACATAGTCCCGTTCTTACAGCTGTGACGTGCAATTATATTTATACTGGACAAGCCCTATTTTGTTAAATATTATCACAATTCAAATCATCTAAATCTAAACGACAATGAAAAATCAAATAGTTGGGTGCTTTTGAAACTAACCTGCTTCCTGGTTCTGCATGCATTTAAAACTTTTAGATACCTACAAGCAAATGCACATAGTCTAACTTTTTATTTTTTTTAATCAACTATAGCACTTGCCTAACGCCAAGAATAATTTGACATTTGTCAACAATTTATTGTCTGTTTAAAAATTGTACCTTTAAATAAAGAATCATTTAAAATGTTCCTGTCGAATTATACTCAAGATTTTAATTTTACCAGAGTAAATTTGTGTTGTTTGAGAGTACTTTTGTACCACAATTTTCATACTTATTTCTGTTAAGTATAAAACATTTATCTAAATCTTAATCTACATTGAGTTGGCAACCAGAATTTTTCATCATACTAAGATGACAGTTACTGGTTTAATGTAATTTATGTAGACGTTTTAATTATTTTAAAACGAGATTGATCTATTTAGGTATTATTCTAATAGTCATCAAATACACAAAGTTACATCCGGTGTATATAACTTAATCTCTTTTTATTTAAAGCAAACTTAATCTGGACTGATTAAAAAACGGTGTTCAACTTTACTTACTGCATAAAAATGCTGAAAGAGATTTGAATTTATTATTTCAGTAAATTAGTGGTGTGGAATAATTGATTTTAAATATACCTACGTCATAAACATTGGAACCTATTGCTAATTTTTTTGCTGTGTATAAAAATTACAAATCTCTAACAAAATATCACTTTAAATATGTTATTTTGGATTATAATTTCTGTAGAACAATATTATTGCCTAAACAAATAATTTTAACTAGAGGTCTATAATTAAAAATGTTTTTCAGGAATTTATTTCACAAAAATTACCTATTAGATAAAATGCATTGTCAATATAAGCAAGATTATTTTTTGGGAAGTATTGTAAATCTTTTAAAATGTATTGAACTGTTTTAATCTAGTTGCTAAATTGTGGAATTTTTTAGAAATATTTATGTTATTCTGTACTAAGTAAAATTATAAATATAAATATTTATAAAATATGTTTTAAACACAAACAATATATAGATAATGTTATTATATAATGTATACTAGAAGTGTAATTAAACATTCAATTTTTTTAAGAGAACCCAATGCTCTTGTAAACATAAAACAAAAATATTTACGTAGTGCACAATAGTTTATAACAAAGTATAATGTAAAAAATTATTCCAGTACGTGTTTGAAGATCCTATTAATGCTGATTATATGTAGTTTTTTATTCAATTTATAATATTTAACCTTTGCAATAGAGCCATGCTTTGAATAGTATAACAATTTAGGAATAATTTTTAAAAGGTTGGTTATGGCTGTTTTCCAAGCTACTTTTGTTTAATTAGACCTATATCGACCTAATATATTTCATCTTCGGACTCTGCAATGCCATAAACTTACATAACATGATATTAAATTAATTCTATAATTAATTAACAACCAAATCTGAAATATGCACATTCACAACACTAAAGTTGGTTATAATATCCTAGATGATTAATTTACAAGCATCCATAGCAAGCAATATCCCCTGTATGTGCTAAGTATTTGTTATTAAATTCCTACAGTGTAAATTAAAATTATTATTTACAATTAAATCTTAATTATTTCTGTATTTACATTTTAATGAATGTAATTATTCTAATACAAAACTTGATTTATTTTATTCTTTTATGGATGCTCTTTTACATTTCTTTATCTGATTGAAATTTTCAAGCCTGACTTGTTAGTTATCATTTTAGTAAGGTCATTTTTCTATTACAATTCAACAAAAAAATGTTTTCCTTAAACATTTTAAAATTAATCTTATTTCAATCATAAATTATAGAAATTTTCCAAAATATTTTATGTAAAAATTATAAAATAATTTGAATTACCAGGAGAAATTATACATTCATTAGAATTAAAAAAATCCTGGACGTGGACATATTTATACTACATCCTTTAAATTTGCAAATCAAGATTTTTCCATTACTAATACAATGTCTAGTTATTTTAACATCCGTATGTTAATGAAACAGTAATAGTCACTCTTGTGAACTATGTAACTAATAAATACTTTATTTATAGCTTTATTATCAATAATTGATAATAAATCAGTGCGATAATGACGGGAACCAACAGTAGTTAGAACAACATACGGTTCCATTTCAATCATATAAGATCCATATAAAGCACAATACCTATATTTTTCAATAGATGCAGAGGTATGCAGTTTTTTAAAAATAGGATTTCAAGTAATCCATATATGAATAGGGAGTTACAGCAGCTGCAATTTAATGAGTGTTGAAGAGATTTTTTTTAAAAAGTGAAAAAACTATGGTAATTTCTTACCTACCAGACTGATTTGTACCTACTATTAACAGCAAAGTAAATGTTTAACATTGTTGACCACTTGCACTTGACTTTTAAGTTTATTTTTCCTTAAGTTAGATTATAAGAATGATTATTCTTCGATGTAGGAGGTTAATCTTAAAGAATTTGGGCTATCACTTGTTTCCCATTCCAACAATCCTGGAGGTGAACACTAATGAGATAAAAATTAAGTTTTGATTCTGCTGACAATATTCAACATAATAAAAATTTATTGGAGCTTTGAAATTTCCTTCCACTGGAAACCAAACTATTGTTTCATCCCTAATTTTTTTCTTTGTTTCCTAAAATGATCAGGATCACATTTTGCTGAAAGTAGGCCAGACAATCAAGTGTGTCTTCTTCGTTGTTGCCTTCAAACAATTCAAATGTTTTCCTACTTTTTCTTAGATGAAGAAACCATTGGTAAAAATATTAACAGCCGATATTAAGTCCCTAACTGATCTATCCGTTTTCCAAAACATCCCTTTTTATGAAAGAATTATATGATATATCTCAAAATATTATTATTATAAGACAGTAATTGTTACTGATTCCTTGAGTTCTATCTAAACCAGTCAACAACTTTACCCAAACCGCTTACTAATGTCATCCTACTTCTTATGGTACGCCATCTGGCATGATTCTAGAGGCTGCTGCTCTAAAAATATCAGCAGAGGTGCCACTTTCTTTAGTCCTATAATCAGTTCTGTGGTCTTCCAACTGACATAGTGTCCTGAATCTTTCCCTCAATTATCAGCCTCCTCTCATTACAAGCCCAATGAATCTAGTCTTTCTTTCTTTGATTGTAACAAGAAGATCGGGTAAGTACGGTATCCTCAAATTGTGTCTCAAGTCTCCTCTGGAGAGGAAATCCTTCAAATCCGTACAACAAAACGTAAAATACATAGCATCTGACCATCCGCGGTTGGAGGTCCAGAGTAATGTTTAATATTTATGAAGGCATTCCTCGCTTATTCAATTCGAGACCCAATTTCTATTTTAGGGTTGCATTAGCCATTAATGTTTTCCCTAAATACGTTTTAACTTAATGAAATTGATTGTGGTAACCTTTACTTTGTGGAAGTCCATCTTACTAAGAACAATAAATAACTGAACGGTTGAACTAAACTCCCACTATTTATTCGAAAAATACGTTTTAAAATGCAATTACAGCTGTTTTGCTAAAAACTAGCATCGTCAGATTGAAGTTACATTTTGTTTGTTTGTAGCTAGTTACTTGATGTTGATAAGTAGTTAAGGCTAGACCAAGTAAGGAAGTAATAAGACAACAATATTAAAGCCTAGATGTTATTAGCCCTAATGGATTATCCTGGATGTATTTCCCTCTAAGATCAGTATAACTGTGCAATGATATAGAAAAACCAGGAAAAAACTATATCATGCTGATCTTTACAATAACTTAACATATTTATGTTACAATAATGTCTTATTTATGTATAAAATGAAGAATCAATCAAAGTAAACAGTTTAATAGTGGAGAACTTTCAAGATTTATTTGTTTTTGCAAACCCCAGTAATTTAATGTTTGTTGCATTGATGTAAAGACCATGTATCTGCGGTATCGTCTGTATAAAGAGCAATGGCCACAAGATGCAGCCCTGTCTAAAACCTTTTTAAACAGTGTAGCTTCGGATGTTTCGTTTTTAATTCTAATTGAAATGAAGTTTGGTATAAGTAGCAAAGTAGATGGGATCAATAGAAGTCGAAATAAAACAACTAGGAACAATAAATAACTAGGGCTTACAAATGTGTGAAAGTTGGACAATATTACTGACTAAATGAATTAGCCAATTATTATAACTCAGCTGTTAGATTTTATAATAAAAAAATTATTAATATTCGATGTAACCTCCCCTGTTCTGTAGTAAAGTGTTAACTCGCCTATGCATAGAATCACTAAGAACGTTAATGGTATCCATTCTTCCATGGTGTTCCATTCTTCTTGAGCCGCAAGTGCTCTATGTGCTCAATGGCATTTATGTCCAGAAAATTTGCTGGCCTTGAAAATCTTTGAATATCCCAATCTGCGGTGCATTTTGTACTCTTCTGGTGAAATTGTTACCAATTTGTTTTTTTTTTCGGAGAGAATAAATAATGGGTTCAATAAGGTTTCGAATATCTCAATCCTTTGGCATAGCACCTGGTATATAAATAATCTGCGTGCGACGACCATGCATTATACTTCCCCAAAATGTTACTGATCGTCCTTGGTAAGAAACGACTTCCTTGGATCTGGATTCTTTTTGGACATTTGAGATTATTATGGTTCGGTTCCGACGTACTATCGGCTTCAGAATAGCATATACATTTTCAAACTAAAATCGTTTACATTGAATAGACAGCCTTTTTATTTTGTGTAACCAATCACGGTTTAAATAATAATAAATTTGAAATCAGTTAAACAGTTGTCCACGCCCACATCTTCACTTAGTTTGGAACCCTCGATAATAAATGTTTGTTTAGGATTAAAATCCCTTTTTTTTTATTATATCAGTGCAAAAATGCAAAAAAAACTTATTTATTCGGGACATGACCTACCCTTGTAGGCGTTTTAAAAATTGCCATTCCTTTGTTGTTCAAGAAGGGCGTTTTTATAACTTCGGTAGGTAAACGAAATTCACATTTAACATGTATATGCTATTCTAGAGCCGACTGTACATAACCTGCTAGATACCCATTTTCTCTTTCATTCATTACCCTAGGACGCCCAGTTCTACGTCTCCAGTCAACGCTTTTAGTTTCCTGGTACAAACACACTATTCGAATAACTGATAAAGATTAAATCTACGAAAAAATAAGCCATGATAAATATTTCGTTCCAAGAAGTTTAACGATGTGAAAATTAATATATACAGTGTGAAAACCACTTATGGAATAAAATTATTTGTGGGGTTAGTTTAGAAGATTGTAAAAAACGCTGGGATCCGTCAACTTTGAAATTCAAATGTGAGCTTTTTAAACAAAACTCAAATTTCTTCACTAAGTATCAATATTTTGGGTTTTGTTAACATTTTTTGTTACGAATGGGTAAAAACTGTATATATAAATAACTATGCCAATATAATTAAACTAAATCGGTAAATAATGTCTGTCAGTTGTTGATGTGTTGACATTGAAATATCGTAGTTGTCAATTCTTAATCAAAAACTAATATCTTGCGAAGTAATAATGAAATATTTAACTGAGACTCACCGGATTAAAATTTTAATGTTGATTGGTTACGGCGATAATAATTGCAGGAGTCAAGTTGAAGTGGCAAACTTTTTAATCAGAGGTATCCTCAGTTGCCTAATATTTTACATGGTACTGAGTCTAAAATTCATGCACAATTCAGAGAACTTGGACATGTCAAATCATTAAAGAGAAAATTGCACTTCGTTGAAGATGATGTGAAAGTGGATATTATGTTAAGTGTCGTGGAAGATCCAACGTCAAGTTCACGTCAAAATTTCTCGCTAAAATAATGTGAGTCATACAACTGTCCTAAGGTGTTTCCATCAAGAAAAACTTCACCCATATAAGTTGACTCTTGTGCAAGAACTAATAGAAGACGCTCCAGATCGTAGAATGGATTTCTGAGAAAGAATTATGAATAAATTGAACAGAAATGAAATAGCCGTTGGTACATTTCTTTTTTCCGATGAATGAACATTCACATTGAACGGGGGAGTAAACAGACAAAACTGTAGGTATTGGTCAGAGGAGAATCCTCATTGGATGCGTAAGACACATACTCAGTATATCTCAAAAGTTGAACGTGTGGGCAGGTATCATAGGTGATCATATTATTGATTCTATTTTTGTAGATGCTTTAATTGTAAGAAATTACCTGAATGAAATTTTCCCCAATAAATGGATTGGACGAAGAGGTACTATCGAGTGGCCAGCTAGATCTCCGGATCTTGGATTTTTTTTTGTGGGTTTATCTCAATAACAAAGTATATGCAACACAGCCAACTAGCATTGCAGACCTCAAAGAAAGGACAACTACAGAAGTACGAGCTATTTCACCTAAAACTTTGGACAAAGTTCGGGACGACTTTTATAGGAGATTGTGTTATTGCCAACAACAGGAAAACATTTTGAGCATTTGTTTTAATGTAAAAAATCAATTACGTCAACAACAAAATTTTAAAAAACTTCAAAATTTGAATTTCAAAGTTGACGGATCCCAGCATTTTTTTATAATCTTATAAACTAACCCCATAAATACTTTTATTCCATAAGTGGTTTCCACACTGTATAAGTATAATATAATCAAAACAAATATTTCAAAAACTGCAACCTTTATAGTTAATGCAACATTTAATTACAATGAAATTAGAATATTTATTGGACGTTTTTGATTGCCATTAACAATTTCAACAAATAAATGTAATTTTTCCATAATTTAATCGCTTTTGATTCTGCCCTAGATACGCCTGAGACAATTCTAAGAAGAAGACAATGCATAGATTTGTTCGACGAAGAAAATCGTGTTCTGATTTTAAATAGGTATAGGTCGAGTTGTGCAGCCAAATTGGGATGACTTGATTGCGTCTCTTTTATTTTATTTATTTTTTTTGTATATTCAAGGAGGATATACTGGATATTTTAATGGCCGTTGTCAAAAATAATGACCAGATTTTATTGCCTTATATGAGAAATATAAAATATCTGTGTTGGGTAAATAAACCACCTTCAGATAAATTTTAACTCCGATTTTTATTACTATGATAAGTATCTCATGCCTAATTTTGTATTTCCTTAAATGTGTTTTGAATTATTTTGGTTATTTTTTTTACGTAATCGTAAGATCAGGCTCGTGCGAATCAATTTTTTAAAGATTTTAAGTCAGTGATCGTGTTGTATTCTTAATTAAAAGGTATTCCAAATGCCAAAACGGCTCCTTCAAGTGATGAAAAATGTTAACCACGCAGTTTATGGTCTATGTACCAAAAAAAGCAAAACGGAGAACAATTTCGGACGACCTTCACCATATTTGATTGTGTGCGAGCTGCGGTTGCCTTTAAATTCTGCATAAAACAAACGAACATTTAAATTTATTGGTTCATTGTTAAAAAAATTTGCGTTTTTATCTTCAATTCCAATAGGTTAAAGGTTCTTTTAAAAATGCGCAAAAATATAAACACATTATTTACAGGATAACACTGTAAATCCATGAATAGTGCTAGAGTCACCACTGGTGCGTCCCCTTACAAAAGCGTCAGACCAGGAATTTAGAAACGGTAATAATAATATTGAAATTTGGTTAACATAATTGTCTATTTGTTAAATCACTAAATGGATATTGCAACGAGTGTTGGCTAAATACAAATTTCATCCATACAAATTAAAAATGGTGCACCAATTTTCAGAGAGCTTCAAAAATTTTTTTGAGGGCACGAATATTTTATTAAATATTCGTGTCTGAAAAGAATATTTCCAAAGATAATTTAAGCTTGCGTGGTATTTATATAGAAAATTTAACGCCATAATTTGGAAAATAATTATTAGTCCAATCTGACAAAGCCTCATAATTACCAGTTTAAACGTCTGCACCAATCTGCACCATAGAGAAATAGAATATATTTTTATTTGTCTGTGGTATGTACGTTGAGGTTTCAGCGTTCTATGTCGTTTTAGCTGTCAAAAAATTTTCAGTAATCATATAACAAGAGAGTGAGAATAAATTAGATTATTTTTTGACGTTTCTCGAAACCAATAGACATTTTCAATTTTAGTAATTCATATACGTTCTAGCAAATCAAAACATTAGTATAGTGGGAATAATCTACTTACATTATTCCAGCGAGAATAATTCAATGTACATTGTTTTTATTGAATGACAACCAAATGACAACGTATGTTCTTGATCTGACGCGTCTGTCATAAATTTTCAAGAAATTCGTAAAATGAATCCCAAACGTTTCAGTGAATCATCAGTCGATGAAATAAATAATATAATCATTGAAAGTGCATGTAAGAATACCATGATAAGCAGCGCGTCGATTTGGAAACAATTCCAATTATTTGGCAACAGGTTTGAACAAAATCTGTCAAATTATTTTCTAAAAGTGATTTTGATTGTAACGTCAAAAAATAATCTATCGAATACCACACGAGAGTTCGATAAATTAGATAATAATTCTCCAGGCATTTTCTAAAATCTGTCGAATTATTTTCAATTTATTCTCACTCTCTTGTGATATTACTACAGAAAATAAATTGACAGATTGTTTGAAAACTTGTTGCCAGGCAATAGTTTGAACAAAATCTGTCAAATTATTTTCTAATTTATGGAACTCTCGAGTTATATTTGACAAGATTATTTCTTGATTCACAAATTTTTACAATAAAAAAGATCAATAAAACTATCATAAAATTAAACGAAGAAAAATATCAAAATCAATGTCACAAAATTTTATTTGTTAAAAAACAGCAACTAGTTTCGGCCTATCAATAGGCCATCATCAGGCTAAAAATTAAAGAGAAAGTGAAAACATTACAGATCAAAGAATCAGTATAAACCTACCTTAATAACTATCAGCGGCGGCCTTAGGGGGTGGCGAACAGGGCAATCGCCCGGGGCCTCGCTCTTGCAGGGGCCTCGCGCAACAAACCAAGCAAATTTTAAAAAATATAGATTTTTTAACTATATTTTTTTGATTTAAAACTTTCGATTTTGATGCTTAATCACTTATTAAGGTTATAACATAACGGTAAATTAAAATTAAGTTAGTTAACTAATTCATTAATTCAAAACATAATTGAAAAATTCATTATATAGTACTTGAATATCGCGGAATCAGCACAGAGGTTGCAATAAAAAACAAATAAAACCGTACTGTATACAGGCAATTTGTCTATAAAATACCTTATGCTGCAAACATTAAAGATGTGGGGGTGGACAACTGTTTAACTGATTTCAAATTTATTATTATTTAAACCGTGATTGGTTATACACAATAAATAGGCCATCCTTAAAATTTATTCAATGCAAGCGATTTGAGTATGTATAATATAAAAAGATTAAAGGAAATTAGTGATAGTGAACTTTTGAAGCAATGCAGCGACTTGCAAATATCTATGACAGTAGGAGAATCATGTGATATTGATGGACATGAATTGTACGAAGAATTGAATATGTTCATCCGTGTGTATGAAGGAAACGACGACATTATCTCGGTGCTGAAATACATAATAGAAAAAAAATTAATTGAAGTTTACCCCACTATCGAAATAGTCCTGAGAATTATTGCTACCACACCTGTTACAGTAACTTCTGCTGAAAGGAGTTTTTCGAGGCTTAAAATTATTAAAACATATTTGAGGAATTCGATGACACAAGATCGGCTTTCAGCCCTTGCTATTCTTTCAATCGAAAATGACGTAGCTCATTCGTTAGATTATTGTGCTTTAATTAAAGACTTTAGTCTTCAGAAAAGCCGCAAACATCAATTTTAAAATTTATCATCTCTGTATTTGGTTATTTTGTAAATCTTTCAATGTAAAATATTTTAAAACTGAAATTTTATTTATTTGTATTTTTGTATTTAGTATTTCTCCTCAAACATGACAAATACCTAAACCAAACAACCAGACCTACTTTCGCATTACATACTTTTCACTAACGACAAAGGGCCTCGCAAAGACTTGCCGCCCTGAGCCTCGCAATGGGTAAGGCCGCCTCTGATAACTATAGTTGTAATCGAAAAATAACAACTTCTACCATGCTTGCACATAGCAAAATTTATGTATATCAAAATTGTGTCATTGAAAAAAGGAAAGCATTAAATAAAGAAAATAATAATAAAAATTAAATATTAAAACTAAAAACTAGGTGAGTAGCAACTCATTAAACCTAGTTGAGTTATTGGTTAATAACAAGAAGAAAACTGGAATATAGCTTAGGATAAAGGTACCCAAAAGCTTGAAAAACAAAGGAGAGTAAGTATGAGCAGTATTTGTAAAAACCGTAAGAAAGGAAAAAGGTCAAAGACCCATTGGCACATCTGACATTGTGAGTGAAGAAATGAATAAGAAAGTAACAAGGTAAGAAAAGTTGAAAATGTGGCGAATATAAGCATCAATCTGAGGATGGGGGCAAAAATATACCCGCAACAAATTTTCAGATGATGGTTCGTAACACGTGGTGTCAATCCTAAACCACCAGTGTAGGAGCACTAGCCAATGTGCCAATGGGTCTTTGACCTTTTTCCTTTCTTACGGTTTTTACAAATACTGCTCATACTTACTCTCCTTTATTTTTCAAGCTTTTGGGTACCTTTATCCTAAGCTATATTCCAGTTTTCTTCTTGTTATTAACCAATAACTCAACTAGGTTTAATGAGTTGCTACTCACCTAGTTTTTAGTTTTAATATTTAATTTTAATCATTATTTTCTTTATTTAATGCTTTCCTTTTTTCAATGACACAATTTTGATATACATAAATTTTGCTATGTGCAAGCATGGTAGAAGTTGTTATTTTTCGATTACAACTATAGTTATTAAGGTAGGTTTATACTGATTCTTTGATCTGTAATGTTTTCACTTTCTCTTTAATTTTTAGCCTGATGATGGCCTATTGATAGGCCGAAATTATTTGCTGTTTTTAAACAAATAAAATTTTGTGACATTGATTTTGATATTTTTCTTCGTTTACCAATCAGTCACATTTGTGCTAGGGATGATTTACTTCTATTTTATCATAAAATTATTGAAAAATTTAAATTAATTAAATATTACTTACAATATATGAAAATATCGTTGACACATTGTGAACATATTAAAAAAATTAACAATTTAAATTAGTAGCTAGTACAATGAAAAACGCAATTATTAAAAATATTTTGAGACTCATTATTTCTTCTTGGTTCAATTGTGAGTATGGTTTAATCGAACTTGCAGAATTATGACTAGTTCTTGTTCTCCTACACCAGCGTTTGAAAAGTTACTTATTGCACTTGATCTGGCAGAATGGTTATTTATTTTTTTAGTAACTGTTTCTAGACCTTCTTTTTCTGCGGATTCTTTCATTCATTTTGAAATGGAATTTATTCCCACAGGAACGTTTTTATACCAAAAACAATGAGTTTGCCAAGCAGGATTTGGAGTAAGAAACAAGCGTTCGGTTTTAATATTTGCTTCACATTTAATCATTAGTTTTTCAAAAAGACGAATAGGGCAAATATCTGGGTTATTTATATTTAGAGTTAACCATTTACTATTAGCGCACCTTTGTGCTCCACCCTGTGCAGTTTTTGTAAAGATGGGATTGTATTCAATGCGGCCAGTATTTAATCTTTTTATATCGTTTTTTTTTAAATAATGAACTAAACATTTCGTAGCTTTTCCTCCCCTCCAAGCTAGTTCATACGATGCAACGTGAAAAAACTTTCTTTGCAATCTACTTCGTCCCAATAGTTAAAAATTTGCAACAATTCTGTATTAGAAAGTGCCACAGAACTTTGTTTGTGCTTTTCATGATGTTTTTGTAAAATTTTTCTTTTTGCATCTCTTGCATTCCAAGCATTTCTGAATTCTATATCATGGAAAGGATCAAAGGACCTGTTATAGTTATTAAAGTAAAGTTCTTGAACTAATTTTGCTGTTTTATTCCACATTGTCTTTATTACTGCTTCTTTATAATCATTTCCGTCTTATAAGCCCAATCTTTTAAAATCAATGCCAGAGTAGCTGTTGTAGTAGATTGATCCAGAATATAATTTCTTTCTTTGGTGAATATTTTAAATTGTCTCCATATAGACTGATTACTTATTAGAGTAGTTTCTAAAATATTTTTTGTAATTTCTGCATCAGAAAAGGTACTAAACCGATGACTTTCACCCATTTCGCGTTGACACAATTAAGTAATTATTTTGACAAGTATCTGACTATTTTGACAAGTATCTGACAGTTGCTAGGCAAATAAAAGCTACAGTGATTATTCCCGAGAATAATCACAAGAAATTTATTCCCACTATAATAATGACATAATTGGTTGAAACTTACCCTTGTGACAAATAAAGAAGCATTTCATTGGTTTTAAGAAACGTCAAAAAATAATCACTTAAATATCATGGAGCCACGAAATTTTTTAAATTGCCAAGGTAACGAGTCAAAATTAAAAAGTAGAGGTGTGAAATTTTCAATTAAATTAACCAAGATCCAGATTACATAAAAACAATTTGTTATAGTGACGAAAGTACTTTCTACCTCAATGGAAATCTTAATACACAAAATGTAGGTATTGGACACAAAGAAGAAGAAATAAAATATAATAATCATAAATGAATCACAAAAGTGTACGTGATTAAAATTTTTTTTTATTATTTTCTCTTGAATAGAGACGCAATTAGATATGCTTAGTTTAAAAAAAAAGTGAATAAAAAATGCTTAATATCATACAGAAATGTTAAATAGGCTATTTACCAAAGTTATAAAACGTTACTGATAAGTAAAATTCTTTCTGTAATTGTAAACAGAGACAAGTATGTGTCAACGTAACAGACGCCGCGTGCATGATTGTAATTTACATCTTCTACAACAAATCAAGTCTTGTTGAAATTCCAGACTAATTACTCGAAGAACAAATGCTTAGTTATTTATTCATTCACTTTTGCAGATGCTTCATTTACCAGTATCGTTAACAGAAATACCATCGGGTCCTAAAATATTAATAGAATTCCTACACGAAGTTTTGAATAGAAAATTTTGATTTCTTGCTTACAAGTAAGTAAAAATCAACATTCATTTATATTATCTAAATATTCACAATTCAATTCGTCTAAACGACACTAAAAATTCAAATAGATAGGTACTTTAAAACTAATTTGGTTCTGTATGCATTTTAAACATTTAGATAGGAACCTACAGATACATGTGGTCTTGTAGGTAAACTTCAAATAGACATGCTTAATAATTTTTGACTTGGCAAATTCCTCTTAATATAATTATGTGAATAGGTACAAGAATAAATATTTATTCAAATTATTACTGTGTTTTTACGGTGCTCACGACAGCTGTCAATACTATCTAGTGTACAGGTTATATCAATAGAAGGGGTAACGGCATTGACTACGTCAATCAGGTAGAGCCTGCTAAATAATGAGATAGATTTATGAAACTGCCATGAAAAGAAAAAAGAAGTCCATTCAAAACATTTGCGAGTTCTAATGCAAGCTTCCTTTTACTTTTTCGTTTCCCTTGTCTCAATTGCCCTCTTCTCCATAGTACCCCTCCCATTTACTTACCTAGAGAAGATATCATTTGTTAACGTTTTAGAAAAATCAAAAGATAATGAGTATTTTCTCCTAAAAAACAATGTATTTATTAAATATTATTATGTGTAATCCCACCTCCTTTCTGTCTCTTAATGATTAATGTTTTGATAAAATAGGTCATGGGTAGGCAACATAAAATACACGCAATTTGAATTTAAATCTTCTGTTACTGTTGAAACTTTACTTTTTATAATTGAAAATGTAGTCTAACAGCGAAAATAGAATAATTGAAAAGATATCCATGAAATATTTAATAAAGTGGTTTTTGTACATAATCTTCTAAAATACCTCTCGCCCTGTAAAATTTTACAAGATACCTTTTTATTTTCCATTTTTATTGATGGTATAATTTTTGATAAAATCAATAAAATTTATAGAATCTAGTACAGCTTTTTTTAGAATAAGTTATTAAAAATGTGTTTTTTTATGTTTTTAAATTGATAAGGGGCACTGAACCTCAGTGAAAACATCAACGATTGATTACAGAAAAACCCGTCTATGCATGCACCTCTGTCGTATCAAATAATATGGACGATTTGCATAAAATGATTTTATCAGTTTAAGATGAGACATTGAGATACAGGTTAATTTTAAACATTACGGCTACACTATATACGATTTTACAAATAATTTTTTAGTAGTAGAAAACAAATTTAACTTTTTTATTGTGTTAAAAATGTTACAATTATCCATATACGTATTTCATTTTACCCAATCACTAAAATATTTATTTTCCGAACACTATAAGTTAAAAATAAATAATACGTGATATATTAAGTTATAACGTTGGAGATTGAGGCCAAGTATTTAGGAATTTATAGTGTTTTTCAAGAAAAATGTTTGACTGCAGTTAATATACCTACCTGAGGGTAAGTAAGTAAGCCAAATTCGACCATAAACATCCTCGAAAACTGAGGGGACCGATTTATAATAATTTAAAATAGTCATAGCAGATAAAATTTTTTGTTTTTTTTTCAAATTTGTCAGTTTTCATTCTTCGCGAAGTTTTCAGTTACATTTATTACCTAAAACGTTGCCATTACGCTCTATTAGCACAGGTTAGCACCTGTTTTCGATAGACACTTTTTAATACATTTCTTCTACTCTCCATATTTACCTGAAAAAGAGCTGGCTTTTCAGTGGACATGTAGATAAGACAGTACAGAAAGCTAGGAAAAAGGTGTAGGCTTCGAGAAAATTGATGCCAAATGTAAGAGGGTCAAGTTATTGAAAGAGTAGGATGTTTATGCAATATTCAAGGAGCTCGCCTTAACGAGGTATGCTCGTTAATTTCCTAGCACATGTTTTGAGTGGCTTCAAATTTAAGCCGGTCAAGTCTCTTGGCAGAGGGTGAGAAAAAGTAGCTTCGAAGGACCAGCTAGCAATAAATAAATAAAATTCAGGAATTGAGATACCAATCTTGATACTGAGATACAGAGATTTCTGATTTCTAAGGAGCTGAGATGTTCTTGCCACCACAGTTAAAGCAGAGAGAGATTTTTGATATATCGGCCCTGAAGGGCTGACGTTCGTGCCGAATCGATACGGATCGTTGAGTGATAGAGTGGGAGCTTAAACATGTGTATTCATGGAGAATATATAGAGCGGGAGCTGAACCATGGATAAATTTATAGGAAATCTATACAATGTTGGCTGTGGTTATTGTGCACAGCATTCTTTTTATGCTGCCACCGTCTTGAAAGAACTTGTGAAGAAGAAGCTATAACTGAAGAGACAGACCGGTGAATAGTCAATCTCTTTTGAGGGTGGACAATGCATATACAGTTATTGTCAGAGGTGGTGCAGGTTGATGGTATAGGAGAAATATTCTTTCTCGAAAAGGATAATGATTATAAATACAATAAAATCGCAATTACTCTCTCAATACATAAAAACATTTAATAAATTGTAAAAAAAGTATGACCTCTACAACATTATATCACTTGATAATAAAAATGTAAACAAAGACCACACCTTGGATATTGATTGTGATGTTGCTAATAAGAAAAGTTGTTTTAACCCAGAAACAATATTCTACAAAAGTCGCGTTATATAAATAATTATGTTCGAACTCAACGTGAGGGTTTTACAGACTTCCCCATCGTTCCTAATGCTTCTTCTTTTTTTACTACAATATAGAGATGTGCGTAACTACTGTTTAAAATACGTCTTGTCGCCTTGTTTCCCAGATAATAAAATCAAAAATAAAATATAAAAAAGGACAAAACTAAAGCGCTAACCAACGTAAACAACGGATTTTTTTCTTCTGTATAATTTGTGGCCTGAGCTGCCATGTCTATACGGTCAAGTTTCTTGTCTCATTAGAGATTGTCTAATATTAATCAAAGAATACTTTATAAAAAACCAAATTGTTCATTTTTTTACCTGCTATAATTTTGTTTCCCATAAAATTTTCCGTAAAATCTATATTTTTGTAGATATTTGCAAAAAACCGATGAAAAACGTGAAAAAATTGCGAATTTTCAATTGCCAATAATTTAAAAAGTAAGTATTAGATATTTCGAAAAACTTTATGGATGATTTTTTGCTTAAACTTAGGCCTTCTATCGATATCTAAGATTATTAAAAAAAATTAATTCCCGAGAAGGGGTGGCAACCACCCCCAGGGTGGTTACGGAGTTCAAATCATTTTCACTTTTGAAGTTGAGGGTAAGATGAACCTAATTCAAAAATTCTATGCAATTCGGTTCACAGTAAAAAAATGCGGAGCAATAATGCTTCAATGCTTCAATAAGATCATGAGTTGATTTTATAGTTTTAAGTAATAAATAGAGTAAATATTAAATATACCCTCTTGACACTTTTAAAAACACCAACACAGCTTTATTTAAAATAGCAGTTTTGCCACTTGACCTAATTTGTGTATAAGTTACAAGATGGATGTACTGAGTCTCAACATAGAATGTTGGGGTGTTTGTATACCAGCAGTTCTTGCTTTACGCATGTTACACAACTTATACTTTTATTTCTTTAAACAATTCTAATAGTTTTGTGGTTACATCCATTACATTTTATTCAGCCTTTATAAAAATATATTTCTTTCATTTTTCTTCATTACAATTTTCGATTTAATTTCATTACCTTGCTAGGCAAGGCACTCACAGGAAAAAATCTAAAATTACATATCCTTTAATAACTCTTTACATCAACTGGTTGTTATGCCATACTTATGATCATAAAGTATAGGTCTATGTTGTACATTATGTTTTTTAAAGAATGTTTATGTTTAAGAAGCCTTAGTTATTTAATATACAGGTACTTTTAGATATACTTAAGGGAAATCAATTAGCGTGCACGTCAAAATTGTGATGTCATATTTTAAAACTACTATTAATAAATAGGCAACTCGTATTTCTCCAAGTATTCAATCACCGCTCGGATTGAGGTGGTGGTTATTTGTATCAGCTCTTTTGTGTAATTTCAACAGTATTAGTTATATCAATTAGTTTGTATCGAGTTGAAAATAAAAATATTTTAATACACAAATTTGACGATGCCTAATAAAAATAATAAAAATAATAATAATAATAATAATAAGCGTCTTTATTATTCTTATAAGATGAAATACAATTGAACAATAAATATTTGGATTTAACAGAATAAAAGGCCTAGTTCAACTAACATTGTGTACTAGCAAGAAGGAAAAAAATATATGAGTGAAAAAGTATCGTTGTTCTTCCACTCAACCTGATATTGAAACAACTAAAATAAGTCACTGAGTACTAGGTACTATCGGCTTCAGAATAGCATATACATTTTCAAACTCAAATCGTTTACAATGAATTAATTTTAAGGACGGCCTTTTTATTGTGTATAACTAATCACGGTTTAAATAATAATAAATTTGAAATCAGTTAAACAGTTGTCCACGCCCACATCTTTAATGTTTGCAGCATAAGGTATTTTATTGACAAATTGCCTGTCCCTCTGTCCCTTGTAAATAAACTTAATTCCCAAAAACCATTTAATGTAGGCGTTTAAAGGGCGTTTTTATAACTTCGGTAGGTAAACGAAATTCACATTTAACATGTATATGCTATTCTAAAGCCGACTGTACTACAACACAATAAATATACATATTCCAAGTTCTAAGTAATAGACAAAACATGAGGCTGGGCACTATTTTGCTCGCGAAGCAAAGTTGATTTTATTTTTTATTTGAATAGATGGCCATTCAAAGCTTTAAAACCTTCTGGTATCTCATTGTACAATTTGGCAATTCTGTAACAAAATGAATGTTTAAATAATTCAATTTTGTGTATTGGAGGCGTTATTAAACCTTTGAACCTTAAATTTAGTGTATGAACATCTGTCTTAAATGTAATTTTATTGTACTATAAGTAAATCGCTATACGTTTTTCTATAATTTTATGAAAAGTACATACTAAATGCAATATACGTCGCTTTTTCATATTTAACCAACCAACTTTCTTAAAACATTGAGAAATACTTTCAAATTTTCGAATACCAAAAATTAATCGAATACAAACATTTTGCACTTTTTGTATCTTTTGTTAATAAATTAATTTTAAATGGGAATCGTACAGGAAATCAGCAAAATTAAAAATTGACAAAACCAGACTCTCACAAAGCATTGTTTTAATTTTAATTGAAAGAAGGTGTCTACAGCTGTAAATTAACTTTATTGCATTATAAGCTTTTTGTATTAAGGTGTTGACATGTTTTTCGAATTTGAGATCTGTATCAATAATAACTCCTAAATTTCTTGAGTTATCCACTAATTCAAGAGAACTACCTTTTATCTTAATATTAATCTGGCTTTTTAAAGAATTACGAATTGATTTTGGTCCAAACAGCATTACATGGGATTTAGATGAGTTAATTTTCAGACAATGATCTTCTGCTGCTTCAACAAATCTTTTTATATCGTCGTTAATATATTCACATGCTTCTTTAACATCCGTTCTAAATGAATAGTACAGTTGGGTGTCATCAGCGTATGAATGAATTTTACAGTATTTCAAATATTTTACTGATTGACTAGTGTAAATAGTAAATAAAAGAGGCCCCAAAATAGATCCTTGGGGTATACCTCTCTCCACATACTTATAATCCGACGCGGCGCCATCTACTTTAACCATTTGTTCACGATTTGGCAAATAACTTCTAAACAATGTTTGTGACTCTTTTGCAAGTCCGATATAACCTAAAATTGATAAAAGTATTTTATGGTTGAGAGTGTCAAACGCTCGACTAAAATCTAGAAGAATTAAAATTGTGCACATCTTTTGATCGATACTTCTTATAATATCATCAGTCACATGAAGAAGAAATGTTTTGCAACTATGGTTGCTTCAAAAGCCTGATTGTGTACTGGGAAATAATTGATTTTGATTTAAAAATGTTCTAAGTTGACAGTCCATAATTCTTTCTAAAATTTTACTAAGTGTAGGTAAAATACTTATTCCACGAAGATCTTTAGAGTCAGTAGGATTTGACTTCTTTGGTATGACCTTGACCACAGCTTTTTTCCACCAAGAAGAAAAAATACCATTCTTCAAACATTCATTAATAATATGTCTAATATAGGGTTAAATATGAGGACAACATAATTTGATCATTTTAATATTAATCTGTTCGTCACCGATAGCGTTTGTTTTGATTTGTAAAATTATTTTATATATGGTTATCTCATCTAATGGTTGAAATTTAAATTGATTGTCGCAAATAAATTTGTTTTTATAATTTAATAAAGTCGACTCTAAAGTTTGGTTTGGCGGCATAGAATTTATAAAAAAAATCATTATGTGGATTTTTGAGTTCCTCAGGTAAGACAGAATTATTAACATACAAAAAATTACTTTTTAATATATTCCAACATTGACGACTTGACGATTTTTCAAACTTATAAGAATAGTAAGCTTTTTTCTCTCTAGTTATTGATTTGGATAATGTTTGGCAAGTTGTTATGTACTAATAGTTTGAACCTAACTTTCACGTTTAATTAAAAAATTAGCTTATAGGTAATTCTATGATACATAGAGCATTTTCAATAGAAATGGACAAAAATAACTTTGATAAAGAAATTGATATTATAAAACAAATAAATGCCTACATCTAACAGCTATCCAATTCATTTGATAAAGAAAGATAAATAAATTAATTACCCAATAAAAAAGAACAGAAAGAGGAGTCACTACAACTAATATTTCCTAAGACATTGAATCTTATGAAGTGCTAAGCTATTTGTTTTTCGTTTACATTACTTCAAAATTCTTTTCTCAATTATTTTACTTCCTTGTGAATACCTATGTCCACCTCTCGTTTGTTCGATTGATAAACAAAATATATTAAGTAATTGGTTTATCAATTACAAAAAGGTATACGAGCAAATATTTAGTGGATACATCCAATAAAAAAAAATACGTTTTTGTAATAAAAGTTATAGTAATACTATCTACTTATTGGCATCTATAAAAACCATGTTTTGTTATAAATATAACTGTTACATAAGTGATTCCACCTCTATTGCTTACACACGTGTTCAAAACAACCACTGCATGCCGAGCCATATTTGACATTTGATAGTCGTCTGAAAACTGCATTTACTAATTTGGATTCGAACCAAATTTGATACACATTCCTCATTTGGTAGAAAATGAGAAGAATAAAAGGGTTAAGAACACGACAGGCAGCCGCTATAAAAGGGATGATTGTAAATCCGAGCGCATTTTTAGTATTCTTCCATTTCTTTGTGTCATTCCACTTGGATTTCTGCAGGATTTATTATTTGATCGAAAAGTGCTCCTTTGGATTTTTGGACGGTAGATGGGAACCCTAAAATAAATATCTTTAGTCTAGCGAAAAGAACAATTCTTGTCAATTTACATTCGTCACAAAAAGAATAAAATTTTAGTTCTCTTTTCATTTTTTTTTGGGAAATGATAGGAAATTAATTTGGAGTTATATTTCAAAGTAGTTTATTTAATAAAATTAAAAATCAAAAAATTATGGGCATAAATAATGAAAATAAAAATTATTCTAGAAAAATCTCAAATAATACAAAGTAAAATAATAAAAAATTTAAACGATAAGTTTAACATTTTAGTATCTGGTATTGCCATCTCTAGATCTAATAACATCTTTCATTCCCCGTGAAAGGCGTCTTATCAGGTCACTTATGTAATCCAAATCCAAATTTTCCCATTCTTCTATTAAAACATTTTCCAGCTCATCAAGGTTGTCTGGAGCGATATTACGAGTTCTTATGCGCCTGTCCAGGTAGTCCCAAACTTGTTCAATTGGGTTTAGGTCTGGACTAACTGCTGGCCAATCTAAAACTTGGATACCAACCTCTTGAAGGTATTCCATTGTTATTCTGACAACGTGCGGGTGAGCGTTATCGTGATTTGAATAAAATTCTCTCCAATAATTGGAACAAATGGCAATACATTTTCATTAAGAACCTCCCTTAGATACCAATCAGCTGTCAGTGATCCCCTACGAAACACAATTAACTCCGTGTGACCTTCAAAACCTCATACCATAATCAAACCACCTCCATATTTTCTGGCTGCTCTTATGTTACACTGAGTAAATCGCTCACCTGAGCGTCTATAAACTGGAATACGTCTATCGGATCCAAAAAGTGAAAATCTTGATTTATCCGTAAAATGAATATTAACCCAATCCTTAATATCCCAATTAACATGTTCTCTTGCGAACCTTAAATGTGCTTCATGGTGTGCTCTGGTTAACAATGGAGCAGTAACAGGCATTCTAGGTCTGGGGCTCGATTCTTGAATCTCGAATTCGAAATATCAGTGTCGACTTTCGACATGTCGATAGCTTTGTATAAAGGCGATTCTTGAAAGTCAAATTCGAGATAAATTCGACAATTGTTGTTCGAGACTGCATCGAATGGGTAAAACCGTTCGACACTTAGAACAAAAAGATACAGGAAGAAGTATATGCAAAATGACCTTGAGTCCAGAAAGGAGCTTGCATATGGCGGCCAATTGTCAATTTTAATTTCCGTTTCCATTGACGTACCGAAAAAAAATGAAAATTATATCAAGATTTTTATTTTTAATAAATTTCAACCAATCAAGTGTGTGAATACAATTAGTGTTCTAAATAATTTAGTATTTATAAGAACCGAATAATACGCCTATGCGCTCATTTTTGACATTTAAATGCAAATATTGCTTTGGCAGTATACTGTACACATAAACAATCAGTCATATTAGGAGCTTCAAGATGGCCGACTTCCTTCGCAAATTTTCCTTAAAGTTAATATATGACAGACTCCTTCCTGTTTCTTTTTGTTCTAAGGTTCGATATAATGAATTGTCGAATTTTAATTCTCATTCTGTCATGTCTCTGTCGGCATAAACACAGATATAATATATAAAAGTTTTAAAGTTTTCTTGATATTTTATTCAGTTAAAATTTATTTTTATTACGATTTATTTTTATTTAGTTGTTTGTTATTGGTATTACAATTTTTTTCGTTAGTATTACTGTTTAGTGTTAATTTCAAAATTAATCCAAACATAGCATTAGGAGTGGCAATAGAGAACTTGGAAGATAATGCTCCCAGACAAATTATAAACTATATAGAGGCGTTTCACACAGTTATTATAATTTTAAAAAAAATTTCAGATTAACAAAAGCTGTTACCAACGAGTTAATCAAAATGGTTACATCTTATATGAAAAGGCGAACATGGGTATCTGCAAATAAATGTAACACTTGACGTAAACAGAATCTTGTTTATGGTATTCCGTGTCAGAATAATACGGTGTTGCCACTTAATCTTTCGAGATCAAATGTCGATTGAATTTCGAATGTCGATTTGTACTGAAGAATAAGTCCCACACAAATCGATCGACATTAAAAATGAGAAATTACGAATTCGAAAAATTTCGGTCGAGATTCAAGAATCGAGCCCCTGATTCCAAAATTTCTTAATGTGTTTCTTACCGTATTGACAGATATTCTAACATTATGGACTCCACAGAGAACATTTTGCAGTTGCCTGGCTGTAACATGACGAGTTCGCAAAGTCTGAAATCTTAACTAACGGTCATCTGCAGGATAAGTACACCTGGGACGTCCTGGAACTGGTCTTCTTTTATAACTTCCAGTTTCTCTAAACCTTCTTAAGACTCTAGAAACGCTGGATTGGTTGATTCCCAGGACTTTAGCAACATATTGGTAAGATCGTCCATCTTGGATACAAACCTCTTGAAGGTATTCCATTGTTGTTCTGGCAACGTGCGGGCGGGCGTTATCGTGCATTGCAATAAAATTCTCTCCAATGATTGGAACAAATGGCACTACATTTTCCTCAAAAATCTCCCTACGAAACACAATTAACTTCGTATGGCCTTCAAAACAGATGCCTCTACATACCATAATCGAACCACCTCCATAATTTCTGGCTGCTCTTATGTTACACTGAGAAAATCGCTCACCTGCGCGTCTAGAAACTGGAATACGTCTATCGGATCCAATAAGTGAAAATCTTGATTCATCCGTAAAAAGAATATTAGCCCAATCGTTAATATCCAACTTAACATGTTCTCTTGCGAACCTTAAACGTGGTACACGGCGTGCTTGGTTAATAATGGAGCAGTAACAGGCATTCTGGGTCTGATTCCAAAATTCCTTAATCTGTTTTTAACCGTATTGACATTTTGCACTTGCCTGGCTGTAACATGACGAGTTTGCAAAATCTGAATTCTTAAATAACGGTCATGTGCAGGATTAGTACACCTGGGACGTCCTGGAACTGGTCTTCTATTATAACTTCCATGCAGTTTCTCTAAACCTTCTTAAGACTCTAAAAACGCTGGATTGGTTGATTCCAATGACTTCAGCAACATATTTCTGAGATCGTCCACTAAAGCCACGATTTGAGCTGCTTGTTCTGGGGTTAAATCATTGATTTTTACCCAAAATGTTTCTAGACACTTCCAAATGAAAAATTAAACAAACGTACTACACACAAAAAAAAATACAAATAGGATTTATCAAAATTTATTAATTTTTTGTTTTTTAACAAAAAGGTGATTTAAACTGTGAATATTTTGGGCTTTTATACATCTAAAGGATATACACTCATTAAAATATTCTGAAAAATGTGATAGTTTGTTTTACACCATACTCCAATTTATAAAATTATGCGATGAGTTTATTGTAGGATTGTAGTTGCTTTTCACAGTAAAATACAATTAGGTTTTTTAATATTGATTGATTTTGTTAACAAAGCAAAAAAAGATGGGTGCGTGTTAAAAGTTGTACTACTTTAAATTCATTCATTCATTAAATTTGTTTATTATGTAATGAGCACAAAATTGTGCCCATTTTGTACGAGTATGAATTGCAGCCGAAGAAAGTGCTGCATTTCATAAGAGTGCAAAATGGCAATTTTGTTGCGAACTGCATACTATACTTTTTCTATGACATATCGTTCATGTTTAATACATGCATAGACACATTGCAAAACTTTGACAGAAACGATCTGCTGACATTTCATTAATTTATTGCTGGACGTCATAATTTTACAAGCCAAAGTCGTCGTGATTTTAGTGTGAACCTAGACCTAATACGAAATATTTTGTTGCGCATTTGTTGCTTAGTAATTTTCCCAGCAGCCGATGCAAAAGTGAAATTCTGTACAAAATGTGCTTGTGGATATGATTGAAGTTACGGTTATAAAATGGACATTTATATATTTCTTTTTTTTTTGTTTTGAGCGTTTTTTCGGTTTATTTTGATAAAGCGGGTAACCTGTTACTTTTGTGTTATAGTGGAAATTTCACTGTCATCATTTTTTATAAGGGGACGTCCATTAATTACGTGAGATGTTCTTGGGAGGAAGGTATTGAGCTTTCTAGCATAAAACGGTGTAAAATTGCGTGAAACATTATTATTATTATTATAAAATGTGCCCAAATCTGACAATATAGTGTGATTAATTTTATGATTGTGATTTTAAATTACGGTAATATTAAGAACAGTAAACAACTAAAAGGTTAAATTAACTTTCACTATTTATTCGTAAAATACTTTAAATGTAATGACGGCCGTTTCGTTATAGAACTAGCATCGTTAATTCAACCTTTTAGTTGTTTACTGTTCTTAATAAGAACGTAGTAAGGGTTTGTACAATAAATTTCATACGGTAATATTCACAAAATATATCTTTGAGCCTTCAATAAAGGTACTATACCAAGTTTTGATTTTTTTCTCAATAATCCAACACGTTTACTGCAAAAACATAAATTTTTAACAATCTCACTAAACTAAAAACGTCTTCTCTGCACAAAGGTTTTATACATACACCACTGCTTCTAGTGTGTTCGAGAACGTCCCGCCCAGAGTATTCACGTTGCTTCCATCATTTCTCCCTCCACCCCCAGTAGCGACGGTGTCAATGTTTTAAAAGGATTAATCTCTCACTTTTTTAACACTCGATTAAAACATTTATTGGTAAAAATAGTTGATTTTCTTTAATAGAAATTATAGAAGGGTCTTTTCTTTATAAAATGTATAAAGGAAATTTAAAATTAGTCCCAAAATAAACACACAGTACTTAAAATGCTGTTTTCCATTCAATTTTTTCCATATTCATTTTCTCTACGAAACTAATAATTTTTAAAAAATTGTAAAGTATGATTTTGTACGTTTACTACCAATGTTTTTATGTAAAAATGTAGATGAAAACAATTCGGGCGCATCCACCTATTTCATCGGGTTAATGTACCTCAAGAAACAATCAGTAATTATCGAATTCTCACATTTATTAAAAATGTATTATGCTCTCTTATTATGGAGCGGGATTTTAAAAAAATCAACGTTTATAGTAATACATGATATATAATAAATTCAGAATAAAGGCAATAAAAATATTGTTCGGTTTCTATAAACGGCAGTTACCTTTCCTTGAATAGAAAACCACATGAGTAAGTATACAAAATAAAAATGTAAAAATCTAAGTTGTCAGTCACAGTACTACCAATTTTGTTCTGATGGTACATATTGTGGAAAGGAAACAATGGTACGTCAAATACATGTACGATTCACATACAGATTATAAGGTAATCTATTTTTTCGTATATTGTTGACAAGATGAATATACCCATATCACATGTTTAATAAATATAACGAATGTTTCATTAATATTTTTATTGCAAAGATTTACTATATCTATATTTACTACATTCTTATTTAGAGTTATGGTGATTCCAAAGGTAAATAACGAAATATTACAGTATAAAATTAAATATTTAGAAGATTATTATTTTTTTAACAGCTGTCTCTCATTATTACAGAGTAGCTCTAACAGATTATTTTGCCCCTGGTCACAGCTTAAATGTCTCCAGTTCTAGATCTTTTGCAAGCTCTAGAACTAAATTGAGGTGTTCCGCTGTCTTTGCAGAGTCTTACACTTCCTATCTTGGACTTTAATTCCCATCTGACGATGGTTAAGTTGCAACAGCTGTCATTGTCGCAAAAAGTCATTGAATACTGTAACATAATTAATTTAAACAAAGCTAATAAAAATAGGCTCTTTTCTGGTTTAAAAATATTCGTATTTATAATAAAATGAATTATTCAATAAACAGTAAACATAAAACATTTAAATTAGCAGCAAAAAAGAATCCAGGTAGTAATGGAAAATGTAACACCCTACAATATTATGTCACATTCTCTTACCATAATAGGAATTTTACATAATATGTAATATTATCGCAATGTGTATATCTACATAAACATTGTGGTGTTTTTTTAGTTGAAGGTTAGAAAGATAAAAAGTGGTATTAATGCCACGCGGATAATTTTTTATTCGTGGAGATTGTTTTGCAAGCAAATATTTTGTTTGAAAAACAATCGTTATCATTTTACTGCTGACTGTTTATTTTTACTTGCGCTCGCTTTTTTTTCCCTGGGGAAGTATTTTTTTACAAAAATTCTCCCCAGTTTTGTGATTTGTTTCAATGAAAAACCTTAAACTGCAATGTAAAACCTTAAACTTCAATGTTTTGTGCTAAATGCATTTTATACTGATTTATATTAGTATTGTCAAAAATTCAATAACAATATTGAACAATTAATTTTCTTGCTTATATACAAGTAACTATAAATCAACATTCATTTATATTATCTAAATATTCTAAAATATATTTTGTTAATATTGTCACAATTCAATTCATCTAAACGACATTAAAAATTCAAATAGGTACGTACATACTTTAAAACTAACCTGGTTCTGTATGCATTTAAAACATTTAGATAGGTTGCTACAGATAAATGTGCTCTATAACTGTGTTTTTACGGTGCTCACGACACTTGACAACTGCCAATACTATCTAATGTACAGGTTTAATCAATAGGAGGGGTAAGGGTATTGATTACGTCAATAAAGTTTTTTTTATTTCTCCATTTTATTTAACAATATGTACCCTTGGGAACAATCAGCTAAACTTATGACTTAAAAAATAGGACATGTAGGTAAGAATCCCAATAAAAGCTTTCCTTTCTAGATTATATCATCTAAAGTATAATATTACTTAATAAAATAAGATAAATTAATATCTATAATAGCTACTAAAATCTACTTGATAAGTCAGTTGGTTTATAATGCCTCAGTCTGCGAATATCAATATAGTAGCGCCTGTTAAAGAATGAGATATATTTATAAAACTGTAATAAACAAAATAAAAAGAAATCCATTTAAAACATTTGCGAGTTCTAATGCCAGCTTCCTTCGACTTTTTCGTTTCCTTTACCTCAGGTGCCTTCTTTTCTATAATAACACTCAATGTCCCCCTCCCATTTACTTATCCTGCTACTGTAGCCGTAGCCGTAACCTTGAGAAGATATTATTTATTAAAGTTATTGAAAGAAATAAATGAGTTGATGTACTTGACAATCTATAACTGAACAAAGGAGTTTATAATAAGTACCGACATTATTTTAACACCGCCTACTTATTCCCAAGTTTTGGCTTTTCATTCCTGGGCCACCTTGTATACAGTGTATCCGGAAAAGAATGATCATAAGTTATACCACAGATTATGGGGTAAAAATATGTTGATTGAACCCCACTTTCCTATATCGAATACTGCACACAAAAAAAGTTACAAGGTGCTAGAGTTAAAAATTTAAAAGGGTTTAACGTTAATGTATGAAAATTTATAGGAAATACCAGTAGAGAATACCCAATAAATTGAAAATAGTTGCATTCAATTATTTTTATTTATTATGGATTTTCAGAGGGGATCAACACCCCTTTCGTCCCCCAATTTTTTTTAGGGCTATAATTTAACAAAATATAAACCGCCACTGGAATTAAACGTCTATTCTTAAACTTTTGTATCTCTCTGTATTTCTTTGTAAATATTTTATTATGGAAGATACAGCCACCCTTTAAAATGCTAATTTGAATATTTAAACTACATTTTCACAAATATTAAAAACATCTTTATAATTAAATTACATTTTATGAAATAAAAAATAGAAGTAAAATAAAAATCTAATGTAATATATAATTTTAGTTAATGTTATTTACAAGTTATTTCAAATTTGCTACGTATGTAGAATACACTACCTATTAATTATTACATGTAATAATTAAGTAGCCTCTGATTGATTACTGTCAGGGTATTTGTTTTTGCTTTTTTGACATAAGTAGAAAAGTTTTTCTAGTTAATAACTAAAAATGAATAATTACAGTTTCTCAGAAATGGCTGATATGCACTTAGTATTAGGTAAAGATTTCATTATGAAAATAGCGGTGGTATGTATTAGTTTCATTTTCTAACTAGGTGAATGTGAATGAAATGGTGCGGCGGCTGCAAGGCGCTATGCTGATAAGTTCCCTAATAGAAATGTACCAGATCGGCGAATTTTCCTGACTATTGACCGAAATTTAAGAGAAAAAAACAAGTTCTCGGTAATAGTGGTCGTCCAAAAGATCTTGCGAATGCAGATGATATAATAGAAATTGTTGACGAACATCCGGACACGAGCATGAGGTAGCGGTTGAACCCCTTCCATATCACAGAAGTTCAAGAATTACATCCCGAAGGCTATGCTAAACGAATGGGATTTTGTGATTGGCTTTTAGAAGAAAATAGACGCAATATAAATTTTATAAATAATATTTTATTCACTGAAGAATCTATTTTCACAAGAAATGGAGTTACTAATCACCATAACACTCATGTCTGGGCTGATATAAATCCCAAAGTTAAAAAAGTGCGTCATCATCAGGGCTGGAATAATCGATAATTATTTGATAGGGCCAGTGTTTCTTCCAAACAAATTAAACGGGGAACATTATTTATCATTTTCACCAAATAATCTATCAATTTGCTTAGAAAATGTCCCATTATCAATTAGACAAAAAATGTATTTTATGCAAGATGGTGCGCCACCACATTTTAGTAACGCCGTTAGAGCTTTTTTATTTCAAGAATATACAGGACGTTGGAT
This sequence comes from Ophraella communa, assembly GCA_035357415.1. Classification (NCBI taxonomy): domain Eukaryota; kingdom Metazoa; phylum Arthropoda; class Insecta; order Coleoptera; family Chrysomelidae; genus Ophraella; species Ophraella communa. The sequence goes on from CM068987.1 coordinate 17,808,464, forward strand.
TGGAAGGGGGCCAGATGCACCAATTGAATAGCCACCGCGCGGTCTATGTTTGAATCCATTAGATTTTTGTTTCTGGGGATATGTGAAAGAAAATGTTTATTCTGTGGAAATAACCAGTGAGGATCAACTGAGGCACCGAATTTTACAAATGGAGAACGAGTTTCGATAAAAACGGTATTCCTTGTTGAAACGATTTAGAACTTGTAAATAGGAAGGAGGAGGTCATATTGAACACTTGTTGAGTTAAGGAAAATATTTAGTTGGTTTATAAATTGTAATTTAATAATAAAAATGTTTTTAATATTTGTAAAAATGTAGTTTCAATATTCAATATGGAAATTGGCATTTTAAAGGGTGGCTGTAAATATTTACATATTGTATATAGCTAAGTAAGAATATGTGGTATAATTTATGACCATTCTTTTCGGGACACCCTGTATAGAGCTGATCTAGCAATTGCTCTCATCCAATCAATTTGTGACATTATTAATATTTGACAGCTTTTTCCATCGCTCGCTAAGCAATAATTTCTGTTTTATTAGTTCCAATTTCACTTGGAAACATTTCTAGAGACTGATGAAAGTAAAATTGGTATTATACAAACAGATAATTTATTATTTGGGTTCAGTATGTCCTAAGTGGAACGTTGAAAAATGAAAGTCATCCTGAACAAACATCTTGCGACATGCTGTAGATATCTACCTGCCGAATTTACTACAAATACCATCTGAATTCCTAACGTAGTATTTCTTCCTTTTAAGGCCAGAAGCGCACACTTAGTTTGATATAATAAAAAAGCTGAAAACGCGCGTGCCCATATACAATACCAGATTCGGACGATGACGCGGAGTATGAATTATTTATCAAAATGAAAAACTCAGATCCACCACTTTTTACTTTGCTACCCATGGCGGCCACGTGCTCTTTTATATCGAATACAATGTCAAATTAAAATCCTAATGTAAAGCTTTCAAGCCGACCAAGATCTGGTACAGTCTGAAGATGAGAATAGCGCAGTTCTCAAATTCTCTAATGTAATCTTTGAAGCAAAATATTTAAGGTGCCTAACAATTCAGTTCTATTTATATTATCTGTCTATTTTATAATTTTTAAAGATTTCAAAATTATTTTTCTTATCAAAAATAGGTAAAAAGGACAATAATAATTAAGAGCTATAGTTTTCAGTTTCACACTTGTGATAAAAAACAAAATTTAGATTTCCTTGAAATAAAAAGACATCTAGCTGATCCACAATTTAAAGTTGTTAATGAACAAATAAATCTTGGAAGTTCTCCACTATTAAACTGTACATTTTATACATAGAAAGACGTAATTGTAAAACACAAATATATTAAGTTATTGTAAAGATCAGCATAATATAGTTTTTTCCTGGTTTTTCTATATCATTGCACAGTTATACTGATCTTAGAGGGAAGAACATCCAGGATAATCCCTTAGGGCTATTAACATCTAGGCTTTAATATTGTTATAACTTATTACTTCCATACTTGGTCTAGCCTTAATACTACCTAAACAACATCAGGTACCTAGCTACAAACAAACAAAATGTAACTTAAATGTCAATCTGATGATGCTATTCAGCGAAACGGCCGTCATTATAATTTAAAACATAATTTTTCAAATAAACTTGGAAATTGCGTTCAAACGAAGAGTTTTTTTTATTATTGGAAATAATACATATTTATTGTACAAGGCGATAAAATTGTACTTTATCTTCGAGAGCGTTTTTTAGCGTCGTGACGCTAATTATGCTTGAGAAAATAATGCGATTTTATCGCCGTGTGCAACACAACATTTTTTCTATAGCAAGACTTTAAGTTCAGGTGAAAAATAGAATTTCAATTTTGGGCAATTGTGTTGCTCAGTTGCTAGGTATATGAATTACTCTGTAAACAAATGTCAAACAAATGTTACGTTTTAGTTTTTGCGGAGAATATTGTTGCGTTTTGTGTACAACAAAGTGAATAAATACGCAATGGATGGAAAACCTCCGCCAGATGTAGAAAATGCAGCGTTGGAAGCAGTAAGTTTATTGTTGCCACAAAAATCTAGGATGATTTATGAGAAAGAATACCAGTCTTTAAAAAAGTGGAAAATCATTAAGAATATCAATGGAGTGAGTGAAAAAATGCTTCTGGCGTATTTTTCTGAAAAGTCGAAGAAAGCGATGCCATCGTCATTATGGTCGTAATGCTGAAGCGTACGTTGTTGGTGAATGAAAATTTTAAATTCAGCAAGTTAAACACCTTACTAAAAAACGAGTGAAGGATACAAAGCTTTTAGGTCCAAAATCCTGGAGTCAGATGACATTATTAAATTTTTGACAGAAGCTCCTTATGACGTCTATTTGTTGATTAAGGTTATTGGTATTTTTGGTGTGTATGGAGCGACTAAGTCCGATGAATTATACACAAGACTAGTCTCAGCTCTTCCGGCACATACAGAAGACTGGAGACTATAGATCTCAAGTACAAGAATTTGCATGTCCACTTGTGACAAGCTCAGTCTCGGAGACTTGTCACAACTTGTCTCTAAGACTTCTTTCAGACCCGTATATATTTGTGAGTGCAGTCTCGAGACTGATCTCGAGACTATTTTGTCTCAAGTGGACACATACCATAAGACGCTGATTTTAAAGGGAGCGGTACGAGATCTTAATATTATCTGGGGCAATCGAAAAAAGATGTTGCAAGAGGTAGCTGAGACTCCAAAGTTATAAAAAGTAGTTTTTAACTAAAAATCTGGTCTCGATGGTTTTCTCGAGAAGACAATTCTTATTTCTAGATTCAAGAATATCAAATTTTCGAAAGTTATTATGTTATTAAAATACTGTACTAAAAGATAAGGTAGATTTTCTTTCTTTAGGACATTAGGTTGTAACCCTGAGATATAGGTAAAAAACTTGGAACTTTGACAAGTTCCTCTTCTGGTGGTAGTTCCAGGCAGAAATATATTGTATTCAATAATTATGCTTTTAAACATTGTACGAAATAAATGAATCGCTTTCGTATCTTGGCTGCAGCTAATAAATCCTTGCATAATCAGTAAATCCACCTCTTTCTAATGTCCCTCTGCCCAATTGAGCACCTTTTTTTATTTGTCCATTCAAATACTTCTAGTTCTATGTTGAATTCAAACCACAATTTACCTTTCTTTGTTTTAAAAAATTCAGCAGCCATTTTTTGCATTTTTAAAATCATATAAAATATATTCTGACAGTGCCTAAGTTCTTTGTCTTGGATTAAATTTCTTCTCATAGCTTGTTTTACAACAAAATCTAACAAAAAGTAAAAAAAAACATTTGATAATCTTATCAGAAGCAATATAAGTACTAGCCTGAAATTTCAGTTCATATATAATATTTATTGGTTTAATATGTCACAAATGGTCCACCTTGATTATAAATAAATATGTATTACAACGAATAGAATGAATTTTGATTGTCTTCCTAAAATACTCAAACAATTGTTTATGAAAATGGTAGGTATATAAGTGGTTAGAAGGTTTACCGGTTCTGTGTTCACAAAGGTATTTGGCCCGTGAATAATATTTACATACAGGTTCAACCCTTAAATGGGGGGTGGAGTCTTGTAAAGGTTCTTTTGTGACTGGCACTATTTGACCAATACAAAGTAAGATACCCTCTCTTCACATTTATAGGCGAGTTAAATAGGACAAGTGGTACAACAGTTATATAGGTAATAAAGGTGAAAGGGAGGAGTACCCGTGTTGCCACTAGAACTGGTGGTTTTAGTTTTGGTTTTGTGAAAAAATGTGGCATCTAGTGGCTGGTGGGTCTTTCGGTGATTTTTTGAAAAATATAGGGCGAAATCTAATGATTTCTAAGGTGATTGACAATAGATTTGTTTTATATTAAAACCATTCTAGGACGGTTCACATAAAAAATGATTAAATATGTCGAAAGATCGCGCAGAGTACAGAATAAATATCCAAAATATAAATTCTGTAGTCCTGTCATCTCCATTTTTTATGTCGTGCATTTTTCAGTTGTGTATAATTCTAACCTCAAATTGGATATATTATTTTGTATTATCAAAATGAAACAATTGTTATTAAAGAGTAAAACTAGAAAAGTCCGGTCTATAATTTATGAATAGTTTTTCTTTGAAGCATAGTATATAGTATGGATAAAATAATTAAGGTTACGTTTTTATAAACATAACCCATAGAACACTAATATTTTGAACCCGTGAAGTTAAAAATATTTGATTTCTTTTATATAGGTACCTACCTATCAATCGCAGCTAAAATTCCGTTATATCTAGTGTTTTTTTAGCGATTTTGAAGTTAAAACCACCAAAAAACTGCTAGATTTGCAAAAAAATCGCCTGCGGCGCATTTTTCCCTTCCCCCAGATTTGGTAGTTTTTTAGTGATTTTGAAGTGTCCATTTTGCGAATTTTGAAAATCTGCGTTGGCAACACTGCTACCTATTCTGTAAAGAGATGGTTACTAATTTATTATTCAATAACAGTGTTGTAGTGATTTATAATGAATTTTTATTGTTTTTAACACCCCATCTCTCGGTATCAAATTAAAATATGCCACTATTTAGTTTTAAAACCGTTTTTATTTATTGTAAAAGTCCTCATACAGTACAAAATAAGTTTTATACTTGGTAACGAGGTGGGGTGGTGGTAGTTAGGGTTGGGTCATGTTTATTAGTGAGGATATGTTTATTAATAAATACGTCTGTAGTTCTTGTATTTCAGGTAAATAAATATTTTTATTATTATTGTCGTCTAATTCTATTTTTAATGTTCTTAGTTTCCTGTTATAACATTTTAGCATAATAATTCTAATATTGAGTATTATGTTATTAGTAAATTTTATACATTTTATAAGAGTTCTGTGTGTGTCCTAAGTTTAAAAGGGTCTTGATGTATGTACTAACATTTTCTAACCTTGAGGAGAGAAATATGCCACCGAAAAAAAAAGAGAAGTAGATTCTTTACTCACCTAAAATTATTGCTGGATTGCCTCCTGTATAGAACCTCAGAAACTACCGACTATGTCGGCTATACTACCTACTAACTATCCTACTCCAGTTTTGTTTGATCAGAATATATCATCAAAATTGAATCTACTTACAGTCAGCACTTTGAAAACTTTTTGCCATGATATTTTATAAATAAAGTGTTTGTTTATAACATGATTCAGTAGTCTGGTGGTCAGTATTAAAGAAAAACCCAGTCCATGTTACTTCTTAAGTCTCAAAGAACATTAATTGAACCGTTATAGTTATTTTTAGTAGTATACAGTTTTGTTAATTGAATGTTGCTATGAGAACCAATATTATAGTTAGTGTATTTTTATTGTTGTATTTTATTTAGTATGTTAAACATTCCCCATTACAATACTAGTAATAGCCCGGGAGCCAGTGACATTTTTTTGTCAGTCATCTAAACCCTGGCGATATTAATGTGGAGTGGTAAATTCAATTGTGCTCTTAAGCGTAGTGATCGTCAGCAGGCTCACCAGTGGTGGGTGGGCCAGCGAAATTGATGAAAACACGTTAAAAAAAATTTGAGTTTTAGTCATTTTAATCCTGGTGAAATTTATATAGATGATAGTTAATATAATTATTTAAATAAAAAAAGTCGTCAACCGAGTGTATATTGGTGGAAAACCCGTCAGCTGATCAGGAAAAGTTGTAAAAAAATTTTCAACTTTCAGTCATTTTAATCCTTCTGAAATTCACAGAGATGGTAGTTTATATAATTATTTAAATAAAAAAAAATCGTCAGCCGGCTGTATGTTGGTGGAAAACCCGTCAGCCGGCCCAATCAAAGGTAAGCCGCGTGAGCCGCTTACTGGCCAAGCTGCGCCAGAAAATGTCACTAACTTTTTGCTAAATGTGGAAAAAATTGGAAACCAACAACGAGAAAATTTTATCAAATTGTGCGTGGACAACCCAACTAAATTTGATCAATCCATTTCGCAAAACAAATTACATACTTTTGCCAGTACCATTAATAAAAAAAATTGTGGAGGAAGTGGAGCTTAGGATGCAGCGCGACATTTTTTGCAAACTTCTTTCTATTTCTTTGGAAAAAGAAGTTGACATAGCAAAGGTTCTTGCATATCCATTAACGCCAGTTCCTTTGTCTATGTGCCACCTTGATTAGGTTGGGTTCCATCTGCAAGACTGACAAGTCAGCTTTTTGAAATTATTAGAAACACAAACAACATCAGAAACACCGACAAATACAGATGTTATAATTTACGATGGATTTTTTATATTACATTTAATGAAAGAAGTGCCAAATACTTATGGTAAAATCTCAAAACAATTTCTTCAGTGGATATGTACAACTCCAGCGAAAGTAATTGTAATCGCTTTTGATAGATATATTTTCCCCTCCATTAAAGACACAGAACATAAACTCAGAGGTATGGAAATATCTGATTTTCATATTGATGGTTCTGATCAATTAAGAACAAAAGATTTGGCTGTAGAATTGAAAAATCCCAAGTTTAAGGAAGCACTTGTCAATTTTTTTATACAGCATTGGGGTGAAGATCACATGTCGGCATTTATGAACAATAAAATAATTTACGAAAATTTTGAATCTTGCTATAAGTATGAAACAAATGATGGTAAAGTAATAAAAACTTTAGAGCCGTCATTAACCTGTCCCTCTCACGAAGAAGCTGATACTAAGATGATATTCCATGTTTTCAAATTACACTTCGATGCAAACGTTACTATTCGTTGTTCAGATACTGACGTTTTGATAATTATGCTCAGTAATATGAATAAAATTGAGCAGAAACTTCAAATATACATGGAAGTTGGTACTGGTAATCATCATCGTTATATTAACGTTACGAAACTGTATGAAACTGTTGGAAGCGATATAAGCTTTGCGCTGTCAGCCTTTCATGCTCTGACCGGGTGTGATTTTAATTCGTCATTCTTTAGAAAAGGTAAAAAGTGACCACTATCACTTATGAGAGCAAGTTCCCGCTTCACTGAAGCTTTCATACAAATGTCTATGCATTTAGATAATAATGAAGAAATTTTTGGTGTAATAGAAGAATTTATTTGTGCTTTATATGGCTTTGGAAAATTAAAAAAAGTAAATAAGGCAAGGGAAGCTAAGTTTCATAAGCATTATAAAATTCCTGCAAACGACGTCTTTAAACTGCCTGCAAAAAACATAGATGGGTCAGCTTTACCACCATGCCAAGCAGAATTATATCAGCAATTTTTAAGAGCATGTTTTATAGCCCAAACCTGGACACACGCACACCTAAAAGTGCCTAATGCCAACGATCCATCGGAGTATGGCTGGAAAGAAATAGATAACCAATTCACCTTTACCTGGTTCACAGGTAGCCAGTTACCAACTTCTGTTGATGAAATAACAATTCAGCCAGAAGAAGGTAAAAAATTTTTCATTTACTTTTTATTCTCTTTATTTTTATTTCATGAGGTGTGTCAATGCTTAATTATTATTTCTTTTTTTTTAGATAAAGATGACGAACTTATTTCAAATACCAGTTCTGAAAGGGAGTCTGAATATGAATCAGAAAATGATGATTGTAGCACTAGCCAAAGTGAAGAAGAGATTGATGATTAATTAATTTTTCATTTTTATTAAATTTTATATTTTCAGCAAAAATTGTATTTTTAAAAATAAATTCTATTTAAAAAAAAAAAATTGTCAATTTTACATAAATTTTATTAATTTTATAAAGAAATACGATCAATTCATATTTATACAACTTAATAATTTAAAATACCTCATACAATACGTGAAATATATATCACTATTTTAAGGTTTGTACGTATTATGTGAACCTCAAGTCAAATAAAATTACATGTAAGTCATTTTAATCCTTCTGAAATTCATAGAGATCATAGTTAATATAATTATTTAAATAAAAAAATCGTCAGCCGGCTGTAGATCGGTGGAAACCCCGTCAGCCGAACGCGGGTAGGTAGCACCCTCGGCTCACGCGGCTTACCTTTGATTGGGCCGGCTGACGGGTTTTCCACCAACATACAGCCGGCTGACGATTTTTTTTATTTAAATAATTATATAAACTACCATCTCTGTGAATTTCAGAAGGATTAAAATGACTGAAAGTTGAAAATTTTTTTACAACTTTTCCTGATCAGCTGACGGGTTTTCCACCAATATATACTCGGCTGACAACTTTTTTTATTTAAATAATTATATTAACTATCATCTCTATAAATTTCACCAGGATTAAAATGACTAAAACTCAAATTTTTTTTAACGTGTTTTCATCAATTTCGTTGGCCCACCCACCACTGGTGAGCCTGCTGACGATCACTACGCTTTAGAGCACAATTGAATTTACCACTCCACATTAATATCGCCAGGGTTAAAATTGGTCGCAAAATACTATCACTGGCTCCCGGGCTATAACCAGTTTTATCTGTATATTTAAAATTATTAAGTAGAAAACAGAGTAAGGTATACTACATTGTCAAAAATTAATAAATGGACACTGAATGAACAATTAAAAAAATGAAATCAGCATACTTTGTTATCTATTTAAAGAAAAAAAGGTTATTAATTGCATTTTTTATTATTTTTATAGAATCTAGTATTATCTATTTGTAAAACTTTCGTATTTATGTACAATATTTCACCTCGTCGTGAACAGAATTTGCCGTAGCGTCTGTGGAAAAAATCATTAACCGTGACAATATCTTTGCTGCTTCGTACTTCATGTATAAACACTGAGTGCAGAGACAGTGCTGTCATTTCTTTTAATTCAATGTTTACTTTGATGTACCAACCTACTGCATAAATACACTTTAAACTTGTTTGGTATTTTTTCATATTGATAACACACTGTATAGAGCAAACATAAGGCTATTTTAGGGTAATTATTAAATTTTGTTAAATTGTTTGTTTAAGATTTCTCCCTATTTATCCTGTTGTTACTATTTTTTTTAAGTACATCTTGGTTTAAGACACTTATCAATGGATCCACTAAAAATTTTCTATAAAAATTTTACTATACTATATTTGTATGGAGTTGGCGGCACAATGAATTTATTATAAATACTAACCCTTCAAAGCCCAAGCCAGGGTGGTTCATGAAAAATAGGAATTCCAATGGGTTCGAACAGTTCTTCAATATTGATATCAACACTCCACAATCGTTCTTCTTCCTTCTTCACATGGTTTATGGCATTGGTCCAATTTTCCCGTGTTAAGTTTCCAAAAGAATTTATCAAAAGTTGTCTAACGTTATTCAATTCAAAAGTTGTATTGTTTCTTGCCACCTCACCTTTTAGCTGTGTCCATATAAACGTAATACAGTTATTCCTTTTTCCTTTGCCATTTCGTCAATTACATATATTTTATATTGTAAATTGTGCCGCTTTGCAATTTACAGTAATTCCGTTTTCAGCATGGTGTCGTCAAAAGAAATATTCTTGCTCTTTAATATCTCTTCTTTTCCATGACGTCGTGAATGATAACTGGCGTTATCTAAGACAACCACTGCAGCAGTTCAATAGCTGTTCACTACCAATGTGTGCGATTATTGGTCTGCGACCTTTTCCTCGAGGAGCATTAAATCCTGTTGAATATCCCTCCAAAAATGCCTGACGGGAATTTGAAATATTGGTGTCCATCCATGCTTTAGAAATAATGTGTCCTTCATTCAACCAAGTTTCATCTAAATAAGATAGTTCTTCCATCGCTCCGAAACTCTTTAATACTTCTTATGGATTGGAGTTTCCATAACGTATTTTGTCCAAATTTGGGAATCGTATCTACTTCTACTATAACAGTCATTACTTTGTCCAAAGTCGGAATCTCTTTATTTAAGTACAAAGAATGAACTTATCTTCTAATGATATCTCTATTAAAGTTATGTTAGGTTAAGTTAGGATTTTTTTCTACGTATTTTTTTGGTTCACTAACATTTCCCTGTTTAATCTCACCTAAAAATCAAAACCAATTAAAAAAATCATTTTTTCTAGCTCGATTATTTTTAAAACATGTTTATAAATTGGTTATAATTAATTAACTTAAATTAAGATTTAAATTAGAAGTAGGACACATGGCAATTATAATTAATTTGGTAATTAATTAACTAAAATTTTTCCAGCTCATTTGTACTTCTTGAAATGTGTCCAAAATATCGTAGGTATGATTGGTTTATCCTAGTTGATAGCCTTGTGATGATTTTTAGTTTTTTAAGAATTTTTATCTTCTGTAGGCCCACATTTCAAAGGCATCTATTATTCTTCGATTGGCCATATTTAAAGTCCCGGTCTCAGAGGTATATGTGGCAATAGAAAAGATCAAGGAGTTTAATAATTTCAGTTTAATGGGTTGAAATATTGCAGAGTCTTTCCATATTCTAGTTAATTCTTTTGTTGACTTACGTACCATGGCAACGGACGTTGAATTTAAAAAATATCCCCAGATATTTTCGTCTTTATTCAAGTCTTCTTTCTGTTTTTTTTTAGTTAATACTTTATTCAGCATCGATTATTACTTCATATTTTTTTACCACAGTATTCCATGATAAATTTAATAGATTTTATAAAATTCACAAGCCGGTAAAAGCTAAATTTATTAAACATTATTAAAAAAAATATACTTATTTATTAAAAGAATATTTTCACTAACACCGGTCATATTGTAGCACCTAGTCACCACAGCACGAACAGTTGCTGATGCATCTTGACATATTATTAGTGCATCATGAACCTTTAAAACAATAGTTTTTTTTTTGAGAAAACGCACTTTGTTTTAAATGAGCCACTTGCACTGGAACAAAGTTCGAACTTGACGCTTTAAACTTGTTTGGTATTTTTTCATATCGATAACACACTGTATAGAGCAAATACAAGGCTATTTTAGGGTAATTATTATTAAATTTTGTTAAATTGTTTGTTTAAGATTTCTCCCTATTTATCCTGTTGTTTCTATTTTTATTAGGTACTTACATCTTGGTTTAAAACACTTATCCACTAAAAATTTTCTATAAAAATTTTACTTTACTATATTTGTATGGAGTTGGCGGCACAATGAAAATAATCTTGGAGTAAAATAATAAAAATATAGATCACAATATAAACCTCTCTTTCATATGGGTAAAGGGTCATATCGGCATTCCTGGTAACACTAAAGCAGATTATTTTGCTAAGGAAGCCGTCTCAAAAGGATTAGAAGTGAGTTGGTTGAATAAAAGTGATTTAATTAAAACACGGAAACAAACTCTAAAGAAAAATTGGGAAATCGAATGGTACGCCTTCTGTAACAGAAGTAACAACCTTTATACAATGATACACCCGGAATTACCAGCCAGGTCTTTTACCGAGAGAAGTTATCCTAGTAGAAAAATATATTCCATGTTTGTAAGATGTCTTTTTAATCACGCTACTGTAAATTCCCATCTGTTTAAATTGAAGTTAAGTGATTCAGAATATTGCGATTGCGATGGTAGTTTCGATGATATCAATCATTGGATGTTTGGCTGTAGGTATAATGACGACGCAATTAAATACTTGATGAAATCCATTGTGAAAAAACAAATTCCACTTCCTCAGAATCAAGCTTGTCTGTTATATTTGACTCGACGTAACACTGGCCTAAACGAAATCATATGAGAATTTTTTAAAAGAGCGAAAAGGAAAATTTAACGTAAGAATGGGTGACGAATAAATCTGTTTAGTTTTCGAACCACTTGTATCTCCCTATGTGATATAATTACCCTCTATCCGTTGCCCGTCTTATGATGTAATAAAGTCGCTTTGAAAGGCACCTTAGCGTGAAAAACGTCATTTCCTAATTCCTATGTCTGTTAAGTAGAAGTAGAAATTGCAGATTAATGTTTATATTGGTTAGGGTCTTGAATGATTTCTCCCAACGTATCACATGTAATTTAGAATTATCGTGGCTAATGGATCAAGCAAAAAAAAAATAAAAAAAAAAAAAATATAAACCTCCAACACTAACGAGTAGGTACCTATATTCTTATGTATTAGGATATAAACAAATCCTCAATTTATAGACTAATAACGTAGAGTATAGTAGCCGAATGTGGAATACTGCCTGAAATGTGGAATACCTTGTTATCGGCAAAATTAATATCGTCAACTATCTTCTAATAGCCTAATCAGAAGCTGTTTCTAATATGTTTCACCCCCCACCAACACCATGAAGTCGGTCGAGGCTGTCACTTGTCAGTATTGGTTCAAACACGAATTGTAATGTGTGTTATATTTTTGCACGTGTTCAAATAAAGATTTATTCTGAGTCCATTTATGAATATTTTTGCAAAATTGGTTTATAACTTTAAAGGTAGGTGTCGAATGATTGTGAATTGTGTTGGATAGTTCATTAGCATTTTGTTTTTAATGTTTTACAATTTTTTTTTATAAATATTTAAAATGCCGGTAATGTGGAATACTAAATTGGATCTGAATGTGGGATATTCTTTTGAAAATTTTTTTTTTATTTCAGAAAATGCCCCTGAAAAATGTGAAAAAACACAAATGGACTGAAGAAAACATGAGGATGGCGGTAAACGCGGTACGGACAAAGACAATGGGCTATTTAACATATTCCACATTAGGAGATATTGGCATTCCACATTACCCGCCCATTTTTTTGCTTGAAAAAAAATTCATGCAAAATTTTTGTTTATACAATTTTCATTATTTATGTTTTTTGTTTACAACACTTTACGCTAAATATAAATATTAAAGTATTCATTTTTGTTTTTTAAAAAGACAAAAGGGTATCCCACATTCGGCTACTTTACTCTACCTGTTTTAATCCCTTAACACCCCTAACGACCACCATTATTCTCGTTAAAATCAAAAAACAAAATTACATAAACATAAAAATATTCGGTATGAAAGGGGTAAAGCGAATAGTTTTCCCTATTATTTTTACTTCTTAAACTTGGGTTAACCTTTCTTAATAAAACATTATTTGCTGACCAATTTATGTAAAAAGTTATCGCTACAGAACTTGATAAAATACATGGCGCTGAAACATGTGTTACGTAGCAAATTATGCGGTATATTGGTATGATGTAATAAATGTAAACTTAATTTATTCTATTTTTATTACATAATCCTATAATTGTGATACAGCTCACGTTGTTGCAGTGGTTTTAAATTATATTGTATATAACTTATTCAAGTAGTTAACACTTTGACGTTATTTTTATGGATTGCTACATTTTGTTCAATTTTTCTCATGAATTCTTCCTGAACTCGTTTGTTTATTTACAACTCTGTTGTAACTGACTGCTATGTTTACCAAGTGGGATTAAATATTTATGTAGGTAGGTACTTGTAATATACTAAAATGAATATAGAGAGGAAGCCTAAAGGAAATTTTTGCAAAGAAAAATATAAAAAAAGGTTCAAAGAAAAACACAAAGTCGAGTTTTTCTTTGAACCTTTTGGATTCTACCCACATTAGAGAATGGATGACTTATATGAAAGAAAAATACGCTAATCAGGTATTTCATAAGAGCGTATAGTGGTTGGTATGCTACATTTCTATACTTGGTGATTATTACAAGTTAATTAAAAACATTACAAAAATCAGATTGTCTTCTTTTATTCAACTTTTACGGCATCAGCGTTGGTTGACCGAGTAAAGAAATGCTCTCTTGATAATTTCAAGGTTTGATGGGACGAAGAGAAGATTGAAGGATATCCAAGGAAATTCTGAAGTATCCTGAGAGCCGAACAACCAAGAAATAAGTGTCCATGGCCAGAAAAGACCTGCGTACAGGTTGGGGTTTGTGCTACGGGTCACAAATTTTAGTGCTGAATGCTGATTTTAAAAGGAGAGTTTTGAAAATGGAAAAATGGAGTTTTGGAAATGGGTAATCTAAAAGAGCAAGTTCGCAAAGAAAACGAAAAAAAAAGATAAAGGTAGACAGATGTGCAGAAAGTAGAAAGAAAAGTCTTAAGTGGTTTGGTCATCTTCTTACCCTATTGAAACAAGGAGAAGAGGTAGAGCTTGTAGATTCTGAAATCCTGGCGTCTGAAAACTGACAAGTAAAACTGTAGTTTGGTGCAGAAGTTGAAGATGTTGGCTTGACATATTGAAGTGCCTGAGTGTAGTAATGTCTAATACACAAATTAAATAATTATACTTACTATCCTGTCAAGTCTAATCGTTTCCATTTGTATTCTAAATTTTAGCCTGATGATGGTCTTTAACTAGACCGAAACTAGTAGCTTTGTAACAACAGTTTAAAACTTTTGCATCAATAAATACTTGTGTGACATTGACATTGGTCTTTCCTTTCTTCATCTACTAAGTCACATTTGAGAAATGGATGATCTACTTCGTTTAAATAATTATAATTATGGTAGGAAAAACTAAGGGCTTTGGGGAAAATAGAAAATCCTGTTGTTACTGGTGAGAAAAAATAGGGGGAACTGTTTTCTGCATTTAGTAGAATGTGAAACATGTAAACAGAAACTGGCAATAATCAACAAGGCCATCTTGATTAGGGTGCCATGTCACAGATGAATAATAATGAGGGATTTGATAGTCTTGCAAAAGAAAGATCGAATACAGCCACGTTAAAGAAACTCCGTTTCTGGAAAAGAGGATCGTCTAAAATCTTATGGGATGAATACGCAATAATTTAAAAGGTTTGTAGATATTGTAATGTTCTAAAATAATAATAAGAATAACTTACCCAAAATATAATTTAAGATTGTGATAAATTATAAAAAAAAATTAAAAGTTTGAAGTCTTTCTTTTAAATGATGAATTTACCTTAAAACTTCTTTATTGGAACTGTTTAATAAATCTAAATTGACACACACACACACACAAATTATCTTGATAAAAGATGAGTCTTTAAGAAGAAGCACTAACATCAGGAGTCGATTCAATAATTAAGTCCATTATCCTATATGATGTTCAGGCTAAAAATAAAAAGAAAATAAACATTAGAATATGACAATGCTGAATAATATGAATCTAATATTAGCTATAAGAAACCAATTCTAATAGTTATTTAAAGTTAGTTTAATCAAAATATCAATAAGATATAACTAAAGTTAATATTAATAAGAAGTTTGATAATGTTTTAATAGGTAGTTATAAAATAAAAATAAATAGGTATAGATGATAACAAATCACTATTTAGAGTAAAAAAAATACAACCATATTTAATTAATTTTATGATTAGCAAAATTTAAATTTAATAAACAAATATTAGCTATCAAACCAAAATAAGTATTATCATAGATTAGAATTATAACTAAATAAACAAATGTGACTTACCCAACCAATATTTGGCTTCATTTTAAGCATCAGAGTGATGATTCCATATTTCAATGTATCGGATGATAGTATAAGATGGGTATAGTCCATGATTTGATGCAGGATATAAACTTGAGAGAGTCTAAAAAGGATATTGAAATTTATCATATGTAACATTGTTAGAAAGTGATTAAGTTTGTTTATAAACAATGGACTAAATAATTAAAAGTTTACACATGACCTGTGACAGATAAAAACTAGTGAAAAGACACTTTAAATAGTGATACAGTGATCACACACTGACAATATAAACTTAAGAAAGAGTGATTGCAATGCAAAGACATGAATCTAATATTAAGTGTTAATTTTAGTGCTATTTTTTTTATTAAAACCATGTATTATTATGAGATATTTAATTTTAAGTTGTTCCTTGATGGTTTTTGGTGTTATTATATTGTTTATTTGATAAATTTTAATTAAAAATTGTTATGACGCAGTAGATTTCAAACGCAAATATAAACCAAAATAAGTATAGTCGTCAAAAGAAAAAGTTTACTGGTTATATTTGGATATATAAATTTTCATTTTATGTTAAAATTAGATGCCAAAAGGAAATATTTGCTCACAATTGTTATAAATTATCATTATTAATTGTAAAGATGTCCGCCATTATGTAGCTTCAGAAAGTCTTTAATTTTATAGGGAAAAATGGGTTTTAAAATTTGAAGAATTTATTTTTGTGATATTATAAGTTATATAGTTTCAATACATAACAATTAGAAAGTCAGAAAATGCCAAATTAAAAATTTTTTTTTTTTAAATTCATTGGAAAAAGGTTAGAAAAAACAATTTCCGGCGTGAGGATATAAAAACCCGAAAAAAATTGAAAATTAGGTCATTCTGATTTCACCTGAAAGCCAATCCACGCTAGTTTGTTTCTAAAATTGTTATTATGTAATGGAGGACTTCCTGTCAAAAATAAAAATGGCTACACAATAATAATTATGTAAAAGTATGATGAATTTATAATCCATAAAATAATTGGAAATGGGATGTTTAATAATAATAAAAAAAATAATAATAAAAACTATCAGCAAGAATTAAAAATAAAAATTTTATTATACTAACCTGCAATAATAAACCTGGACACCTGGAAAAGTAATTAAAAAGTTTTTCCATTTTTAATAAGACGAGAACGAGATAGCTGTTCCTGGGACGACTCCATATCCAAATATCAACTCGTTGCCGGTTTCATGAAGGAGAATACACCCAACAAGTGAATTAGACGGTATGTGTTTGCTTTTTTACTAACTAAAATCATAATCACTTTCATAATATTTATAAAATTTTGTGAATGATGAATTTCAATATCTTTTACACATTTTCTAACACCTTTTTGATTTGAATGTAATAATTCTCTATACATCTTGACGACAACTGTTGTACGCATCATAACGTCCACTCTAAGGGCGAATGTAGTTAAAAAGGTCACATGGTTTAAGTATCCCTGCGCACTACAAGGTACCCATGGTCGTAACGTAGTATAGGTAAAGGGTACATTGTTTTTTTGGTATAATAAGTGAAATAAATAAATTTATCGTTGAATTTTTATTTTTTGAACCGACTACTGAGGTTAAGAGTTACTCATGTGTTATAATTCATTTAAATAACCTAAATTTAATAATAATAATAATAGATAAAAACTACATATTTTGATTTTGATAATATACAATTTGTATACAGTTAAAGAATAAGTAAAGCTAAAGAAGTTTTGTGGTGTTTTGAGATAATTAAAGGTTAAATTTGAATTAAAATATACTTAATCATAAATTATAGCCCCACAAAACTTAATAAAAATAATAAAAATTATAAAATAATAAAAATAACAATTTAATAATTACATTAATTAGAATATAATATTTATCCAATCAACATAATATATCATTGTAATTTATTACAATATATTACCTGAAAATATATAGTGTATTCTTAAAATGAGCAAAAAGGACATAAAACGGTACGGTAAGACGGTACGTTTTCTCACTGGACAATACTCTTTGAGGTATTATTTCCAAATTATGGTAAAATGAGAACTGTCATCATTGTGATCTGTTCAAAAATAAAAATTATCCGAGCTTACGATTCAAATTATTAAAGTCTTTGACCCTAGTCAATATGTAAAATACCCAAAAACAATATATTGATAAAATCATTTTGTCATATTATATCGATTATATTTACAATTACTAATGTACAATTGTTAATAATGGCTCGTGATTGGCTGTTTGCGATAACCTTTCTTTTAGTTCGCATGTTTGCTTCCGTTGACTGTAATTGTCCTAAACTTTGCTATGAAAAATCATTATTACCTAAATCGTGTTCTTAATCCAAAGAAAATGAGCCAATCTGTAACATCTAGCAGATATAAAAACAATTTAGAATTTACTATCCTTTCTTTAAAATCTCAACTATTTTAATGAATTACTGCTTTAACTCGGCAAAGAGCTGCGCAATTAAATAAGACAACTTGTACTAATATTTCTACGAGTCGGTATAATCAATCTAAAGCAGGTTCTTCAAAATTAAAAAGATCTAAGAAAAAATATAAAATCCAAATAAACGGTTTTTATTAAAAACTCATTAAAAGCTTCAATTCATAAATAAAATAATCATAACTTACAAATGAGTGATAAATAATACAAAAACCGTTCATTACTTGTAAATTAATATAATTTCCCGATATATACACTCCTCTACAAATGAAGTGGATATTTTAATATTTTGATTGATTCATTTAAGCGTAAAGAGAACAATTTTGTACCAAACCTCAATGTATCATCTATTTAATGAGTTTTAAGGGCATCAGTTTTACAGTGGTCATCTTAAGGTTGAGGTACAAAAAATGGAAATGTGGTGCACTTGTCTTGTTACGACGAGCACACAAAATAACTCCTATCTCTTTTTGACTTACCTTCTAACCATATTTTGACGTTAATTCAAGTTGACAGTTTTATGTTATATGCAATTTTTCTTGAGTGAGTCATTTGGCCTCTCCTGTCAGTGCCCCACCACTAAAGGAAAATTTTCAGAAATCAGTTGAAATTGTAACAATGCTGGAAAATGGTTTATGCCAAAGACATACAGGCAAGGCGATTAAAGGTAAGTCGTTCGACTGTACAAAGAATCTAACAACGATTTATTGAAACTGGATCTCATCACCGACGACCCAGTATAAGGGTCCAGAAAGAAAAACAACAGCCAGGGAAGATCGGTACCTCACAGTTGCCGTATTACGGGATCGAGCCCAAACCACTAGAATGCTCCAAGGACATCTGTAGCAAGACCAAGGACCAGCAATAAGTCTTTTTACTGTTAGGAAAAGAATAAGGGAACAAGGATTAACAGTTTGCAGTCCACCAGCAGGCCCTGTACTTTCCACAGCTCACAAAAGGCGAGCACATGAATTGGACAGTAGATTACTGGAAAAAGGTCTTGTTTACAGATGAGTGCAGAATGTCAATTTATGGCAAAGATTGAGTATAGACGGCTTGGAGACTTCCCTCGGGCCCCACGAGATGCCTTTGATTTTGGTTCAGTACTGTTTTGTGCAGAGAATGATTTTGAAGCACACATGGAACTCGTGCTGATCGACAAGGTGCGTTAGCCGCAGAAATATACACAATGGAAATCCTACAACCTCATGTGATGCCATAGTCTGGATTAGATGGCGATGAATTCATGCTAATGCAGGATAATGCAAGACCACATACTGCAAGAATGTTACAGAGTACCTTGAAGAGTTCAATATTCAAAAAATGGACTGACCGGATCAAAGTTCGGACCTGAATCCGATTGAGCATCTATGGAGCCTGCTAAAACGTTGTGTAAGACGTCGTTTAACTGCTCCAATAAAATGTGAAGAACTTTTATCAAGTGTTATCCAGAATCGAGATCATAATACTCATTACTAAAAATGAAACCAACTTTGTCTTGAAAAAAAAAAATAAACATTTTTCAGCAAATTTCTTATTTTTAAAATATAAGGGTCAGTTAGGTACTTATTTTCGATTTATTTTTTACAATAACGGGGGAATTACTTGCTAAGAGTTACTCGATAGATTAAATGCGACAAAATTGAAAAAAATAATAATAATAATAATAAGAGTAAAATATCAGCAATTTTTGGGATGGCCTGTTTTCAGTATATTCAGTACAATGAAGACTAAAAAAGACAAAACAAATTCTAGAAATACGAATGCAAGGAAAAAACAGGAGAGAAAGACCAAGAGATAGAAGAGTATCAGGAAGGAAATTATGAAGAGAGGAGTAATAATAGAAGAAGAACAAAAACAAATACGGGACAGAAAAACGTGTAGCCAAATATGCAAAACTTAATCCAAACGGGCACAGGTAATTTCGCCACTAGGTATATTTAATCTTATGGGTAATTTCGCCACCGATATTTTCATGATTTATTAATGACGCTCCTTCTTAATAAGGATGGATTGTTTTGAACCGACAAATCATCAGTACTTCTTGTAACCTAACCTAACCTAACCTAACCTAACCTAACCTAACCTAACCTAACCTAACCTAACCTAACCTAACCTAACCTAACCTAACCTAACCTAACCTAACCTAACCTAACCTAACCTAACCTAACCTAACCTATTTTGGAATCTGTTGTCCTATGATTTCGTATTCATTTTGTATTTTTGTATTTTTTGCATTTTTTCAATAAAATTATACTACCTACATACTCCTGCTTTCATTCCTTTTTATGTCACATTATGCTTTTACGTCGACACGTATAGACAGTGTTGCCGCACTTTTATAAGTTTACAAGATTTAAAGATCGATTCGAATAAAGCTATCCAAAACAACTTATTTCAAGTGACATCAAACAAAGTACCAACATAATTTTTATATTTTTTTTCCTTTTGGGTATATAGGTTTAATAAAATACAGAGTAAATTAATATTTGCTTTTATTCGCTATAATTAGATTCATCACTATTAGTTTCAGTTTCTTCATTGGGATTTATAATTATAGGTGCAATCTCTAGTGTATCCAACAATCTCTCTCTATCAAACCATTTAAAAATTTCCTCTTCAGTATGATGGATAGTTTTTGATGGAATTTTTTTGTTCAAATTTCTGGTATAATCATTTCAAGAGCTTCAGACCACATATTTAAATAGTCTGTTTCAGTGGTTCCGTCTCTGCCAATGTGTCTGTTACAATATTGTTTTGATGTACCCCATATCAGTTCTATGATATTGAAAATACAATGATATTGCTCGGCCAAATGGTCAGCCATATATATGACTGATGTTTTATTTCTTAAAATTAAATGATTATCCCAAGGAAATTTCCAAAGTTAAGCTTAAAATTCAAAGTATTACTTTCATCTCTTACCTATTAACAAGGTTCAGAAGTTCAACTTTTAGTATATTATCTGTGAAATCAAGGTTTTGACTAGTCAACCATTCTTTAATTTGTGGTTTGTTCCAACTTATATTAGGTGTTTTATGGAGTAAAACACTGTGATATGGAGCATTGTCCATAAAAATTATGCTGTGTTCTGTGAGATTAATTAACAGCTGGTTCTCAAACCACTTTAAAAAATTATCCTGATTCATTTCACCATGGTAACGGCTTAATTTGATTTTTGAGGAAATATTGCTTTCGTACCGTCAATAAACCCATTTTCATTCCCAGCATGGAGTATGATATATCTACAAAAAATAAAACTTATTGTTGAACAGAAACATGTAAAATGACCATGTAACTAGGTACAGAGACATTTACTATTAATTACACTAAAATAACCGGAGAGTTTACCTTTTACCATCAACTTTAGTCGTTTTGACACTCCTTTTATCATTATTTTGTCATGAACGGTTTATACTACCATTTTGAAATATACATGTTTCATCGATAAAAACAATTTTATATAAACCTGCTTCTTTTTCTTTAATGTAGTTTCTTAAAAATCTAACCGGTTTTACAGCAATATCAGGAAGCTCCATGAGCTCCCTTTTTGGTTCATCTTTTTTCCATTTAAAACCAATTTCCTTAAATAAATTTGATAAAGACCTTCGAGAACCTTCAAATAAGTGCCTTACTTTTCATTCAGCAAGTAAAGAATTTAAAGTTACATCCTCTCCTGAAAACAAAAAAATAATATTATTTTTTCTGGTCTTACAATTAAAAAGAATTTAAATAGCTGTGTTCAGAGGAAAAAGGCTTACTTTTTTCATACATATTTTAGATTATATTTCGAATTCCACTTGTATTTAATACATCGGTATTAGTTACTCTTTTTTCATACCGACGTTTCTCTGGAGGCGACTTTAATATTCCATGGTCTTTCACAGTTTTTGAAATACTGGAAATTGTAGCCATACTGAGGAGTGCAGTTGCCACACGCTAAAATAAAATGTTTTGATTGAATTGGCTGTTACTTGATGGATATCCATAACTAAGTTAAATAAGAATACAAATGTTCTCACTATATCCTCAATATACTGTGGATATCGTGAAAACATTTGTATTTTTATTTAACTTAAATAATATTTTGCCCAATATACTGTTTAAAACTTTTTACTAACCTCTCGAACAGTAGCAACAGGTATAAAAGGGCCACCATTGTCTCGTTCTCTTTCAAAATAATTTATCAAAGAAGCTACCAGTTCTTTGCAGCGACTATCAATTCGTACAACTGAACCTTTTCGTCTTTGAGAAATTTTCGGTTGAACGGTGGGAGAGCTATCACTTCCACAAGGACTGAAACTTGGGGAAGGTAAAGGGTTCGGGTTACACTTGAGTTGGTCCTAAAGGTGCTCGGTTTTTGCTCAAACGAGGATGCAACTTAACTGTACAAAAAACTTACACGAATATCGATAATTAAAAAATGTAATGATGACAGTTTTATTTAAGTAATAAACTCATTGACAGAATAATGACACTGACAAATAATTTGGAATGCTTAACTTATCGACGACTACTGACTAGACTTAAACTAGGACTGGTGCCTATGACCAAACATAATATAACTTTACAGTTTAACTCTTTAATACTTCCTTCGGGACTTTCTCTTCCATATTCTCCCCTCCCTGAGGAGATATCTCCTCAGCACACGTGTTGAGTCCTGTTTGGCATAGCTTAGCTACATGACGACGTAGGGTGATGGTCCGAGTTCGGTCTCCTTCCACGTAGGTCACCCGGACATCCACGACTCTAACTACTCCATCCGTTCCGGGGTGAACCTTAATGACGAGTCCTTTCTTCCAGTCTCCTCTATCCGCTTGGTCATCCAGCACCAGCACCAGATCTCCAACTTTGATGTTGTCTTGGGGCTTGTTCCATTTTGGTCTCAGCAATAAGTTTGGAAGAACCTCCACCTTCCACCTCTGCCAGAATTCGTCTGCTAAGCGTTGAGCGTATCTCCACATCTTCGCTCCAAATCCTATTTCGTTTTGGAAATCTCCTGGGATCATCTTTCCTGGGACACAACGCTGCTTCAGAAGATGATTCGGAGTAAGACACTCTGGAGCCAACATATCCGATGGGGTTAGATCATGAGACCGATTGTTAAGAATCTCCTCCACTTCTGCGAGGAGAGTTCGCAGAGTGTACTCCTTGGGGTGTTTTTCTTTAAGGAGATTGGCTAGAGTTCGCTTTGCTGTCCCGATCATGCGTTCCCAAGCTCCTCCCATGTGGGGTGATGCGGGTGCGATGAATTTCCATTCTATTCTTCGCCGATGAAGGAATCCCACTTTTTCATGAGGCTGCTAGGTAGTTCGTCGTTCCACCCAACTTCTTTTATTTTTTCCTCTAGGGTCTGTTCCTTTCTCCAGGTTTCCTGGAACAGAAGGAGTCCTATTACTTTCAGTGGGGTGAGGAATCCGAGCGGGTCAAATAGACTCATGACGAACGATGCGGCTTCTCTCTTCGTTGGGTATCTTTTTCCTTCTTGAACAACTTCTGGTAGTCTCCTCATGTTAAGGGTAAAGGAATACGTGTCCTTACAAGGATCCCACTTCAGCCCCAATGTCTTTTCCATCGGTATGTCCTCCTTTGACATTATCTCACGTTCCCCCATTGATCGTAATTCTTTTGGGATGCTGTTGATGACCTCAGGGCTGAAACTTGTCCACTTTTTAATGGGGAAGCCGCCTTTTTCACAAATCAATTGGACTTCCTTTCGCTTCCTAATTGTACCTGGAACAGTGTCTGCACCACTTTGGAGATCGTCAACGTACATCTCCTGCAGGATGGCACGGACAGATTCGGGGAAGACCTTCAAGAATTCCATGGCGTTCTTATCTTTCACGAAGATCGCGGATGTAGGTGAGCAAATTGATCCAAAGAAGAGTACCGTCATCACGTACTCCTTTGGAGGCGAGTCTCGGTTCATTCCACGGTACAGGATCCGCTGCATATCCCAGTCTTCTGGTCGAAGTCCTACTTGATGGAACATGGCTTCGATGTCGCCCATCAGTGCGATTTTCCATAACCGGAAGCGCAGCAGAATTGTCGGAAGTGGGTGAATGAGGCTAGGTCCCACGTAGAAATTGTCGTTGAACGACACTCCGTTTACCTTCGCTGCTCCATCATAGACTAGTCTTGGTTTTTTGTTGGGATTAAAGGCGAAGAAGTAGGAAAGGTACCATCGCCAGTGCTTCATTCTTCCCTCCGTAACTACCACCTCTTCGACTGCCTCTGTTTCCGCGTCTTCGGTTAACGGCTGCTCATCCTCACCCTTCCGTTGGTCCTTGTTTTGCAGCATATCTTCATTTTGTTGAGGCTGCTGCAGCGCTGTTGTGGAATGAGATGAAGTTTGTGTATGTCGCTCCTTGGCTATCTTCTCTGCTTCTTCTACAGGCACGAGGTATCCTTTTCGGATATATTCATCTATTCTCTCCCTGTAGAGTTTGGCGAATTCAGGGTCTTGATCCGCTCTCTTTTCCACGTACTGGAGGCGCCTCATCGCTGCAAGATATGTGGGGGGAAGTTCCGGAAGTTTATCCTTCCACAGAAGTCCTGTTTGCCAACGATTACCAGTCCTGCGCGTTGTCTTCTCCAGCGTCCTCAGAGCTCGTACATCATCCTTCGAGCGCATCGTGGGGCTTGACTTCACTCCTAGGTCTTCAATCGCGATGAAGTCTCTCAATAACCGGTTGAGTTCGGCGTCTGGTCCGTGCCCTAGCATATGTACTCCCCTCCGTGACGTAACTGTTTGGTCTCCTCCGCCGATAAGATACCATCCCAGATCACACTTGACAGCAGCAGGTTTATCTCCTCCCCTCCTTTGGACCTTCTTGTGGAGGAAAAGTGGCCAGTTGTCCGCTCCAAGCATGATGAAGGGTTTCGCATTAAATTGCGAGCGAATGGGAGCCCCCCGAAGATGAGGGAATTCCTTCTTCAGTTTTCCGAAGTCAAACGACTGTGGTGGAAGATCCAATCCCTTTGAGGTTCTGGCTCCGATAATTTCGTGGAATTTTGCTCCTGGGTAGTCGCCGGCTATCTGGAAGTTAACTTCCTGACATGGTTGAACTACTTCGGATCCATCGAAGACGGTCCATGTAGTGCTGACTTTAGGTCCACTAATTCCAGCGGATGAGGCATGACAGCCGGGGTCAATCATGGCAATTCCCTGGACAATATCACCATTTTGGTTGCGTCGAATCTTAACGGGGATGTACCACAGCAAAGTGTCTTGAATTTCTCCGTTTAGGTGAGCGTTGACCCTTGGTGCGTGTTCTGGTGCTTCTCCTGTGGCGTTCACTTCCTAACGTGGAGGTCCTTCTAGTATTGGGCGATGGAGTAGACGGTGATGAAGCTGTTCGCACGCATTATTTCCGCATTTCTTCCTAAATCGGCAGGAATCCGCTCCATGTCCCTTCCCGAGGCACTGGAAACAAAGGTTCTTCTCTTTCACCACTTTGACTCGTTGTTCAAAGGGAGTGGCTGCAAATTTACGGCATTCCCAAATGTTGTGACCCTCACGATCGCAATTCTCACAGAAGCTCTTGGGTCTACGTCTCTCATAGTGATCCTTCGCAGGAGTAGCACCGTTATGGCGACGACGAGGCTTCTCACCAGAATTCTGCTTCGATATGGACGGAACTTGCTTGTAGGCGATTTCGAGCTCTAACTCAAACCATTTAGCGAAGAAAGTCAGATTCTCTTTTCTCTCGTCCTTGTCCCGAACCCAACGATACCAATCGTGGGACATGTCCCATGGCAGCTTGTTGACGAGGCTGTCCAGTAAGTCCACGGCTGAGAGATACTCCGGTCTCTCGTAGGCTGCTACATTTGCGATGAACGACTTGAGTGCGACTCCAAATTCCACGGTGGCTTCAGGTTTCTCTCGACTTGGGTCTGGAGCAGTCTTTACTTGTTTCGCAAGCTCATCCAAGATATTCTTGGGTTGTCCAAACCGTAGCTTCAGTTCTTCCATTACTTTATCCACATTTTTGGAATGGTAGAGGAGGTAGTGGACATGC
The DNA here is from genome assembly GCA_035357415.1 of Ophraella communa. Classification (NCBI taxonomy): domain Eukaryota; kingdom Metazoa; phylum Arthropoda; class Insecta; order Coleoptera; family Chrysomelidae; genus Ophraella; species Ophraella communa. The sequence continues at coordinate 17,834,272 of CM068987.1, forward strand.
TTCTCAGCTTGCCCCGTCAGGCTCTTCCGTAGGATGGTGTTTAGTTCCGACTCATTCACCAGTTGTTGCACTCTTTCGAATTCACTGCTGAAAATAATCCAGTCTTCGGGATTTCCGGAAAATTTCGGCAGCTCCTTTTCATCCTTGGATGGGCGGCGATTTCCTCCAACTAGTTTCTCCATGATTGAGGCAAGTTGTCCAATCTCGCTTTGAGGTTGTGGGCGTCTTCTGGCTGTAGGCACTGAAACAGGATTCGATTCCTCTTCAGAAGTGTCTCCCGACGAGCTTCCATCTTCGGGTTCTTCGGGTAAGGAGTCTTCTTTCGGTAAGTCGTTCTTTTTAGATTTAGCTTCCAGTTTCTTCTTCTTCTGCTGGACCTCTTGGACATAAGCGTTTGTTCTAGCGAAAGTCCTCAGCGCAGAATCTACGTCGTGGAGATTGGCAACGTCACTTTTAATTTCTTCGTTTAACTGCTCCTTCTTGGCAAGCAGCAGTTGACTGTCTCTAGCCGTCTTGACTCTTAGCTTCTCTACGCGAAACAGCTGAAGGTCCCGCTCCTTTTTCGTACTCTTCATCTCCTCCTGAAGAATCTCGTCTTTTCCGATGTCTTTGTTTTCCTGGAGCTCCTTGAGCCGTTGCTCCAGCACAAATAACTTCTCCTCTTCAGCATCCAGATTGTCCGCCAGCTTGTTGATCGCCTCCATCGTTTCGGCGTTGTTCCGGGCGATGAGGGCTGATGATGCTGCAATCGATGGGGCTGGTTTCTTCGGTGGGGTTGGAGGTCGAAATTGCATTCCCGCTCTTGTCGTTCCTGGAATGACTTCCTCTCCTCCGTCTTTCACCTCCTTGATGGCTCTGTCACCATCCCACAATTTGGCGACTCCGTCGTCACCCTGATTTCCTCGCTTCGAGTCCGACATCCTCCTTCAGGTTCTCAGTATCCCGGGTTTCGGCACCAATATCAATTCGTACAACTGAACCTTTTCGTCTTTGAGAAATTTTCGGTTGAACGGTGGGAGAGCTATCACTTCCACAAGGACTGAAACTTGGGGAAGGTAAAGGGTTCGGGTTACACTTGAGTTGGTCCTAAAGGTGCTCGGTTTTTGCTCAAACGAGGATGCAACTTAACTGTACAAAAAACTTACACGAATATCGATAATTAAAAAATGTAATGATGACAGTTTTATTTAAGTAATAAACTCATTGACAGAATAATGACACTGACAAATAATTTGGAATGCTTAACTTATCGACGACTACTGACTAGACTTAAACTAGGACTGGTGCCTATGACCAAACATAATATAACTTTACAGTTTAACTCTTTGATACTTCCTTCGGGACTTTCTCTTCCATAGCGACTATTTAGTTGTTTTGGCATTTTTTCATTTATTACACTGTTTTTGTTCTTAAAACAGTTTTTGTATATTTCAAAATAACAACAAGACAGAATAACACAAAAACCACAAACAAAATGACAAATACAAAACTAAATATACTAATCGGTGACAACGGCAACGACGCTACTTGTCAATCACGGCTACCAACTTCATGTAAACAAATTTAAGTATTTTATATTGATTTATTTAATGGAACATTTAATTTTAAAGTTGGGAACGATACTTGGCAATTAAGACGAAATTAGTGACGTGAATCAAATTTTGTTTTGCACCGAGTATAGATATGTTTACTTCATGTGCAGTGCGATTGATTTGAATAGTCTATCAAGGAAATTACCAGAATAAGCAAAATAGGAAGGTATGCCATTAACAATTAAATCAGGTGAAAGGATAATAATTCTCAGAAGTGCAGTGGCGAATTTACTTGTAGTACTAACGCCTTAATGATACTTGGTGGCGAAATTACCAACACCGATCCAAACATCCTTAGTTACACCTAAACAGGTAGAAAGACTTAGGAATGTGTAAGTAAATAATTCGAGGAAGGAAAACAAATGTGAGGTTGATACTGTTACAATTTATCGTTTATTGTCAATTTTTTCCTACATTTGTTTCTTTCAGTTCATCTGCATGTATTAAAATTTGTTGAGGAGTGTACATACATCATAATGTGTATGTACTAACTAATAAGTACATTCCCGTTTAATGACTGTAATTTGAGTAAGAGGAAAAACTCGAACAAAAATATTTGTAGTTAAATAGCAACTAGACCGACCATGTATGCTAATGTTAAAATTATAATAAAAGTGCTTATTATTACTATTAATGTGTTGAAAAATTTTAATTTGCTTTTTAATTTACTTACAATTACCCGCAACATGTCTTCTTACTATTTATAGATATTTTTGCTTAGGTCATCCACCTGTCTAGCCATTTTTAAATTGGCCAATAATCTCGACGAGTAACCAATAGAACTTTTATTTAATAATCTAATTCTTAAATTAGCAATGTAGTTAATATTCTAAAAAATTGGAAATGTTTTTGTCTTGAAATTTTAGGAATTAAAAACCAGTTTTGAGAAAAGTTCTTAAAATAGAATTATAGTAATATGTAGTATATCCGGGGCCTTTAAAAATGAAAGACACTAATTTAATAGTGTAGCATTATCTTAATAATAATTTAACTAGATAATTTTCAAAGATCATCAAGAAAAATAATTCAATTAATACAATGAACTAGGATAAGTAACGACATTCGGTGGTATTATATAGAAGGGGGCAAGTGAGGTTGAGGAAACGAAAAAGACAAGGGAAGCTGGAATTAGAACTCGCAAATGTTTTGAATGGATTTCTTTATTCTTTTTATGACAGTAATCAATGCAGATAGAGGCCGTGGACTCTGAGTAGACCTGTGACGTCAACCGGCGCAGTACACAAATTTGTGTTTGAAAATTGTCCTATTAACTATACTAATAATTGCAGCCCTTACTGATTCATTCTGGTCAGTCCGCCGTTTACGTCGTATTGTCTCTTTGAATAAAGCAGTAAATTTTGCTTATTTTTAAATTAAATTATTTATTTAGTTACGGCCTCTACCCCTCCTATTAATTTAACCTGTACACTAGATAGTATTGACGGTTGTCAGTTGTCGTGAGCACCGTAAAAACAGTTATATTTTGAATTAACATTTAATTGTTTACCTATTTACATAATTATATTAAGAGAAAATTGCCAAAATAAAAATTATTAGACAATCTATTTGAAGTTTACCTACAAGACCACATTTATCTGTAGGTAACTATCTAAATGTTTTACATCCATACAGAACCAGGTTAGTTTTAATTTCCTACCTTTTTGTTTTATATTGTCGTTTAGATTAATTATATTGTGAGATTATGGTTTATTTGTTTGGAGATGGCAGTCACTAAATCGTAAAATATTGTAAACAAGACCCTAAATCAGTAGCTCTCCTACTTATTTATATCAATAGTAAAAAACTTCTTTTAATCATCATATTTTAATCTTCTTAGGTAAGGGTTAAGTAGTCATAATGCGATATTATGAATATTTTGTTTTTCGATTTTAACCAGAATAATTGTGGTCGTTAGGGTCGTTAGGGGTGTTAGGGGATTAAGGTAATAACCCTATGTGTATAATTGCAAAAACAGGTACGTTATTAGTCTATACATTGAGGATTTGTTTATATCTTAATACATAAGAATATAGGGTACTCGTTATTGTTGGTGGTTTCTATTGTGATCTATATTTTAATTATTTTAATCCAAGAACATTTTAGGTTGTGAAAATGGCGTCAAGTTCTAGTTTTGTTCCAGTACAAGTGGCTCATTTAAAACAAACTGCACTAATATATCCAGATGCATCAGCAACTGTTCGTGTGTTAGTGAACGAATTATCTATCGAGATAAAACAGAGAAATATTAGTGAACCAAAAAAACACGTAGGAAAAAAGTCCATTATAGTCGATAACTTTAGAGATATCATTAGAAGGCAAGTCCATTCTTTGTACTTAAATAAAGAGATTCCGACTTTGGACAAAGTAATGACAGTTATAGCAGAAGTAGATACGATTCCCAAGTTTGGACGAAATATGTTATGGAAATTGGTTTTAAGTATGAGTCGCATAAAAAACGAAAATTTTTGAATGAGACAGAAGAAATTATTTACTTAGGAAGTATTAAAAAGTTTCGGAGCGAGGAAAAAATGATCTTTTATTTAGATGAAACATGGTTGAACGAAGGACACACTGTTTTTAAAGCATTGATAGACACCAATATTTCAAATTCCCGTTAGGCATTTTTGGAGGGATATTCAACAGAATTAAATGCTCCTCGAGGAAAAGGTTGCAGACTAATAATCGCACACATTGGCAGTGAACATGGTTTAGTATCAAAGCCAACCTAAGATTACCACGAGGAAATGACCCCTGCTGTTTTTGAAGATTATTTTTCCCAGCTATTTGACTTTTTGCCAAGTGCTGTGGTGGGGTTATCATAGACAACGCCAGTTATCATTCAAAACTGGTAGAAAAGTTACCAACGACGTCATGGAAAAAAGGAGATATTAAATAGTGGCAATTGGACTTTTTGCCAAGTGGGATCTATTCAGCTACCTGTTGTGACAATATTATCTAGGGTTTCTATTGTGTTTGGGTTATTTAATCCCTAATTACAGGGTGGACTTTTTGAAAAATAGCAACTATAACTATGTTTAAAAAGAAATGTATACTACTTTAAATTATTTTTCATGAACCACCCTTGCTTGGGCTTTGAAGGATTTGCATTCATAATGAATTCACTGTGCTGCCAACTCCAAACAAAGATAAGTAGTATAATAAAATATATATTCTAGCATATTTAAATAATGTTGGTTTATATTTACTTATAAATAAGAAAATTAATTGTTCAATATTGTTTGTCAGTTCTATGATTTTATTAATGCTAATAAAGCGACTCGTGGTTTTATCAGTATAAAACGGAATTATTGGCTAGCATTTATCACAAATTTATTCCAAAAATTCCACAAAATGTGCAACAGATTATTTACTAATATTTGGACATGAGAAAACTCTTGTGGTTACCGCGTGAGGTCACTATCAGTCAAAAACAATAACGAGTTGATGATTCGGAGCAATGTTTGAACCTGTTTAAATGCAATGAAAAGGCAATAAAGCTAAATTTTTGCGTTCGAAGTGTAAAAATAGATAAAATATGGCTCCTTCACTACAGCCGAGAGTCCAATTGACTGTCAGCCGAGTGGACAAATCTCGGTTACGGCATTTGTTTCCTGGGAGACACACGGTATATTGTTCATTGACTATTTGGAAAAAAACAACAGCGACTATTATTGTGCATTTAAGAATGAAATCCAACTGAAAAAACCAATGAAGAATCGCTGTATCGCCCTCGCAGGCAACTATCTTGAATAATAAAATTTAATTTTTCCAAAAAAAAAATATTTTCTCAGAGTTAGCAAAAAGATTTAATTCCATACTACTTTTAGATTTAAAGTAGACTGGCACCAGTAATATTTTTGCTTCAAACTATATTTTATTCAGTTTATTTCTATTAAGTAATACATATTTCATTTCGGTAATATTTTCCTCCCACATATGCAAAATAAAACGAAAAAGCCACACATTAAAATTTGATATGTTATGTTACATTTTATGAATTACGAATTTCTTTATACAATCACGAATCAAATGAGTCACAATGTCATTAAAAGGATTTGTAAAAGCTAATTCTTCGAATAATTTTACACACTTTTGATTACGAATTTGACATACTTTTCGGTACTGCGTACAATTTATTAACGTAATTAGAATTTACAGATTTTAAACTCTATTTCATATCCTTCTGTTGGGTTTTTCGATTGCAATTTGTCGAAGTAAGAAACTATTACAATAGGAAGCGGAAGAATTAAATGAGTTGGCGTCTTAAATTACACGGGTTTTTTTTGAGAAAATCGTTTTTGCATGGAAAATGAATGAGAATGAGTAGGCACTAAACACGTCCTATAATAAACATTCAGAAATAACTTATAAGCAAAACATAAATTTTAAATCAGTTTAAATAATTTGCATAAACTAAACTGTAATGACTCAACAAAAAATTTCTTTGGTATTATTTGGTTAAAATTTAAAGTGGGTAATAATAAAACAGGTTAATATTTGAGTTGGAGCAGAATCTAAACCAGTGAAACCACATTAAATTTGAAAAGAAAAACATTGGAAAATTTTAGTCATATTTTCAGGAGTGATTGAATTTTCGCGATAAGTCTGTCGATTCATTTCTGAACGAAACTGAATTGATTCGAGAAAACACCACGAGTCCGTAGGACGAGTTCAGAAATAAAAGACATACTTATGAGATAAATTCAATCACGAGTTGAATTTTATTAGACTATTTTACGAATAAATTTTCTTCATTAATATAAATACGAACAATGTCATAAATTGTTTCCATATATATAACATTTTGATTTTTTTGTAGACATGGTTACGTTTTCATCTATGTTTTGGTGGATAATTTCATTTGTATTTGTACCGAAGCGACTCATTTTGACACAATCAGGTACAATTAATATTGATAGAACTGCCAAACTTTGTGTTGCCATGGTTACGTCGTTGAAAATACCGAAGCTGACTCTTCAATCAGAATTGAAAGACAGCTGGTGTTATCGCGATAACACAAGTTTTCTTTGGTTTGCGATCGGTCAGATTATGTGAGAATTTTAAGATGAGTGAAATAGTCACAGATACACATAATTTCTTTTTGAATAGATTTAGATAAATAATACTAACCATTAAGAATGCCTGTAGCCATACGCAGGCACTTTTTGGTCGTGGACCAGAAGTTCCTTGAATAGCCTTCAATATTTTTATTCGTCCCATCCTACTTTGAATATGTCACTGGCATTTAATGATGAGCGAGACTGGTCTTGGTCTTGCGCTCTTGGTCTTGGTCTTGCAGAAAATGCAAGACCAAGACCAACTTTAGGCTGCAAGATCAAGACCAAGACCGAGCAGTGCAAGACTTATGCAAGACCAAGACTTAGCATTGCAAGATATACGCAAGACCAAGACCAAGCCTGCAAGAGTCTTGCGGTCTTGCCTCCTTTAAACATATAAACCGAAAAATAAAGCAGCCATGGATTGTTTTAAACTCTAAAGCTTTGTTTTCCTAGGATAGCGGTGCCGCAATAAAGCGGCCGTAATTTGACGGCCCTAATTTGACGACCTTTCAAGACGGCCGCTATCGGTGAGCACAGATGTAAAGTAAGAGTTTAACTTCGGTTCCAGCAGAAATACTCTTCTCAAAAGCGTCTTTGGTAATATTAAAACACCGTAATAGACTCAACAATGAGTCCGCCCGCTGGTTACTGTGTATCAATTGTTGGGCAACGAAACTAAAATAGTTTTTACCTATATCTATTCGAAGTATTTGTCCTATTTTTGTTTTTCATTATTTGAATCAAAAGAAAAAAATATTTTATAATATTTATACATATAGTAGGTACTTTTGGTGGGATATTTTTATATTTTGTTGTTCTGTTCTTTCTAACTGTTGTGAAAACTTAGTATTTAGTTGTTGTTAAATATATCTTTCTAAAATATTGACATAAGCTCTATTATTGGTAATGTATCCTACCTATTGTTTTTATTCATCAACACCAAACATAGTTTTAGTTTATTTCAAATCCCAGCTAATAGGCCTGCAAAGAATAATTTTTTATAGAGAGACGCAAAATTCAGTGACTTTAATATTCATATATTTTTCCAAACTCATAAATAAAATTATTAAATGTTAGATTTTTACGTCTGATTCTATATATTATTATCATTGACACATTATAAAACTATATTCTAAAAAAATTGTCAAAATAAATAAAAAATAAATACAAGCATGCGTATAACAACAATTTTCCGTACGTATTTTAATTCAGACAATATCTCTTTCCCGTACTGATTGTGGGTAAGATTTTTTCCCGCACGCATTTTTTTTTATTAATTAAAGATGTTTTCCGATAACCTTTTTGACAAATTATTGTAATATTCTTTATCTTGTTGGACTACATACAAACAGTAAAAAAATTAAGATTATTTTACATGAAAATAGAGATTTTTAAAATGTTAGTTTTTAAAAAAAACTGTAAACCTTACTCAAAGCAACAAAACACTCACCTGTTTCAGTAGGGTTGCTATAGCTACATTCGTGTATTTATTGACACTATGAAAGATTTAATTGTCACAATCGCATCTTTTCAAGTATCTAAATAATTTTCAAGGTGATATTGCTTGTAAAAAAAATATTGATCCTCACTCTTGCGGAAATTAACTTTTTCGCACTTATTAGGATAATAACTATTTCATACTTGATTTATCGCTACAATGTAATATAAAAAAACCAAATTTTTATAATGAAAAATACTATTCCTTTCATTTAATTTTTCTCTACTTGTAATGGTTTTAAAAACTATTTTTCCTTTTTCTTGTAAAAATGGACCCCAGTAAATCTGAAAAAAGGTCCAAGACTTGCAAGGGTCTTGGTGCAAGACCAAGACCAAGACTGGACTCTTGCATTTGCTCATCACTACTGGCATTAAAACATCGATGGTTCTTCTAGACTATTGTTCTTTGTTAACTTGATGTCAAAGATGATGCCTAGATATTTCACTTCTTCAGTTTTAGAAGTTTTGACCCTGTAGTAGTTTATAATTAATTTTAATTTTCTTAACACCCCATCTCTGCATACCAATTTTAAATATGCCACTATTTATTTTTTACACCGTTATTTATTGTAAAAGTGTGCATACAAAATAAGTTTTATTCTTGGTAACGAGGTGGAGTAGTAGTAGATAGGGTTGGGTCATTAAAAAAATAAAAGATTATGAGGAAGGATATTATTATCTACTTATGTTTATTTGTTCTTTAACAATATTCATGTTCGCAGTTTTCTTTTGTGAATTCATGTATATTTGGTTGTTTGAGACTTTTTATTTCAAAATTGATTATAAATTAATTAATTCTAAACTTTTGTTTATAATAATTCTGACTAATTTTTAGTATTATAGTATCCATAATAAGTTATTAGTAAAATTTATATATTTCATGTCCTTCTCATTTTGTGTGCCGGATTAAAATTGGTACCTGTTAATTCTCATTTCGGGCGTGGGTGAATGATTTAGTTTTAATCCCTTTTTTTCATGAGTTTTATATCTGCATTTTAAATATTCTATAATTTTGATTGGTTTAAATTTTGAGGCCTGGATAACCTGGTATTTCCTAATATTTTGATTCGTTCCTTACCTGATCTCTTACCCAATGTCTAATTTTAGGTAATAATAACTGATGTGAATATAAAACTTTATAGTTTAAACCTTCCCAGGTCACTTTTCTAATGAAGCGCCCGAGTTGAGAAGGGTTATTAACCTACTTGGACCATTACACCCGAAACGCGAAATATCAATGATTCCACCCTAGTTGCGACGGCGGAAATGGGAATAAATCTTTAAAAGGGCCTTGATGTATGTACTAATATTTTCTTACCTTGAGGATAGAAGTAGATTCTCTCGGTTCCTACAACTAAAGTTGCCTCCCGTATAGGACCTCAGTACCTTCCGACTATGTCGGCTAACTAACCTAGGTACTTCAGTGTTACGGTTTGTTTTTAAAAATAAATTTGTTCTTAAATTCATTTAGTTGTTTAGGTTTTCTCTATAGGTACTAAAGTTATTTATAACCTTAATTTTAATCTATCTAAATCTTTTGATTGTTCATCTAATTAATAATTTTAGAAATAAGGGCGAGGAGCCACCAATCCTGAAAGCTCCGTGATCACGGATTCTAATATTTAAAAAAAAAAATAAAAGTTAACGTTTAGACGAACAAGATTTGCTCGGTCGGCGTGGATTTGATTGGCCGGAAATATTTTAATTGAATTTTTTTATTATTAAATTTCCATAATTTTTTTCCGGCAACACGGATTTTGATTAATCTTATATGGAATTGGTATGCGCGATACTTTCGGCAGTTTGTAAGCACGCATACCAAGATAATCATAAATGTGACATTAAAACGCGTGAATTAAAAAAAAAGGTTTCCGTGATAATGGATAAATTTTACCCCTTATCACACCATTCAAATAGGTATGCGTGACCTTTCCGGCTAAAAATCATTGGTCGGCCGGATTTTTTCTTGTTAAACATAATATTTCACACAATTCCATATAAGATTAATCAAAATCCGTGATGACGGAAAAAAATTATGGAAATTTAATAATAAAAAAATTCAATTAAAATATTTTCGGCCATTCAAATCCACGCCGACCAAGCAAATCTTGTTCGTCTAAACGTTAACTTTTATTTTTTATTAAAAATATTAGAATCCGTGATCACGGAGCTTTCAGGATTGGTGGCCCCTGGACTAAAAATATACTTTACCATTCTCTTTAATAAAATAGAAACACAACCTTAAACACAAATATAAAATAACTACACACAACCAAAATAATTTATTAAATATCAGTAAAAATAGGTAAACATTGTTTATTTAGATTAAAACATTTAATGTCAAAGTTCAATAGGTTAAGAGAGGGCCTCTTCTTCTAGTCTTCAGTCAAATCAGAAGTGCCAATTCAACCATTTAATTTTAATAAAAATCACACTTTAACAGGCTTAACTTTGTACTATGAATCTGTTTCCTTTTTTTGCTCTTGGCATTGTTCTGAATGAAGCACATGGTTTCTTAGAACTTCGAATTTTATTTCGGATTTTTATGCCAAGAAAAACAAAAATAATAGAAGACATTAGGATCATTACATTGTAATAGTTACATAATACACTTAATTGTGGATCTGGATCCAGTCGTTCTCACTTATTGGCCACATTTCACCTCCGGTAAGTCCATAAGGGTTTAAGCTTAAATTTCAAATAGAAATATTGAATTTGTAAATTTCTTTTTAGTCCAAAAACCTTCTTCTTGCTTTCTAAATTCTACTTCTGCTTATTTTTTCCTTAACCTGCTTTTCTTCACTTCATTCTTCCACTTCTGGCTTTGGCACCTGCACTAACTAACTGGGGGCTGCTTACTCCTACTGTACAACACTACACACCTACACATCTCTGCTGCACACCTTGCTTGCATGTGTTTGCTTTGTTTAAGCGCTCATAAGAAGTAGGAGCTCCTCCTCTAGACTTGCTCATAACTGCTTACCTCTTTGGCACCTGGATGAACCACAAGTAAGAGATTACCATATGTTTTTCTTTTGTATCATTCATACTGACAGCATTAAACTGATATAATCCAGCACTTGGCACATTCAAGTTACCATCGAAGTGTCAACTATATTTTATATTAACTAATTTATCTATATATTTATTATACGTTGATAATAGAATATAATAGGTTAAATTTTAGTGTGATATACCCTTTGTGAGCTGGATGGTACCACCAGAGAACTTAATTAATGTTGGGTTTGTTCAGATTAAATTCATTAGGGTGACTATATCTGTATATTTTCTTCTCTAACACATAATTGAACCCCCCCTACTCTACGGGAGATACTATTATCTCGAACTATTAACTCTGAACTAGCTAAATCGGGAATAACACTACCTGCGCCCCATAAGGAATTTATGGGGGCTAACATCAGTTATATTTGATTGGAGTGTAACATGAAAAGAGAAGATAAACTCGTCACAAAAAGTATCGCATAATTTAAAAATTTAAATTATGGTGTAAAATAAAATATCACATTTTTCAGAATATTTTAATATGACTGTATGGTACCTATCCTTTAGATGTATAAAAGCCCAAAATATTCACAGTTAAAATCGCCTTTTTGTTGAAAAACAAAAAATGAATAATTTTGATAAATTCTATCCTACGGTTTTTAATATACAAAAATTTTCTTTCCTTTATTATATCATCAAGTGTGTACAAAGTCTACAGTCTTTCCTTTATTTATTTATTAATCCTATTTATATTATTTACATTTTAAAATTTCTTGAGTGCAGTACGTTTGTTTAATTTTTTAATTTGGAAGTGCCTAGAAATATTTTGAATAAAATTGAGTAATTTAACCCCAGAACTAACAAGCAGCTCAAATCGTGGTTTTAGTTGAAGATGGACGATCTCAGCAATATGTTGCTGAAGTTATCGGAATCAACCAATCCGGCGTTTCTAGAGAAATTATAATAAAAGGCCAGTTTCAGGACGTCCCAGGTGTACTAATCCTGCAGATGACCGTTATTTAATATTTAAGAATTCAGATTTTGCAAATTCATATTACAGTCAGGCAACTGCAAAATGTTCTATCTGGAATCCGTAATGTTAGAATATCTGTCAATATGGTACAAAACAGATTAAGAATTTTTAGAATCAGACCCAGAATACCTGTTACTGCTCCATTGTTAACCAAAGTACACCGTGTAGCATGTTTAAGGTTCGCAAGAGAACATGTTTATTGTGATATTAACGATTGGGCTAATATTTCTGTAGAATAATTGTTATTTTCATTATTTATGCCCATTATTTTTTGAAACTACTTTGAAACATAATTCCAAATTCATTTTCTATCATTTCTCAAAAAAATGAAAAGAGAATAATAAAAAATTTATTCATAAATCACTTATGCGATACTTTTTGTGACAAGTGTATTTACAGTCAGCACTTTTTGCCATGGTGGTCAGTATTTTGGAAAAACCTTTTCCATGTTAGTAAATAAAGTCTCAAAGAATTAAATTTTAAATTGTACAAAATTCATTCAGATGATCTAAGCTTAAGTTTGACATACTCGACGTTCCAGAAAGTTATGCATTTTTTAAAAAGTGATCCTGATTTTTAATTATCTTCTTTGATCTGGCTTGTATATGGTTGTGGGAAACGGTAAATAAAACAGGTAAGTTTATAAAAAAATATTTAATGAATATCTTTTTTAAGTGATAGTAGTATAAAAAGCTGGGGATGGAAACATGTACATCTGGACATTTTTTTATATATTATATACAACAATATGAGAGGTACATACATTATACTCGTATGTCCTCAAAGGAACTTAACCTAATTATAATTTAATAAAAACAAACTTAAAAATAATAAAAAAAACAACAATCAGTCTTCAAGTATCCAGAATTGTTGGGTGGACAAAGAATCAACGGTAACTTGTGTGGCAGTGGGATGTGAATCAATCTGTTTGTGTTGAATGAAAATCTGTAAAAATAAGACAAAATATGAAAACCATGCTCGTTTTTTTATCAATAAATAATGTAAAGCGATTGTAATAACCCTGATTCTAATCAGCCTTGTTCATTGCACATTGGATTCAACCTTGTTTTTGAGGAATTCTATTGCAAGGTCGCACACCACTACTGATGCAGCGATACATTTATTAATAAAATAGATTGATTAGTCAAAAAAAAGTAAATTAAATCCATCAATAAATAACCTTTATTTTATTTGACCTTCGCACAACTGCAACAACGCGGAAGTTAATCTTCTAATCTAATGATTTGCGCGAAAAACTTATTGATAAAATCTAAAAAAATGAATTTGTTTATTTATGCCTATTCACGTTTTGGTATACATCAACATTTTTCTCGAAAATCACTTAACACAAAAACTCGACTGGCAAGGCTGGTTTAAGGTCAGTACACTTAAAACTACAGATCAACAAACTTTAATAGATAAATAAATAAAGTGATGACCGACTCAATATAAATCATCCTCAAGGTTGATGCACCCGCTAAAAGGGTTTAAAACAATTTCTGGGTTATTGTTCGTCTAGAAACAAGTCCCCACGTCATTTTTGATGAACGAAAGTGTCAATGATCCGGGGGTCAATCAGCTGGCTCGCTTATTTTGGTAACTATGTGATCTGCATTCAAAATTTCACTCGAACAAAAGAGAATAATGCATGGACACCGAAATTAAAATCGCTACACGTAAACCGCATAAAAAAATCAGGAAGTTCACATCGAAAAAAAAGAAAATTAAATATTCCGTCGATATATTTGTGTTTCTCATGAGCGAGTCTTAAGGCTGCATATATGCTGCAAGTTATGAAATTGCGGGGGTTTAAGAGTGGGCGAATGACTTAAAACTTTCGGTCAACAACCGAAGATAACTTATATATATATATTTATCGCGGAAGTAAAAATCTTAAGTACTTACCATAGTCGTTTGCGTCGGCAGCTTGAAGTTTGTCGGCCACCGTTTCCCAGGTGAGGCCACATCGTTAAATTTAGTATAATCCAGTTGGATCGAGCCCTTTTCCTCCTGTTTTCTTCATCGTTATTAGAGTCCTTTATTTATAAACTGTCACACACTAACTAATATTGTCCAGTAGGGTCTAGTTTTCCTCCGTCCATGATTGCGGATTTGAAAATAAATAACTTTAAAAAAAATTAAACACAAAAAAATCGTCTTCTTGTTAATATAGCCCAGTGGGGTCAAGACCTCCGAACATGCTGCTGTTACAGTCGAGATAAGATTTGCACTGTGCGCGATCAGAGTACTGCGGAAGAGCGAGTCGCTTAAAGTGAGTTGATGCTAAGGAGGCGACGGCTTTTAAATGGACGATGGGTCGGTGCGCCGACGGAGAGCGTCAGAGTGGGGGAGTGGACGTCGAGACGGCTGCCACTCCAGCCCTGACCCACTCACATTGACTAAGCCTTGCCACTGAACCTTTTTGCGGATGATGATTTAAATAGCGTGTGAGCGTGTATAAGTGGAGCATGTAGGAAGTCGGAAGTGTTGTAAATTATTTTTTGCTTTTGTTTTGTTTTTATGCACACGACGACAAGTAAAGAAAATACGTTTTTTTTGTCGCCATTATTTTAGTGAACATTTCTCATAGTACGTTAAACCGTAAGCAGGTTCGTAGCACTAGTTTTTCTATTTATAGTCTGGTTCGTATGTACGATTTTTCATAAAATTTTTGAATATTCACCGAAAATTACGACTAAGGTGTCATTTGATCCGGAATATTTTGTAGATTATTTAAAAAAGGTTTCAAAAATAGCCGATAAAAATAGCAATAGTTAAAAGCAATAAAGTAAACAAAGTCAGAGTTTAATTTTTTATATCTCGAAAAATATTCAAGATTTTCGACATGTTAAAAGAGATTTGACAAGATCGTTCAATTTGCTTAAAAAAGTCCTGACTGTATCTCCAATTTTTACAGAGCCCTGAAAATAGTACCAAAAAACGGGTAGTCTGACTTTTATGCTGCGGGATGCAGTAACTAAAACAATTATTTAAACATATTAAATATGAATAATTAAGAATGAAAAAAATCATGTATCATATTAGGAACAATAATCCACGATTATTTCGGTTATTTTAGTTATGCTTTTGTTAATTCACTATTTTTTCTGCAGACAATGTTAACAGAAAAACCTCGATAATTAGTGAACTAAATCCTTAGGATTTATTCTAGATAGGGTAAAAAACAGAACCCCGTTGAAAAAATTATATTTTTTATTAATAGTTGAAAATACGTCAAAATTTAAGATTAAAAAATAATTATCAATCGATTTAAAATTACATTAAAAGTTTATTATTTATAAATAAATAAAAAGAATTTACGTTTGATATTAATTTATAAAATTTATTGAAAAGTGGCACTTGAGAAAGGAAATATCTGTGGTTTGAAAATTTGCAGTAGAAGGCTGACGAGGCAGAATTTAGGAGATTGATAGATTGACAGGGATTGTCAAAATTATTTTTTGTCAAGGAACGTCAGAGAGATTTGAAAAATAGAATATGTTTTGAAGTTATTTTTATAAGAAAAACTAAAAATAAGGATTTTAATTTTAAGATAATAATAAATTATAAACACAATTAAACATCAAGAAAATTAAATTAAACTCAATTAAATAAAAAAATGTATTACTGATAATAAAACACAGGAAAGAAGAGAGAAGATGGAAAGTGTTCTGCTCTGGAGAAGAAATAGAAGAAGTAATGAAGTAATAAAAAAAAAACTTAAATGGACTTAAAAAACAAAAAAGTTTTAAATACATAAAATTAAAAACCTAGAGGTAAGAAAAAAATATCTTATAATAAAAATGATTAAATCAAAGTAAAGAAATCTAACTTAACCACAAGAAGAAATTATAAAGGGATATCAAGCGAACATTGATTTTTCAAAATTTTGAAAATTTTAGATAATACAAATATTTGTTGAGATTTAATACTTTTATTAAAAACTCTATCTTGAACTCTTTAACCTAATTTTCTCACACATATTTTATTTTAATTCAATAACATATTTTAAAATTAGTTCATGGTACATTTATTAAAATTAAAATTCATATACATATTCATATGAAGGGTACCTATCATAACAATACATATATATAATTATATACAGAATTTATGATTTTTTGTGAAAAGTTGGATTTTAATTTTAAAATTTAGTTGCAAAAATAGAATGTTAACTATCAAACGCATTTTTAAGCAAGAAATAAATGTATTTTAGAAACCATTTTTATACTAAGCAATAACGAAAAAAAAAATTCATTAGCTCATAAACAGTGGTGAGGTATTAAAAAAAAAATGTATTGATAATTTCTTAAACTTTTTGACATAATTTCATTTGTTAATAAAAAATGGGGAAATGCAAATTTTTTAATTTTTCTCACGGAGATATTTTTGTTAGCCTAGAATAATTAGAAAAATCCTAGGGCTCTAGTTCAATATCTGTCGCGGTTTTTCTGTGACTGCAGAAAAAGTTATGATTAATTAAACAAAAGCATAACTAAGTGGAAACAATTGGGATACACATTTTTTAGGGGAGATTATTGTGCATTCATGTATCCCAATATTAATATTTTTTTTTGGTTACTGACTAAAACTCAGACTACCCGTTTTTGTCACTATTTTCAGTGATCTGTAAAAATTATAAATATTGGAGGTAAAGTTACGGGAGTTGGGACTTTTTCAAGCAAATATAAATATAAAGATCTCAAATATTTTTTCACTCTCGAAAATAATTTTTTTTTACTTTATTGTTTATATATTTTGCTATTTTCCTCGGCCCCTTTTGAAACTTTGCCTTAAATGATCTACAAAAAATGTCTATTCAAATATTTTATGAAAAATTGTACGAGTGAATCAGACTATTACGGCAATAGAAATCTAGTAGACATAAAATAATACACTTATAAAGTTTAACCATTATTTTAAGCGACATAAAAATCCATACCTATCGATTTGTTTACTTATTTTTTACAAATAAGTAGAGGAGAATTCTGGCATTTCAAAAAGTAATAAAATATAATAGAGACATAAAGATTAAAGCGACTACGTATCATAATAAAAGATAGATTAAATTTTATGATTAACTTGGCTGTATCAGTTTTAAAATGCACATTTTAATTAACTTTATAATTATGAATAAAAGACTAAAAGTATGAAATGTTATTCGATAAACTTTCTTCGATATTAATTGTTTTCAAAATATTTTTTTAGGAAAAGAAATTATAACTAAGTGATTTTATTTTTGTGTTTTGGCATGTATAGTATAATTAAAATAGTAATTTATTCATACAAATAAAATTAATTAGCTTTTTTAAAGCTTTCACAATGATTTAAATTTAAAATTAGGTTTATAAATATATTTTGTAGACTTTTCGACCAAAAATAGCTTTTTTTAATGAAATTTTGTATACCATTTACTTTAATTTAAAAAACAAAGTTCTGATTAGATAAATTGTCTTTAAACCGAAACCACAAGTGTTTGTATTACTGCTGAAATAAATTTAATGGAAAATGTAGTTGATCAATCAAAATCAGAAATGTTTTGTAAAACTCTCAGAGAAAATATTTGGAAATATTCGTAATATTCTTCTCAGTTACAAAAATTTTCAAATATTTATTTTATTTACAAACACCTATTTTGTATTTCTTGGTTAATTTATCATATCTTTGCAAAATCAAAATAAAGCTTTATTTAAAGTGAAAAATATGTACTGTAATTACCAGATTCATAAAATGGCATTAGATATTGCTAGTATATTTCCTGTTCTTCAATATTATTGGTTTTTTCAAAATAATTTAATATTTATAATTTCGATTTCTCAATCTGATTTGAAACAAGTGTCATTGGTTACTGCCTATTTTGTCTTTGTATACGTACACGTACATGCTTTTTATATATTCGTAATAAAAGAATGCCTCTATATAAACAATTCATCTGTCTCTATTATAAACAAATGTTAGAAAATTCTACTTAAAAGAGTGTAGACGCAAAATGTTTACACCCAGAGTTGAGATATCTACCCCATCCTAATTTTTAAATGCTATACGGTATAACTACGTGAGATCTAATTTAAATTGTAAGAAAAGTGGGGTATGCCTTGCCTACAGAGTAGGAATCGGACCAAATGTTTTGTGTTCCGTTGTTATTGAATATGTTATTGTTGTTTCTGCAAGTATTTAAAATATTAATAGTTTTAGTTTATTCTGTTTGGGTTATTACTTATTATATTATTATTTGTAGCCTTTACTGTTAATGGTTTTCTAGGAGTGTAAATACGTTATACAAAAATAATCTTTATATTGTCGATATAATATTAATTCGTTTATTGATACTTTGTGCATCATCTGAATTTAGGATTCATAATATTGTTTTCTATCTGCTTATATAAAGAATATGTTTATAATTTAAATTTTCTATAAACTTTTTTGTATTGTTTACAAAGAAACATTATATTACTATATTTTTCCAAATACCGGATAATTCTAGGTAATACTTTTTATTACATGTTTTGGTTTTTTATACATACAATTAAATATTGTAATAATTTTAATGTACTTCTAAAACATAATAATCTACATATTGCATAATCTTCCGTATCAAATAACGCAAAATTTCTCTGTATAAGACATTAAAAACTTTAAACCCAAATTATAAGCGAATTCGGTAATTATATCCCAGATGCGCTTAATTATTTTGTCACGTGACTCCAGATCAGAGGGATTAATTGAATTAAACGAACGGTACAGATCACTATTAGTCAAAAGTATCAAATGTTATACCTATTTATTTTTGTTTTTTGTTGTTGTAGTGTGCGATAATTTGTGGTTAAAAAATAAACTAATTTGTGATTTTTGCATTAAATTTAAATCAAAAAGATCAAGTTTTTCCATTATAAAAAACATACAAGTTCTTAAACATAAAACTTCACATAAAACCTCACAAAGTCAGATAAATTTCTTTGATCTGCCAAAATACTCGGAGTTAAAAGATCGTAATCCGATTGCTCCGATTAAAATTGCCGAACGGTCGAGATTTACCTCCCCTACATCTAGATGTAATAAACGAACGATTTTGACAAGTCTAACTGGTCGGATATAAATACACCCAACATTGCACTCTATATTTTTAAACAACCCTTTTTATACATTTTTAAGTAAATGACTAAGCAAATCAAACGTATTACTTTATTTCGTTTAAAATTTGTGAAATGTCCTGTGTATAATTGATAAATGGGAATATTATTTAAAGAATTTCAAAATTTTAATGTAATATACAACCCTAACAAGATTTAATTGTACTGGATTTAAAAAAAAAATATAAATGAAACCGTTTTACACATGGGTTGCTAACGTATGTGATGAAATGAGTTGTACAACAAAGAAAAAAGATTCCCTGTTATAAAATTTTGCAATGGACGTGGTGTTTATTTTTTTCTATTTTTATTTTAGAATTTCTTTATAAAGAGCCGAAAATCCTACAGATTAAAAACAAACTTGAATCTAATAAGTTATTATGCATTAAATATTACATTTAGTTTTCTCTAACTTTACACCCCTATAACTAATTTAAATAAATATTTTATAAATTTTTACTGACTTTCTGCCCTCGGGACTATAGAGACCTTTATTTCTGCGTTTAAATTTTTTAAAAATAATAAGTGGTCTTTTAGGATTCAAAAAAAAACGATTGCATTTAAGCATTGGCTTAAAATTTTGCATCTACACTCTTAAATGAAGCAAGTGATAACTCGAGAAATAATGACATAAATTTTAAAAGTTGATGCCTCTTTAACAAATATACATTAGAACAACTCATTATTATAATATTTAAATAAACTGAATCTTTTTGATTCATAAATTCATGAAAATATTGTGAGATATACATTTTTTTCTTAGTGCTGATAATAAATCATTGAAAGAAACATAACATTTTCTAAAACCTGATAAATTTGTAAAAATACCTAGTTACAAAAAACTTACAAATTCTTTTTTATTTATTTTAAACAGAATTTCAAACAATTGGTGTGAAGTATTAAAAGGAGTGTGAATCATACCTTTAGCAGAACCCAAATTCACTTGTAGGTACCACTGAATAGTTCGAAGAATCCTTTAAATGATTGGTGGAATATTCATTAAAGGATTAGTATCTTCGTCCACAGTGATACTGACAGGTATCTGTTGTAAATACTTTTCGAACTGGTAAATTTACTAGAATACTATTATTAAAAATTTTTTTTTTCAAACCCAAATTCGTTATTCCTATAATTTTTGAAATATTATTGTGTAAAAGATTATTTACAAAAGTTATATTTAGTCACTGTTTAAAATAAATTGTTAATTATTGAATATACATTTGTTGTCAAAGTAATAGACAAAATTTAATTCAGTTTTCGAAACGTCGTAAATTTATATTTATTTAAATTTATTGTACTAATCTTTACTTTTTGGAAGTCCATCTTAAATCTGACGATGCTAATTCTAGCGAAACAGCTGTCATTGTAATTTAAAACCTAATTTTTTAATTAAATGTGGAAGTTATCTTAGTTAAATTTATTTAATTATTTATTGGAGTACTTTTATAAATAAATTTTTTTAGGAAATTTGTTTTTTCTTATGTAAGTATTTTTTTTACGTTTTATAAATAAAATAAGTGGATTCAATTTATTTTATCACTACTGAACTCTTGTAGTATTCATATTATTAACAAAGTAACTTTATTGAATAAACCTTTTAAAAAAACAGACTGCATAAACTATATAAGTTGCAGGAATGAAATCAAATATTCAAAAAAACAAGTCTATTAAAAAATGTACCAATAATTAAAAAATTCCAAAGAATAAAGCAAACAAGGATTATTGTAGAAATAAAAAATGAATGCATTTGTAAGAAATATTAAATCCAAGGACAGAATACTTCGAGGAACTATTAAATGAAGACATATTAGATCCTCCAAGAAAAGAACAATATATGATTAATACAGTGGGAAGGAAATAATAAAAGGTTCACCAAGAGAACTATACAAAAATAACAAAAGCTTAGGAGAAAGTTGAAACGTAAAACTAGTCAAATATCTCTAATATTAAAAGCTTGGTAGAGTGTATAAATGAAAAAAAAAAGGCAATTATGAAAGCATAGCGTGCATGGATAGTCTACAAAGTATTTGCAAAAGTTATTCGCAATAGATTCAACAAACCAGGGAATACAAACACATAAATATGTTAAGAGTGTATCTAGCCCTGTCCTACTTATAAAGTTCATCAGCATTGATATTTGCCATTTCATATGGCCTGCTGCTTCCGGTATTTATTTCCAAGAGCTAGAAACCACAGCCCAAAAACCTAGATAAGTGCAAGCTCAGGCGGTTCCCCTGGAACCCCAACTATTTTGGAGCCATTCTAAAATACTATCTTCTTTCATTTCCTGATATAACTTTTCCTGATTTGTACCATGCTCTAACAGTTTATTAAGGCCAGACCTTGCATCGGTATTTATCTACTGACATAGCGTATAGGGTATAAATATGCAAAGGTGGTAATAAGTTTAGTAAAATCTCTAATGCTTCTGCTGGGGCCGATCTAATTTCTCCTGTGATGGCAAGCATTGGAATAGCCCCAGCTTGATGGGTTTTTGTCTATCTCTGAACCATAGAAAACCAAAGGCTCTTGAGGCCTCCAAGCATCCATATTATAAAGAAAGGAAAGACCAATGTCAATGTCACCATATTATGATAATCTTGTTGAGTTTAGTATAGTAGTTTTCACAATAAATGGTAGTGACTGAAGGATTATAATAAAACCAATTAGACCCTTAAGTTGTAAAATCCGAGATGCACATCATAAATGTAAAAGGACCTGATTCAGGTAATTTTGTTTCTTAGAGAGGGATAGTTTTTGTATTTCATTGGAAGTGTTCACTTGTGTTACGGCGTGCAATAATTTAATAACATTTATTTGATATTACAGACATTAATAGCAAAGAATACAGAATAGGCAGTATGTGGCATCCGTGGATAAAAAGTAATAGTGCTTCTTCCAGAAGAATCATTTATCTTGTGACGCGAAAATCATTATAAAAAATGTGTATAGTTCCTTACTTCAGCGAGGATATAACGCGGGTGCTGCAGCAAGACTAACCAGTCATTTGACGAAGGTGCCTCTTACTTCAGTTAGACGAATTGTTGAAAATTCCATGGAATCAAGAAAAAAACATAAAGATTCCGGGATCACAAAAACGACTGGGAAAAAAATTCGGAAAGGCGAAAAATCTACACTATGTACGATGAGCAGCGTTTCCCTACAATTAAACGTCAGCGGCTCATTAATGACGAAACTCACATCAACCGTGGCCTCACTACTCTTTAGCGAGCTCTGTATGCAAAGGGCTTTAAATATCGCAAGTAATAATGGAATCCACTCGTTTAATAAACTGGCGTTCTGAATATATAACGACAATAAGAAAATACCGATCTGAAATTGGCCAATACTCTACTTCGACGAGACGTAGTTTGACACGCATGACACCCCTTCCAAAGGATGGTCTGATTCCTCTGATAAGTGTAAAACAAAAGCACGATCAAATAAAGGGAAAAGAATTACAATATTACACACAGGATCAGAAAATGGTTGGATCCCAAACGCTATGTGGCTTTCTGCCAAAAATATTAAGGACTCTTGTGTTGATTATCACGAAGATACGACAGCAGAGCTTTTTGAAGATTGGTTTAAAAATTGTCTGTTACCCAACATTCCGCCAAACAGCGTTATAGTAATGGACAACGCAAGCTATCATAGTCGCCAATTGCAAAAAAATCCTGGCTCAAAGAATAAGAAATTGCAGATTCAAAACTTTATCGCTGCAAATGACATATATTTTGAGGAAAATTGTACAAAAAAAAACTTTTACAAGTGCTGCAGTCATTTTCTTAAAAAAACGTATGTTTGTGATACAATTGCAGAAGAATTGGAACACACAGTGTTACGACTACCTCCCTACTACTGCGTGTTCAATCCCATAGAGCATATGTGGCACCAAAAATACTTCTCCGACTTTAAGTGGTAGTGTGGTAGAATTAATTAGGAACTGTATGAATGCCATTTCTACCGAGAGTTGGAAAAGTTCTATTAGTCATGTTATAAATGTTGAAAACTCGTACCTTTCTGTAAAATCAATTGCGCCAATTATAATTAATTTAGATGAGGATAGCGATAGCGACACTGAACTCAATATAGAATAGAATTGTAACATTTAAATAAATTACTTGTGTATCTCCTATATTATGCAAAATTGAAATTTCTTAAGTTTGACTCTGTAGCACATTTGCATCTTTTACCTGGTGATTTTTTACACAATGAGAGTAGTTTATTGCAGTTTATAAGCCAATACCATTTACTGTGAAAAATACTATAATACACGATGGATGGAGCGTGTTTTCTAAAAGAATTAAATGAAAAAATGTAATTAATAAATTGGTGATTCATTTGATTGCTACACAAAATTCGGCTGTGTCAAAATTCGGCGAGTCTAACCTCAAATTCGAAATATTATGTTTTTAAATTTTTTATAAAGATTTTCTCATTTTTAATAATTTGTTACACCCACATCTGATGATTCCCGTCCACTGTTTTATAAATATATAAAAAAATGTATTTGCATATAAGACAATGACTTATAGATGTCATAACGGAATATATTAAGGTAGGTACACTAGTTATTTTAAATAAAAACGTAACAATTTAATCCGTAAAGATTGACGAAAACTGCGCCTCGTAATGCAATTTAATAAAGAAGTAGTTTAAATAAATAAACATATTAAAGTAACTAGCAAATATGCAAATGCAATTTATTCTATCTGAGAAATACATTTCTTATACTAGGAAATTTGAACTGTAATATCGAAAACTCATAGTATGTTGGGCGTTTATAAAATATTTAAATAGTTTGAAATGCACGGCTTACTCATAAATAAACACAAGGTCGCTAACTTGTAGCTATTATTACGTTATGTCTGAAATCTGCAGCCACGGTTACCTATTAGGTACGGTTTTTTTTTAAATGAGAATCATAAAATTACTATTTGTTTCTCACGGTCCTAATTATTTTGATTGACATAATTTAATCATTTAAGGATACTAATTAACTAATTTGCCAAGATCAAAACCTCATTAAATAAATAAATGATCAAGACCAATACTGAAACTCAAAAATGAAAAGTACAATAATTCATTAGCATTTACAAAAATATTGGTGTTCTATGCTAAATTTCTAATTTTCTTTATTTCTTCACTGTAATGAGAAACATCCCTGCTTCCTTTATTTTCTATTTTACTTTGTAGCAGTAGTAGTAGCAGTAGAATTAAATAAAATTTATTTGTATTCCCAACAGCACCAAAACAAAATGAATTTTTATACAATATTGTTAAGAGTGGATAGAATACAGCAAAATATAAATGAAAATGTTACAAATTAACGAAAGTCAAGAAGATACCATGAAGAAACTGATCACAATGGCTGAGAATAAGAAAAGAGAATAAAAGATGGAGAACAGAGAACACAACAATAAACAATTCAAGAAGAAATGGGGAAAAAGTAAAATCAAAGATACAAAAGAAGAATACTATAAAACTAAAGGAGAAAATTCTGAATGAAAATAAGAAAAAGGTGTTATGAATGCAGCATACAAAATAAAAAAAATTAGAAGAAGTCATGTATAGAAAAGTAGGAAAATCCAGAATCCTATAAATGGATCCTAGACATTAGGCATTAGAATTTACCATATACAATGTCATTAATATATCAGTAATGGAATTTGTGGTATGGTTGTAATATCCCTTGTTGCACACATCATAAGCTGTCAAACGATGTCTCAACTCGATATTCATATGAGCCACAAACTGTAGTTATGCCTACTCGGTAATGGATATCGACAAATATACAGTCCTTTAGGCCTTAGAGGCCCTTGACTTATAAAATACAAATTGTATCATTTTACATATCCCTTTTTTATTTTTTTGTATTTATCGTCTTCCTCTATTTTCCTTACTAATTTTCTCCACCGTTGCCTATCTTCTGCAGTTCTTATCCAATCATCTATAACATGCTTCTTAATGTCTGTTACTATCTCATTTATCCATTCTTTCTTGGTCTACCTACTCATTTTTAACTCCTTCTTCTTGAAATATTGCTTTGCCAGTGTGTTTAGTATGTCCCAACCACCTTACTTGTTGCACTCTTATACAATGGATTATATTAGGGTATCCGTTTGTCTCCTTTATTTCTTTATTAGTTTCCCTTCGCCATGTGCCATCTTTCGATTTTTTACCTCCTAATATTGTCCTCAATACTCTGAAGAGATTATACAAGAGAAGCTTTACCTAACGAGACAGTCGGTATACAGGTGAATGGTGTTTTAATTAGTAACATTAGGTATGCCGCCGAAACCGTCATAATAGCGGACAAATTGGAAGACTTATAAGGGGTAATGAATAAAATTCTAAGACACAGTAGAAAATACGGACTCTCTCTTAATTAAAAAAACCAAATTTATGAAATTCAGTAAGAACAACAACTCCAATGAAAGAGTAAAGATTGAAAGAGTAAAGAACAAAGTATAACAGAGAACAATGATTACACTGCAGAAATAAGAGCTAGAATTAAGAAAGCACGTGCCAACTTTGTGAAGATGAAAAAGATTCTATGTAGCAAATATTTTACGCTGGTCTTCGGAATATGGTTAACTAAATGTTATGTACACAGCGTTCTATACTATGGAATTGAATCAGGGATATTAAAACAAGAAGCAAAAACTGGGCTTAACGCGTTTGAAATGTGGATATACAGAAGGGTATTAAGGATCTCATGGTCTCATGGGTGGATAAAGTAACGAATGCATGTGAATAGCGGCACGAGATACATCATCTTAAGACTCATTATTCAAGGAAAAATAGAGGGCAAAATAAGTATAGGAAGGAGACGCGTTTCTTGATTAAAACACCTAAGATAGTTCGGATGCAGTTCAAGGCAGCTGTTTAAAGAGCGGTTTTAAAGGTCAAAGTAGACATGATAATTGCCAACCTTCGTCGCGGAGATGGTACTTAAGAAAGAAGAAGATTATCCTCAACTTTCTTTATCATACCTCGATCTTAGTTTCCATTTTTTTGAGTTAGAATCCATATAGTGCTGTTGGTCTAAATATTGTTCGGTATACTCTTATTTTTGCCTTTTTTGATATTTGCTTGGATATAAGTAGACCAGTTGTAGTACTCCATTATCCATTTCCTTTGGATGATGTAGTCTCTATTTCACAAGTTTCATCATTTTTATTAGATAAGATTACTCTCAAGATATCGATAAATAACATTTGTTATCCTATTTACGTCTAATTTCCTTTTTGAATTAAAGTTTAAGAGGAAGATTAAGCAAACGATTGTTTTAGTTGATAAACTCTTATCTATGAAACTGATCCCTCTCATTTTTTTCTTCATCCTTTACATTTTTAAATATAAAAATGTCAACTCATCTTGATGAATAATTCTTCAATTTACCAGACTTTAATATTCATAGGTATTTCCAGTTTAAACTTCTGGGAGAAAAATAAATTCCTTTTTTTTCGTCAGAACAAAAGTAAATATTAAAATTTTCCTTTTTTTTATAACTGATTCCCAAAAAAATAAAATCCCTATTCCTAATTCAATTTGTGCTAGATTAGTTGATTCACAATCATTTCCATCATCTATTTAAACTGATTATCTCATCTAAATTTATGAGAATAATCTAATTTGTACTACTCTTATTTGTTTTGTATTTAAAACTGCTATGCCCTTAACCTTAAGTCCTAGTGCCCTACTGATACTATTTAAATTTTGTTTATTAACTGGAATGTATTTTAAAATCTCAAATATTTGGCATAAACATGAAATCTTATCTCCAGGGTAAAGTTCAGTATCTCTTGACCCAAGACTTCAATTAAATAAAAAAAAATTAAAATGAAAATATTCATTAATATAATTAATTAATGAGTTAAACTGATTTGCCCCATAAAACACGTTAAATGTTCCTCTAAAAATATCTTTTTTCAATAGCTATAGTCTATATAGAAAGGACAATGAGTAATAAATCATTCATTTAAGTAGATTTCATAGACGTACCAAAATATATTTTAAGAAGGTATACCGTAAGGTACATTTTGTATTGAACGAATGAGTTGCAGCTATGCTAAAGAATATACGAATTAGGTCAGTGGTAACGGGATGTACTAATTTTAATAAAAATAGTGATAGAGGTACATAAATTTTAGTAAATTTGATAAAGAATGGCAACACAGTTTATTCATAATAGAAAACAAACCAATCTGTAACAATAATTATTTTATATATTTTTGTTCTTGTTGTAAGAAGATTAATTTAAACTTTGAATATTGTCACAAATAAATTACAATGAAATATATTTTTTAAAAATTAATCAAAGTCAAGATAGCAAGATATCGTTACAATTTTTATTAAATTCAAAGAAGCAAAATGAATATTTTTTATTTGTATTACTCCTATATGTAATGTTTGGGGAATTTTTCTCAGATATTTTAAATGGCAAGTGGTCTACTGTAATCGGCTTAATACGATTACAGGGATTTTCCAAACAACCCAGTTTTCTTAGAAACATTATCGGGAATATTATTTTAAAAGAAAGTAGGTACATTAAATCAGTAATTAATATTAGTTCTTTAAGTAAAGTTGTATGGTTTTCATAATATTGTAAACAGTTGAAATATATTTAAAACATTTGTTGAAATTGTGCAAGTACCAAAAAATATCGATAAGACAAGGACCATCTAAACGACCAAAAACAGGTCCATTATCTTTAAATGAAAAAACTCTGATATTGAATTGTTATATATCATTGAAAAACAAGGATCCAAGTGCAAGTGTTGATGATATTGTGTGTGTTGCTAAATCAACAATTTATAGATTACTAAAAGAAAGCAAGAATGGAACTCTTCAATTCCCTAAAACTCCTTCAGGGCGAAAACCAATTGAGATCGATGAGTCATTAAAATAAAGATTAAGGCGTAAAGTCCATGGATTTTACTTACGAAAGGAAGTTCCAACACTTGACAAAATTATGACATCGGTGCAAGAAGATACGGACTATACAAAGTTCTCCAGAATGACATTATGCAAACTTTTGAAAGATGTGGGTTTCAGATATACAAAACATAATATTTCCAGTTTTCAAATCTTGGCAAGATGAAAACATTAAAAGCGGAAGGCAGGCATTCGTGGAAGGTTTATCGTTAGGTTTGCAGCCACCATCTGGAAAAGGAAAAAGACTTATCATTGTCCATGTTGGAAGTTCTGAAGGTTTTGTTGATGGTGGATTATTAACTTTTATTTCAAAACGCACGGGAAACTATCACGAAGATATGAATGGGGATGTCTTCGAGGATTGGTTTGTTCAAATGTTGGATCTGATTCCAAAAGGGGCTGTTATTGTTATGGGCAACGCAAGTTACCATTCACGGTTACGAGAAGAAATGCCCACAAGTCGTTTGGCGTAAAGCAGAGCTTTTGGAGTGGCTTATGTCGAAAAATATAAAGTTTCCAAAAGATCCACTAAGGAAATAACTTTATCAGTTCTTCGACTTCCTTCTTATCATTGTGAACTTAATCCCATAGAATTAATATAGGCTCAAAGGGGGAAGTTGGAAAAAAATACTACTTTTAAAATAAACAATGTTGTGAAATTGTTTGAGAGTGCTGTAAGTCATGTTAGTAAGGAAAATTGAACAAACTGTATCGAGCATGTTATCAAAGTAGAGGGAAATATGTGGAAAATTGACAATATTTGTGATGATTTAATCGACCCTATTATTATTAATGTCAACAACGATTCTTCCTCTTCCGAGTCGGATATAGAATAAAATGTAAGTAATAAATGTTTTCCAATAATGATTTCTTTTTATTTTTTATTATATTAGAATTTAAAACGTATTTTTTTCCCAAAATACACACCACTGCATTGCGTTATTGCTTATCTGCTAATCCTTTAACAATGAAGAAACCGTAAACTTTGCTACAACTGAAACTTGGATACAGCAATCTTATTACTTATTGACTCTTCAGTGTAAGATTCTGCAACGGATGATGACTTCTATCCACCTAAACGTTTAAGTTTTACTACATCAGCTTCAGAATTTGCGAACATAGTAGCTGAAGAACGACGGAAACAATGCCCCGTGTACATTTCTGACTTTGCAAGTTTTAAAAAATCTGCAATCTTCTTGAGGATATTTTATATAGTGTTAATCTCCATCGGTTGAGTAGTGCACTTTTGCTGTCAGTAATTTACAAAAAACTTGTTATGAGGTTCGTTTTTGGGGCGCAAGGCAATATACTTTCTCACAATTTCCAAGAAACTCACTCCACTTTTCTTGTCAGTAATACAAAACGACCTATCCTACTTTTAGTATCAGATAATGAAACGATTATCATCGATTTTCTGTCGTCCACATTAAAGACTTCTAATTTGTACAATTCATCGGACCTAGTCGCTCCATGCACATCAAACATTACAATAACCTTCATCAACAAATAGAAGTCATCAGGAGCTTCTGTCAGAAATTTAATAATGTCATCTGACTCCTGGATTCTGGACTTTTTAGCTCTGTATCCTCAAGTTTTTAGTAAGGTGGTTAACTTGCTGAATTTAGAAATGTCACAATTTGTTGACAAAGTAATTCATATCCATAGCAAAGGATCTTTGTGCCCAAAATTACAATTTGTCTTTCTATAGAAAAAAATGTTGTATTGCACACACGGTAACATCGCATTATCTTCTCAAGCATAAAAAGCTAAAAAGTGCTTTCGAAGATAAAGTACAAATTTATCGTCTTGTACAATAAATAACTATTTTTTTTTTATAATCTGTACGTTGAGGTTTCAGTGTTCTCTATGGTTTCAGGTGCACAAATTTTCCAGTCCTTGGACTTTTCAATTTTTTTAGGGATATATTAGTGCAATTTTCTTTCTTTGCAATATTAAAACAATTCGTGATAGTCGTTAAAAATACTTAAACTCTTCGCGAAATTGCCGAGTCAATTTCCAAAGTAATTCGCGGGCATGTCACCTTTAGGTCCGGATCATTACAAATAGCCAATGGCATGTCCATTAAGTTTTTTATCGTATATTCGCCATGCTACAGAAGCGTAAAAATACTGTTATTTTTCTCGAACCAATGTGTATACGCTTATTTCTAGGTCAAGTTACAGTTACAATAAGCTACAAATTACTAACTGTAATACAAAAATTTTTGTGTCTATTCATAAAGAAACCCGTTGAATCATTATACCCACGTCAATTTTTTGTTCTTAATTTTTTTTACAGCAATTAAAAGTTTTTTTTATTTAGCCGTTAGGTAACATGGTTATGTATTATTCTTATAAATCGCCCGTATAATTTGGACAATATATAATTTAATATTAGCATTTTATTTGTTGACCCCTCGCCTTGCTTACCTAGTAAACCACATATCTCTTTTATGTTTGAGTAATGAAAATGTTTCTCTTACCTCAAATCCAAATAATTGTTTAGAGTACAGAAATATTACACCCCTTGACATAATCTTCAAGGGGGTGATTATATAATTATATAATGCTAATCTTTGCAATCATTTATTATTATGCACTTATTATGTTCTTGGGTAGTATTTAAAACATAGGAAACCTTGCCTTTCAAGAAGCAACCCAAAGAAAAGATAAATTATAGGAGAACCTTTGATAGGAAAATAATATCTGGGAAAGGCATAGAATTGTGGAATTTTTATTCTTGAATTTAGGTTTTTCTTAATATCTAGTTTTAATAAAGTTTTGTTAGTTATAAATTAAGTTAATGAAGCAGTTTAATGTATTGGTGACATGATATTCAAGCTAAAAAAAGTTTTTGTGTGGTCCAAGTTAGCTCTAATATACTCTAACAAAAAAGTATCCAAATATGCTCTTTTTAAAATAAAAAACAGAGCCCCCGTTTGCTTTGAAAATAACCAGAAAATTAGACAGTAATATTTCTGAAAAAAAATATAACTAAAAATAAAAATAAACTTCACGCCTTGTCCAGGACTAGAAATAGAAAAAATAGAGTGATGCATCCATTCAAGTTTCTCTTGAAATTTTACATTGCAAGACTCTATATCATTTATGATGTAGGAACAGTACCACAAAATTTAGAAATGCAATCTGATAATGACATCGTGTAGATCGTGAGTGGCCTAACTTATTCCAAAACCGTTCTGATGAAATTTGGTCTGGTACAATGATAGATTTACAAGAATCAACACTAGTTATTGTATTCTGCATTAATATAGTGTCAGGAGTAAAAATTGCCTACCACCCGTGGTCAATATAGGTTTAATTTAAGAAATTTATTTCTGCAAGTAAAAAAGTGGATTCAAAGTGTCGGGTTTCACACAAAACAATGTTCTGCTTTGATTTATTTGCAAAGATCGACGTTTGATTTTGACAAAGAGAAAAGAACATTCTGTTCACATCAAAAAAGTGTCTTTAATGTATCAGCAATAATAATAATGCACACCAGAATGGCACATAAAATATTAACACAGAATTGAAGAAAAAACTCGTTTAAAACTGATTGATAACAAATGTGTTATGCCAATAGAAAAGTTAATAATTTGTGTAGTTTGTCAGTTGGTTATTTTAAGTCTTTATTATTAAAAAATACGCTGCTTGGTGAACAACAGAAATGAAGGCAAAGGTGTAAAAGAAAAATGGGTTACACTGAACAAAGACAGCTAGGTTGGTAAGGACAAACAAAAACAGACCTACCAGACAAGAGTTGGACACGAAAAAATCAAAAAGATGATTACAAAAAAATAGGAAGAAGCTATTGTAGATAGTCCATAAAGGTAGAAAAAAACATGAAAAGAAGCAATTGCGGTGGATAGTAATAAAAATGTATCAATTTATTACCGTTTAACAACAAAAGCAACTGTTTTTATTGTTTTAGAATATATGTTTGTAAAAAAGTGGTTTTTAGAACGGATGAATACTTTCTTTATATAATATACGGACATTTTATCAGAAAGATCTATTTTTGCGTTTAATAAAAATGTTTAAAGAACCTTAAGAATGCGAGTTAATCACAAAAATCGTTTAAATGATCAACTAATTGCGTTGGAGATAAAACTTGAAATAGTGGCACCCTGTAAGCATAAAAGTAGGCGTTAGTTGAAATATGTTTTTAACGTAAACAGCCATAAAAATGTCTACTAACTTTACAATTCGATAGACTAAGGTCACTAAAAGGCGTTGGTGTTAAACTATTGAAGGTGTTGTATCTATAAACATACTAGAGATTATGTATAGATGCCATTATACATAGATAAATTAAGTTTTACCAAAATACTGTTAGAGTAATATTTGTGGAAGAATGTAATTGGTAAAATTAATAAGTTAGACCTATAAAGAAAATCAAACAATCACATAAATATAGCAAAATTAAAAATTTACATTTAAAATTAACGTAGAATTAACCAGTTTGCATAAAATAAACCAAAATTCCTGGGTAGAGTCTTTCGTTTCACTGTAAAGAAGTAAGTTTTAGATTCATTAATAGTTAGGCAATAGATAGAGTGGGATTAATATTAGTTTTGATTAAATAGTTGGTTATATTTATGATAAAGATAGAGATTAGGTAAAGTTTCTTATTCGTAATTAATATGGGAAAAGTCAGAGCAAGTCAATTCAGAATTAGATTATTATGACTTAAAAAAGGCATAGATAGAGGTAACCAAGTATAAACCTATATCAAGCCACGAACATTGGAGAATTTCCTCAGTTATCATATCGTAGATCCGTTAACATCTTTTGTTTAAACGAATTTTTGTAAGTCTGAATAGTGAGGCAAATATATACCTTCATATCAATAAAAGGTTATTAAATCCAGTATCCAGAATCAAAACCTACGATATCCCACAAATAGTATATAGTTGGGATATTCTGTAGAAGTGGAACATCAGTTAATTTACGACTCGAACCATAGGCTGGTTGATTTGGAGTCACACTATAGACGTCACTGGAACTTTTGGGGTATGTAAACAATTTAAATTCTATATAGTGCACTAACATTTTTCGGCCTTTAATAGATCTTTAACATTTGTGCAAATTGTTTTTAATCTTGTTTTAAAATTTATGTATATTTATCGTACGTTTGTCAAAAGGAACTGACAAGGAATTATGTTTTGGTATTTCGTTATTTTAATTGAATTTGACATATAAAGATATTTTTACGGAAACATTTAAGGTATTTTGTGGGGCAAATCATTTTAACTTATTATTATAGTTATTTATGGCACAAAACTCGAGAAGATAATGCGATTTTATCGTCGTCTGCAATACAATTTTTTTTTCTATAGCAAGACGTCAAGTTTAGTTGAAAAATAGAATTTCAAAGAAAATTGTAATTTTGAGCACAAAAATCGTAATTGTGTAGAAAGCAGATGTAGAAAATGCAGCGTTGGAAGCAGAAAGTTTATTGTTGCCACAAAAATCTAGGATGATGTATGAGAAAAATTACCAGTGGAAAAGCATTAAGAATATATCAATGGCGTGAGTGAAAATATACTTCTGGCATATTTTTATGAAAAGTAGAAGAAGGCGATGCCATCGTCATTATGGTCGTATTATTCGATGCTGAAGCGTACGTTGTTGGTGAATGAAAATTGTAACATTTCTAAATTCAGCAAGTTAACCATTTTATTAAATGATGATACAAAGCTAAAAAGTCCAAAATCATGGAGTCAGATGACATGATAATGTCAACATCATAAATTTCTGACAGAAGCTTCTGATGTCTATTTGTTGATGAATGTTATTGCTATTTTTGGTGTACATGGAGTGACTAGGTCCGATGAATTGTATAAATTAGAAGTGTTTAATGTGGACGACAGAAAATCGGTGATAATCGTTTCATTATCTGATACTTAAACCAGGCAGGATAGGTCGTTTTGTATTGCTGACAAGAAAAGTGCAGCGAGTTTCTTGGAAATTGTGAGAAAGTATATTGCCTTGCACCCCAAAAACATACAGTTGACAGAAGCAAACATGAACCCTGGGTGGGCGTGTCCTTGTCACTGTAGTTGTATTTTCATCTCACTTATGCAGCCACTAAAATTGATATTATCGTTAACATTGGCTCGTGATTGGCTGATTGTGATAACCTTGAAATTAGTTGGCATATTTTCCGCGGACCATGTTTGCTTCTGTCGACTGTACCTCATACTAGGTTTTTTGTGAATTACCGACAGCAAAAGTACACTACTTATATATATAATATATATACAATTATTATATAATTTCATATTGTGATACAAGTAATTTTTTTGTGATAACTAGCAAAACAGTCAATGCAAAGCCCCACATCACATTTTAGACATTGAGTTCTTGTCGAGCTCTTACAATCTCTTCCAGCACAACGCCTTCGTTTGTTGTTGGGAATTTTCTCGATAAGATGGTCCATTCTATCGTACCTTATTTCATTATCTATTATCCGTGCATTAGAGGTCGCAGATGGTGTTCTACCAGGTTCTTTGGGAGCTGATGAATATATTTTTAAGTATACTTGTACTATAGTTCTTCTGAATTGGAGCTCTGAAACCAGATTACCAGATTTTCTATGTAAATACCGCGCATTTTGAACTGAAACGTCGATGAGCCAAGTAAACAGTGCCCTGTACCATTTCCTATTGAGAATCTGAATTCTATATTGACCAACGTTTTGGTCCATGCGATCAATGCCGCCCATCTTTTTATTATATTCTGCCAGTTATGCAGGTCGGTTGACGATTACATATTGTTTTTTGTTAGTAACGTTTGACATTTGAAACAGGGTTGTTGCTATGCACAGATAGAGTCGGGTAGATCTTGCGCGCAGCCGCAGACCTAATCTGTACATATATTTCCTCAGCGGTTCTTCTTTTTCATCTATCAGGCTTCCGTCAGCAGTTCTTATTTCTGCATCTGCAAGCACCTGCCGTTTACTCAGATTGTCAAAGTCTCCACCATCATTTTCATATCCGG
Organism: Ophraella communa; assembly: GCA_035357415.1. Lineage (NCBI taxonomy): Eukaryota > Metazoa > Arthropoda > Insecta > Coleoptera > Chrysomelidae > Ophraella > Ophraella communa. Next base: position 17,869,534 of record CM068987.1, read on the forward strand.
AGTCTTCATCCGTAAGAACTGAGGGGCCTGGGGGAGCTATGAAGATTGTATCGACAGAATTTTCGATATTGTCACTATCACCAAAGGCTATATCCAGTGCTTCTTGGACACTCAAACCTTTTTGGAGAATGGCAGCAAGAATCCTGTGAATATAAAATAAAGATGTAGGTATCAGGAAAAAAACTAACAAAATAAATTTTGGAAGATACGGATCGATAGGGAAAGACAAGAGCTTACATGAGCTCCTAGCGTTACATATATGTAACACACTGATTTGCACGGCAATAACTGGAGTATAAAGTAAAATACGAAACGCCACATGCATAAACAATATGAATTAACTATATTTGTATACATGTAAGTGTGAATTTTTAGTCTACACGAAGAATTAGTAAATTTATACTTACTCTTTATCGACAAAATCCATATTGCACAGTTATTTCACCAATGCTTGTTTTTAACACGCCACAAAATCAAACAGTTTGGAAATATAATCTCAAATTTAGTTACCACAGATTATCTAATGTATCTAGAGGGGAAACTGCCAGGATTGCAACCTAGTATGAGTTTGGTTACCAACTTGAGAAAACAAAAGTAGAACCCTTCTGCTGTTACATAAATGTTACGCTAGTAACTAAAGGGTTAAACGAGAGCCCCCTCTATGCTAAATAAGTAGCAAAGGGCTATCTCTTTGCCACTAGTTTATTCTATATTTACTTTTAGTAGATTTGCCTGTTTTGATAGGCAAGCTGTCTTTTGTAAAACAGCTATTTCGCAGGAGGACTGGTTCTTTCTACCGAAAAAAAATCTTTTTAAGTAGAAGATTATACAGAGCTGAACAAAATAATGGCACATGTTTAAAACAATTGTCAGACAGATATCAAAATTTTAACATGACGTCTCCCAGTAAATCTGTAAAGCTAGCGTTGAGAAATTTCGTCGCACTGGTAGTGTCAACCTAGAGGCTCTACAGGTGATCGAAGGGCGTGTGTTTAACTAAATAATCCAATCTCCGTAAAGAAGTCTTGTACGATTAGCATCAAAGTTTTTATCAATGAATTATATCATGAAGCCATATTTCTATTCCTATTTTTTGTTTAATTTGTTCTACTTTACTTAACAAAGAACAAACGGTAAAAAATTCAAAGTATGTTTGTTATTTTAAAAATTTGATCAATAAGAAACTTTCTTTTTTTCATAACTGCTTTTATTACTTAGATTTTAATTAAATTTAGCTTAGAAAAACTTCTTGGCTTCTTGTAAACTAGTTTTACGATTACGAACAAAATAAACACCCTGTAGAATGTCGTTTAGAAGGAAACCTGTTTTTCTCAATGCGGAATTAACCGATTCCTTTAAAAGAGCAGCAGATTTTTCCGTATTTAGTGAAGCGTTACCACAAAATCTCCATCTTCCAGATGCTTAATTTCTATCAATAGCCATCGGTCAGAACACACACACATAGTACCTACCTTAGTCTACTAATCCGTCATCAAAGGACTACCAAAGACCGTACGGTTGATAGGTCAATGGGCGATGGGTGGACACACACCTTGCGTGAGCCCTTCGTCAGCCCAATTATCGCAAGCCCTTCACTTTATATTCCTCATAATCCCTATTGACTATTGCAATGTCCGATATTCATATTTGTAAGTCTTTATAAAACCATTTGTTATGCCCTCTTTATAGACCTTTGGCTCGTGGCGCGCTGGTTCTTTTTTCAACAAAAAGTGCTGGACACGAGGTTTTGATGCCAGGTGAAGAACAGGAACAACTCGATTTATGTCATGTGTTGAATTTCCTTTAAATTTTTTTGTCCGGCTATTCTCACTTTGTGTAAAGCTGGTCATTTATTTGTTTATTAAAACTGACTAAAAGAATTACCACCTTGTTACCATAATCTACTTAAAATTATTATAAAATTGATTATATTAACCTTTACTTTGTGGAAGTATATCTTATTAGGGATATTAAAAATAAGATTTTTTAAACAAATAATTCAAATCGTCCTATAACACATAACTCATAAATTAGCAACTTATAATTCTATGATACATAGATCATTTTCAATTCCAATAAGCAAAAATAACTTTGATTAAGAAATTGGGATAATAAAAAATAGCTACATCTAATTGCTATTCATTACATTTGAAAAATAAATTAATTAATACTCGTAAGAAAGAACAGAAAATGTTACTAAAACTATTATTTTCTAAACAAACTATAGAAATTAAATGTTATAGAAATATTACATATTGTGAAAATATTTCCAATACAATAAAAAAAAATTTTATCTTCGGCAAAATCTGCCTTAATATCATTTAAAACACAAAATAATGTTGGCACAAAATGGTTAAATGTGAGAACAAAATAACCTAAATTAAAAAATCTAGTGTTTACCAAAACTAATTGTCCAAAACGCTATGCTGTATATATACAGGGTGTACCAACCTTACGACAAAGTTCGGTATATGGGTTGTTTTAGAAGATATCAAAAAATGTTTTTAATAAAAATAGTAGATGCCTTTAGGGTCCATATTTTGAAATTACCTTAAATTATACAGAGTGTAGTATAACTCCGTTACAAACCAAACATATGATTTTTTTAAATGGGAACCCCTGTATATTATACCGAATTCGGACTGCTCACATTTTTTTGAAGATTTTGATATAAGACTACGAGAAATTAACATTTTCTATTTTTATTTCTAATTCGTTACATTATCTCAATACCGAATTCCATAACAGATGGATTGGAAGAGGGGGCCCAAATGATTGGCCAGCCCGGTCTCCCGATTTAACTAATTTGGATTTATTTTTTTGGGGTTTTATAAAACTTCCCCGACTACTATATACGACATGAAAGAAATAATCACAGCGGCATTTCAATCTGTTAACGTTGAAATGCTGAAAAATGTTAGTCAATTATTTGAACTTAGACTGCAGCATTGAATTGATGTTAACGGTGAAGACTTTGAACATTTAGTTTAATATTATGGTTAGAATTATACTTTTGGAGACTTGTTTCATTTAGAATAAATTGTTTATTACAATTTATTATTTTTAAGGATTGTTTTGTAACTAAATTAGTCCCAAAAAGGGAGCCAATTTGTAACTAAAAAACTCTTCAAAAGAGATCCCGGCTAAGAGACCCTCTCCAGGGGGTAGTTCGACTCCAAGTTAATGCTCACTATAGGAAGGATTGGGATGTATAAGTAATGAGGGCGCCACTATCTTTTGAACGCTATCGATTAAGCAAACAAACTACACAAAAACTAAGGTGAGAAAAATAGAAACACCTTGTAATTACTTTAATTAAACAAATAAAGAAGCTACTTGAAATAAAGACCGACCACGCTACACCCTTAAGACTTATAGTCTAAGGTATATAAATGAAACGGTTTTTAAAACTATTGTTTATTTATTGAAACTGTAAGTACTTGCTGATAATGAACTGGAGTTGTAAAAAGTGGACTTAACTTTAGGTTTCTGTGCTGTCTAGAAGGGCAACTTCAGCTTCTTCGTGGAGAGGTGAAAGTTTCTTTAATGGCTCTGGCTGCTCGGGATGTAATAGTATTCTTAACAGCTCAGAAGTGGTTTGAGGGACTGTCTTCACATAGGCGGTAACTGGGCTCTAAATTAGCAATAACTTTACTCCAACTTAGCGATAACTTGGCAATAACTTGGCTCCAACTTAGAGGTAACTTGACGGTAACTTGACTCCAACTTAGAGGGTTGTATCTTTCAACAACCAAAAGGGGAAATTTCACAAGATGAGTACTTAAGGGTTTGTTCAAACTCTTTAGACGAGAGTATTAGTTGAAAAGGATATAAAATTGCTTGGCGATTCATTAAATAGTCTAGCTCAAAACGGAAATTGTGTTTTGTGTCATTTGTCAGAAGAAATGCGTTCGTTATTCAATTGCAAGCGAGGGACGCGTTCTTTGATTGGCCTCGTTCAAACAGATAAATAGTTAGCGTCTATAAGGGGTGTCTTGTGTACATTAGCATTAACAGTGAATCGGGGTCGGTTTTAACGGTAATAATAGCGGTATCGTTTACGGTCGGTAATAGTGCAAGGTGACATGACGATAGACATGTTACAGTTTGTTACATTTAACGTTTATTTCTTTCACATAATAGGTTAATAATTATGGTTTACAATAAATATTACAAAATAACTCTGTTTTCATGAACTTTGGGTATAGGGAATGCTTAACAAAATTTAAAGTTACATAATCGAATATTCTATTTATGATATAAAATACAAGGTGTTCCATTTGAAAGAAGAGAGAAAATGAAAGGTTCGAGTTATCGTCCACCCTGTATACAAGACGGAAAATAATTAATATTTAATAGAATACGGTGATATTGTATAATATTACGAAACTGTGTTAGGCAAAATACTTTTTTTTTCTTGAACTTACAATAAGATACAGAGCGTTGATTTACCTACGATTTTCACACAAACGTGTCCATAACTTCTGAAGGACTCTGTATAACGTATCAAAACCTCATATCAAAATCTTAAAAAAATGTGAGCATTCCGAATTCGGTATGTTTGGTTTGTAACGGAGTTATACAACACTCTGTATAGTTTAAGGTAATTTCAAAATATGGACCTTATTTTTGTTAATAACATTTTTTGATATCTTCTAAAACAACCCATATAGCGAACTTTGTCGTAAGGTTGGTACACCTTGTAGGTCAAACAAAAAGAAATTTTGAAGTAAGATTCAATAAACACTTAAGAGCATATCGATTACACAACCAGATAAGTCAAATTATGCAAAACACCCTACTTGAACATCCAACCTCACTCATACACACCAATGACATCCAAATACTATACACTTGTGATAAAAAACAAAATTTAGCTTTTCTTCTAGAACTCAAAATAAAAAGACACCTATCAGATCAACAATTTGTTGATCTTTGTTAATGAACAAATAAATCTTGGAAGTTATCCACTATTAAAATGTTTATTTTGAGTATTCATTTTTTACATAGATAAGACGTAATTGTAACGCAACTATATTAAATTGTTGTAAAGATCAGCTTGATATAATTTTTCCTGGTTTTTCTTTATCATTGCACAGCTATACTGATCTTAGAGGAAAATATATCCAGGATAATCCCCTAGGGCTAATAACATCTAGGCTTTAATATTGTTATGACTTATTACTTCAATACTTGGTCTAGTCGTAACACTACTTAATCAATATAAGATAGCTACCTTAAAAACAAAATGTAACTTAAATATGTCAATCTGAGGATATTAGTTTTTAGCGAAACAGTTGTTATTGAGTTTAAGTAAGATGAACTTCCACAAAGTAGAGGTTACTACAATCAATTTCATGAAACAAGTAATTTAAAATTAGGAACAATTGCTTACACCTAATGTAATAAAAAACATTATTTTTATTGTTCTCAGTAAAAGTAAAATTGTTATAACTAAATATTTATATTGACATTCTACGATAAGTAATCAAAAATTCTTTGAATTTTTTTTTCTGTTTTGACGGATCTATATTTATACTGTTTGATTATTTTATACACACTTGGAATAGATTCTCAAAATTTAATACAACGTCATATTATTTTTTTAGAAAACCCCCAACAAACGCAGGAATATTTCAGAGAAATGTTATTCTTCCCAGGTGGTGTGTATTTTAAATAGAAAAATGAGATGAAAACAACATCTAATTCTTCTTTTTGATTTACTTGTAACAAAAAATGAGTGAAAACCACGTTATGAGTTGTCAGCTGTTTTATATTATTTCAAGGATGAGAAAAACTGACATCAAGACGAGAAAACGCAGTGGAATCGGGCCATATTGAAAACATGATATTCGATTGTGAGATTAAGATTTTGACGGGGTCTGCTCATGCTAGTATGCGTGATAAAACGTATAAGATAGAAGTAATATATTACTACTTATATAGACAATTGAAATATTGAAATCACTAAATTCAGATTACATATGATAAGTGGATGATTGAAAAAACTGATTGTAACTACTGTAGGGGACAGTTCATGTAATTTTGGCTTTATTTGTACACACAATAATGGGTCTGTAACAAAGTTTGGAGCAGTGCAAAGTATCCACCCTAACATTCAACATGAAAAGAATCACGCAATTTATCTCTCACAGGTACGTAGATCAACAGAGAGAGACTTAACTGCACAGGAAATCCAAGGATTCAAAGTCCTTGATGAGACGTTCACTAATATTTAAAATAAATCTTAATAATTCCAAAGACATAACCTCACTTCACTCTTATACGTAGTCATTCAAATTATGTTACTGGTATAATATACTGATTCTATTTTTTTTATAAATAACTGTCAGAACTATCAGCCTGGCAGCTGACGTCCCGACTTTTGGGGTCTATTAATTTAATTTTATGAAGATAATAAAAAAACTCTTCAACCAGTGCCCAGATAAAGTTGACATACCTAAAGATTGGAACGAAAGTCGTAGAATCTTGCTCTTTAAAAACTAGACTTAAAAAATTACAGACCTATAGTTGGTGCAAAACAAAATTTGATTCACGTCATTAATTTCGTCTTAATTACCAAGCATCGTTCCCAACTTTCAAATTAAATGTATATTATTTTGTTTTGTATTTGTCATTTTGTTTGTGGTTTTTGTGTTATTCTTTCTTGTTATTTTGAAATATAAAAAAACTGTTCTTTTAAGAATAAAAACAGTGTAATAAGTGAAAAAATGCCAAAACCACTAAATAGTCGCTGCAAAGAACTGGTAGCTCCTTTGATAAAGTTTTTTGAAAGAGAACGAGACAATGGTTGCTCTTTCATACCTGTTGCTGCTGTTCGAGAGGTTAGTAAAAAGTTATATTAGACAAAATATTATTTAAGTTAAATAAAAATACAAATGTTTTCACGATATCCACAGTATATTGTGGATATCGTGAAAACATTTGTGTGTTTATTTAACTTAGTTATGGATATCCATCAAGTAACAGCCAATTCAATCAAAAACATTTTATTTTAGCGTGTGGCAGCTGCACTCAATCTCTTCAAATTTAGAAAAAATCTTGTATGCAATACGTGACGAAATGAAATTTTGTGTAACGCGTGAGATTTTTGCGGAACGAACGAAGTGAGTAACTGAGGGCAGAAATAGCTATTATTTTATTTTATGAAATAGTTTTAATATTTTATACATTTTATTCCAGATATTGCGATAAGAATAAATGATTTAAATAGATTTTTTAGTTTGTCATCTAGATTATTTTTAATATCTTTTCCTACCGGCTGCAAAAAATATTCGGGTTATATTCAATTAACTAAAAAATAATGGTTCTCTTTGAATATAAGCCTGCCGTCTTTCGGAACGTACAGTATAAACAAAAACGAAAATTATGAAGTTAATCTTAGGAAGATTTCCTCTCTATCACAACGCCGATTCTTCTTTCTGATTCTTGTAGCAAGCAGGTCATTGACATCGGTTAGTCACCCTTACCCCAGTGAACCATCGGCCAGTCGCATACTGACCGAAGAAGATGAAGAACTCGAAGAATAAGCGCGACTCTAGGTCGCGCTACCTCTCCCTTCGACCTCTTGTTCAAGGAGGTGGCTATCTGACCTACATTCGTTCACCAGGAAGCGTCGCGATGTTCAGGGTCATTGCTCCGACGACGACGGATCACTAAACGCGGAAATCTTGGTAATTCAGATTTTTTGCAGAATCTAATCTCCGAGAACGTTGTGACTCGACGGCCAGAAGAAAATGCTCGTGTCCAGATGTTGGAAAACTCTAGTATTTTGTATTAACATCGTGCATTGCATTTCCTTATATTTTATATTCTATTGAAAAATACTACGTAACAGAAGTAGTTTAATTATCAATATAATAATTTTATATTTTAAGATTTATTGTTAACATTTTTCAGATTCATTATTACATAATACCGGATAAAAATGTGTCTTGCCTTTTTTCAGTTTATGTCCAAATTGTATGTAATACTGTAATATGCGAGGTAATATCTCAGCATTTTTTGGTCCTTTTGAATTATTATAGTTTATTTGTTAGGAGTTGGCAGCTAAGAAAAGTCATTAAATCGTAAAATGTTGTAAACAAGACCCTAAATCAGTAACGCACGTAGTACTTATTTATATCGGTATTAAGAAATTTCTTTTAATCATCATATTTTAATCTTCCTAGGTAAATGATAAGTAGTCATAATACGATATTTAGAATATTTTGTTTTTTGATTTTAACGAGAATAATTGTGGTCGTTAGGGGTGTTAAGGGATTAAGGTAGCCCTGTGTATAATTGCAAAAACAGGTACGTTATTGGTCTATAAACTGAGGATTTGTTTATATCCTAATACATAAGAATATAGGTACTCGTTAGTGTTGGTGGTTTATATTGTTATCAATTTTTTTATTATTTTACTCCAAGAACATGTTCGGTGGTGAAAATGATGTCAAGTTCGAGTTTTGTTCCAGTACAAGTGGCTCTTTTAAAACAAAGTTCACTAATATATGAAGATGCATCATCATCATCATCCAATATGACCGGTGTTAGTAAACGAAGTATCTATCGATTTTTAAGTGAGAGATGACAGGGAAATGTTAGTGAACCAAAAAACATGCAGGAAAAAACGTCATTATTGTCGTTAACTTTAATAGAGATTTCATTAGAAGACAAGTCCATTATTTGTACTTAAATAAAGACAAAGTAATGACTATTATACTCGCGGCAGAAGTAGATACGATTTCCAAATTTGGAGAAATTCTTTATGAGAAAAGAAATTGGTTTTAAGTATGAGTCGCATAAAAAAATTGTGATTGAGACAGAAGAAATTATTTGCTGGAGAATACAATACTTAAGAAATATTAAAAGTTTCGGAGCAAGGGAAGAACTATCTTTTATTTAGATGAAACATGGTTTAATGAAGGACACACTGTTTGTAAAGCATGTATGGATACCAATATTTCAAATTCGTCAGGTATTCTTGGAAGGATATTCAACAGGTTTAAATGCTCATCGAGGAAAAGATCTCAGACTAATAATCGCACACATTGGCAGGGAACATGGTTTTGTAGAAAATGGGTTATTAAACTTTGTATTAAAGTCAACCAAAGATTACCACGAGGAAATTACTTCTGATGTTTTTGAATATTATTTTTCCCAGCTATTGGACTTTTTGCCAAGTGTTGCAGTGATTGTCTTAGATAACGCCAGTTATCATTCAAAACTGGTAGAAAAGGTACCAACGACGTCATGGAAAAAATGAGATATTAAAGAGTGGCTCCAGAGCAAGAATATTTCCTTTGACGACACCATGCTGAAAACGGAATTACTGCACTTGCAAAATGCCACAAATTACAATGTAACAGGTATGTAATTGACGAAATGGCAAAGGAAAAAGGAATAACTGTATTATATTTGCCACCTTATCACTGTCAATTTTACCCTATACATTTAATATGGGGACAGGTAAAAGGTGAGGTGGCAAGAAACAATAAAACATTTAAATTTAATGACGTTAGACAACTTTTAATATATTTTTTTGGAAACGAACCACGGGAAAATTGGATTAATAAAAATCCAAATATAAGTTTTTTTAGTACAAAAAGTTTTACTTTGAAATACTGCAACAACAGGTCGTTATTACGTATTCTTTACACTTTCCAAAATTCAGAATTCAGTATTTTCAATTTTTAACTAGATAACAATCAAGTTTACGGACATAAATTAAATTTTCGTGAGATCAATGTCGCTGTCACTTTAATTTATGTTAAAGTTTCATTAATGGCATGGACAAAGTATTCATGAATAACATGCTCAAGTGGGAGGATGATTTTTCAATATCATATTCGACTAATTAAAATAAGTTAGCATTTTGCAGGAGTAATTTAATCAATTTAATGAAAGTTATCTTTAATTATACGATTTTTATATTTATCTGATCATTTTAAAAATAAACTAAAAAATCTATATATTGTTATGCAGTAAGCTTATAAATAGTTAATTTGGCCTGAAACTTTATCAATAGCAGCTTTAATTAAGTAAAAATTGCAGCTATCATCACTAAATTCTTATAGTTTGATGAATGATTGCGCAAAATACCTTGGCTACTAATTTATTTAGAATCTGTAGATAAACGATTCATTTCCTGTGTATGTGCTGATGAAGTAGATTTGTTTAAAATTATGGTATTACTACCAACAGTTTCTTATTATCAATTGCTTTCTTGTAATCTTCTCTTGTATTTTGCTATGGTCGTTGAGTTTTTAAACTTCAAATACAAGATCATTTTCTAGGAAAATTACAGAAATTTAGACTCTTGAATGATTTTTTAAATAGTAAGTTTATGAAATCGCCGTTTTTAGCCTATTGTACAATTTTGAAAACCTGAAAAATAGAGAAAATGGCCCTAAAAATACTGGCGATAACTCTATAGATTAGAATCACCTCTATAAAAATGTTTTTGAAGTATTTTGGGTGAAGGCATTAACAAAATAATATAAAAACAACTTGTGTTTCAATTTCTATAATAATTCTACCTACCTCTACCCCTGTAGGCCTTTAATAACACACAGACCTCAATCAATGTAAAATGTCTTGTAAGAAAAAAACGCACAGCTGTAAAGTAAATAGCACGGCTTCCTCTCAAACCAATTAGCAACTGTCGATAGACGTCGCCGTTTTATTCTAAATTTTCTATTTACGTATTTTTAGGTAAAGTATACGTAACTGGTGCTATAAAGAATTTAACTCACGGAATTACGTTTACATACTTGCCGCTAGGCGGCTTCATGTGCAACTTTTCCATTAAATAAAAGTTAAATGCTTTTTACTACACCAACTACCTACGTCATATATTTCTTAAATAGTTATATTAAAATATCGTAGGTATAAATAAAGGGATTAAATAATTTACTTAAAAATTTGGAATAAATTTGGAACCCCTTTGATACATATACGAGATCCTGCTATAAATGTTCATAAAAGTTTTTTAATTTGTTTATTACGTTTATTTGTTGTTGATAAACTTCTTTTTTTAAATTAATTTAGATATGCCTGTTTTCACAGTGAACAATCGATGTAATTAACATAGGTTATGCATTTTTTTACGTAATTTGTTTAATTGTTTTAGACAAATAGAAAAAAATAGAGAAATTTTAAACATTTTTTTGCTATTTTGTTCTTCAGAGACAAAGATTATTTCCAATATTTTATTTATTTCAATAGAACAATAATTATTCACTGTATATTATTACTATTATTGCATTATTTTATACAAAATAACTGGTTTAGGATTTTTTCGGAATTAAAACAATGCCGTTTCTTGTTATAGTAAATAACAGACTTTCACTATATTTTCCAACTTTCACGAACATTTCTCTTCCGGGAAAGTTACTTGACATACTTCGCAAAAGCCGAGTCTATGCGGTTTGATGTTTGATGATTATTAGATAGAAAGAAAAAAATATGTTTTATATACAAAAAAACTTATTTAAAATAAAATAAAACCAAAAATTAGTCTTATTATTTTAAACAATAGCAGAAAAAATGACTGTGTAATTATGTTAATTATTAAAGTGTAAATAAATTTAGCCATTAAAAAAAGTAAATACTAGTATCTATTGGATTAGAGAATTTTCTTTATATGCAGACATATGAAATATATTTTTTCTACGCCTATGTCTGTAAATGTCAAAAATCGCACTCTAGCCATTGTTTGTAAGTGGCATTTAATGCAATACTGGTGCACGTAATGAGGTCTCATAACATACACGTGCGTTTAGGAAAAAAACTTAAACTTCTTTGTTTATTAAAATAGCAATGAAATTTTATCTGCATATTACTTTATTTCGTCTATTTACATACTTTTTTAGTCAATTGGAAAATATAAAAAAGCTATTAGTATTAGTTAAAAACATTTTAAAATGAAAGAGTAATGTCTCTAATGTTGGAATTACATTTTAAAATTTCTGTTAGTAGTGAAAATGAAATTTTAATCGTAATTTGACATTTTTGATTAAGAAAATGCCATCCTACCTTTAACCCATTTTCGAATGACAGGTACAGCTCTCATTTTTTAAAATGGGAAGTACAGCCTTGTGATGTAACGTTTGAAAGGTCTCTTTATGTTCGATTTAAAAATGTTATCGCCTTTTAGTTTATTGCAAAAAATTACGCTAGAATATAAAATACAGGGTAATACCAAACGTACCAGATGCAATTTAACTCAAATACAATTATTACAAGCCATCTACGATCCAATTCCCAGGAAAGGGCAGATGGGAAACAAATAAAGAAAATATCATGTATTTCAGGCAATTTAGTATAGATGCTGTGTAGAAGTTAAGAAAAATCAAACAAAAATTAGGGAAATATTTTTTCGTATATTTGGTATTAACATAAAATCAATTAATATTTATTTAAACCAACATATAGACAATAATATATTGTTTTAAAATACCCATTTCATATAAAAATATTTTTATTGTGGTGAATAATAGAATATTATTTGGTCTCACATAAGAGGCCCGAAAGTTTTTTGAATGGATCAAAAACAAGTTTTGTTTCGCATTTTACCAAAAATGGTAGAACGACAAGATATAATTAAAATTCTAGTATGCAATGTTAATTCCTAAATGGGTAGCACTTATAATAAACAGAAACTAAAATTAAAAATGTATTTACAGAGTGGCTAAATAAAAAAAGTTTTAAAATGTTTTTCAGATAAAGGTGTGATGAAAATAAATATTCTTTTCTACTATTTCTATTCCATTAAATATTTTTTTAACTTCTCCAACCAGATATTAGCTCGTGTATGCATATTTTTATTATCCTGTGCTATGATTATTGCGTCAATATCTCTAAAATTAGGAAATTTTAATATAATATATAATAAGTAAATTATCTCATCTTTAATTTAAGAAAAATCTTTGGCCAACGAACCTAAAAGTCTTTACTGAATCTTAAACCTTTTATTGTATTTGATCACCCTATAAATAAAAATTTATATTAAATAGATCAATTAAAATAAATAAATTAGTTAACTAAAATAGCAATTTAAATGATTCAGCAGATTGAGTGAATATCTTTATCTTTCTGAATATTTTTATTGATAATTAATTCATAGCTTTTTAAACAAATATCAAACTGTTTGTTAATGATACAAAAAATTAAAATATTAAACAATAAAGCATATCCAGACTAAGTGCTATTTATGTGAAAACACCAAAATTATCTTCACTTTACTAATTCTAACCTAGGCGCTTTGTTTGATTACATGCTTTCCGTTTTTTATTCGAATATCTAATAAAAAAGGAATAATACAACCATAACCTTGTCCTTGCATCTTCATCTTTATTAATTCTCATAAGATTTTAACTTAATCCAACCATCATGCAACGAGTCTGTTTTTTGTGAACTCTTCTAGCAAATTTACCTCAAATCATCCCACTTTTCTTAGCTCGCAGCCCATCACCAGGACATTCCTATAACTCCCCATTAAAAAGCTATTATTAACTTTTCAATTACTTAAATATTTTTATCTAAACCCCCCCTAACACATGCCAACTTGAAGGAGCTGCCAACTGGCATCTTTATCACCTACTTCAAACAAGTATTGACGAGCTGATAGGTAGACTCAATCTCAGAAGGACGCTCAATGGTCCAAATCTGGCACAAACAATTTGGCTTTTCTTTCTCAACCTCAAATTAAAATGTATCACCTCTTAATGACAGCCATTAACAAAAGAAAGACCTAGCTAAGCCACATAATGAGAAAGGACAATTACAACATGTTAAAATTAATAATTGAAGGAACGATATAGTTTGGCCGAATAGAAGTTGGCAAAAGACAAGGGCTTGGACAGTCAACAGACAAGAACGTTCAACAATTACTAAGAGCAACACAAAGTTGGGAAGATTTTGATATATTGTTCGCAAACTTCCAGTAATGTAGTGCATTAGATGCATTAGATGATCCATCAGATATATCAGCCTCAAATAATTGCAATTACTATGATTGTGATTAAAGATTGCCTTAAATATTCAAGAAAAAGTTAGTTTTATCACATTATTATAGTTTTACTATATTAAATCATTACTAAGTATAAAACTGGATTCAATAATCGTTGATCTTTTCTTCTTAGAGTACCATTTCGCTCTAAATATAGGCAGATCGTGGCAATGATCACTTTATTGGCTGCTGAGCGCAAGTTTTCAGAAGATTCCCCAAATTAGGCTTCCAGGTTTTGCAACCATTATATACTTCTTCAGCCGAGTTCTCACTGATCAAAAACTTTTCTGCATTTGATGGTAATCATAATTTCCAATGGTTTTTTCAGCTTACTAATAACTTCTTGGTTTGTCATTCGCAATGTGCTATCTGCTCTGTATAGCAGCACTAAGTAGCATGTCTCTGTTTTGTTTCGAGTGTTATATTTTGCATCTTGTTGAAGGCTGTTTTAACATTATCTATAAAGCAATTGATTTTCGGTGTTTATTATAAAAAAGCAAGATAATTAATTTATACTTCGCTTTGGTAAGTATTACACTTTTTTCCATTATAAGTCACTGTAATGTTTGTCTAAGCTAATGTCTTCGAATACATTTGAGTTTCCTGTATAAGCACAATACCAGTAGATTTTTTTGTTAAGTAATAGTTTTGCAAATTTTTTGCAACAGTCTGTACAATCCTTATAGGTACTACCTCCTGAGTATGCTGTTCTCACGATACATCACCTTAAAGAATCCGCATACAGGACCGTCATAAAATTATTACATTCAAAAAGGTAACGATTTTTTAATCTGCTTAAGAGTTTGTGACATTATAAAGGATATTTAATCATTTTCAACAAAATTTTGGTGACTATCATAAATAATAATTTTAAAAGCATTTTGATTTATTTGATCAGTATAGTCTAGACTCTAAACTCTGAATCAGCTTCCACGTAAAGTCATTTTAAGGTAGCTCGAGTCAGGTAAATGTATATTATAGGTTTTACTTATTCTTTTTTGATTTATATTCAGAAAGTATAAAATATTGTTCCTTATAGAATTCAATTTAAAAATCAAAAAACTTTTTTAAGTTTCTGTAAGTTTTTGTTTTAGAAAACTCCTAGCAGTTTATGATTAAAAAAGTATTTTTACAAATATCGTTATTGGTGTTAATAACATTAAACAAAGAACTTTGTTATAAAACATCCACTAGGTAAACTTTTTTTTAAACAAATAGTGGATGTTATTGTTTAATAATATATTACGTAACTAGAGTTGTAAGTAAACCATTAAGCACGAAGTCAAAAAGTTTGCGCACGAAGTCGTGCAGTGTCGAGTGCGTAAATTTTACGAGTGCGTAATGGGATTACAACTCGTATAACGTACTATACTTTTTCTACGCCCATCTATTTTATTCTATGAAATAAAGGATATCGCAATTATTAAAACTTTATTATAATAATTATTAATAACAATAGAACAATTATTGTAAGTGGGTCCCTTATGCCTTAACGGTGATGAACGGTTTTCTATAATTGTAACGTCAGAAGATGACGATTGATAACTATTATTGGTAATCGCTTTCGATATCCGTGAAGCGTGGTTTTTTAAATTTTTATGGGACTAATTCACATAGCCTTTCGCCACTGTAGAAGATTGCCAGCCACCTAGTCGCTTTAATGATAGCATATTACCCCCTGCATCAACTAATATACTAGCTGCCTATCTTCTATAACAATGGCCAGTATATTGCTTTGGTTCCGACAGCTGAAGGTGTTCAGGAATTTTACGTGGTGTACTACCGATTGTGTTTATCCCCACAACCTATTTTGTACATTTTCCATTTCTGTAATTAACAAATAAAGGAAGTTCCACTCCAGGAGGATATATATATATACTTTTGACATATGGTAAAAAACGTATCTGATACTACTTACAAATGAACGTCTCGTTTTAGTTTTAGAATCTGGAATATTAATTACAAACGAATTTCCTGTATATATTCCATTTGACAACAAATGGTTATCGTCCGGAGCATCTTTCAGATACGTTTAAATTTGTTCTGTAGACAGGATTTTCGATTTTTCACTTTTAAATCCATTCGATCGCTGTTTCAGTAGGGTGATTAGTTTTGGATAATTTGATATGTTAATGTTATTATTAATGATAACAATACAGGAAATAAATTTCTATAAGGTGCAGTCAATAAAAAAACTGAAAAAGTGGAAAATTGTTTCCACCTGCACCCAGGGTAAGAAAACTTAACAGTTTCTATACTTAACAGTTTCATAGAAACTGTTAAGTTTCCTTACCCTGGGTGCAGGTGGAAACAATTTTCCACTTTTTCATTTTTTTTTGTTATTATTAATGTTTAGTGTAGTTCTCAGCATCGAATAAATGGCCCATAGTGAAGATGGTCTCATAGTTTTTGATATTTCTTTAAATTACGGAAGGAAAACATTCTCCGAAAATGATTTTACGTTGTGCTTGTGTCGCCAATCCATAAGTTTTTGATAGGTAATTTCGTCTTTCTTCGCGGTAACAAATTTTGTGTGGGATCTTGAGCTTCTTCTAGTATCTCCAGTGGAGTGCTCATAATGTCATCATTTTCACTACTAGAACACATTGTTGTAGGCGAAGTTGAGAAAATATTCATTCGCACACAAAACTTGACAGTGTAAATGACATGACGTTTATTTCCATAACATGCTATGAGAAAATGAGAAATTGTATAATGTGTTGCCGATATTTAGGGGCATTACTCTTTTAATTTAAATGGAATGTCTCTAATATTAATAGTTCTTTAACGTTTTTCTATTTACTAAAAGTATGTATATCGACCAAAATATTATTGCAATTTGATTAAACAAGGATATATGTAAGTTTTCTTATCTAAAGGCACGTGTATGTTATGAGATCTTAGTACGCGCATGTTATTGTTAAATGTCACTTTGACGTTTACAAACATGGTCGTAGAAAAAGTTCTAAATAACAGTAAATTTTACAAAGTGAGGATCAGTTCAAGAAATTACTTTTCATTACGTTGTTTTCAAAAGTATCTAATGACATCGCATTTAATATTTATTTTATTTATGGATGAATACTATAAAATTAACTCACGATCCTACAAATATTGCATTTTTATTGTAATACAAAACACTTTCTGTCTGCAATATTATTAAATATATTATTTATTTGTTTTGATTAATTAGACAGTCTCCTACTGTGACAGGAATCTTGGCCGGATAGCTCTAACAGCTGAGGTCACAAATTATACAGAAGTAAAAAATAGAACATCCGATTGGTTTACTTACATTTGTTTTATTAGTTTTTTGTTGAAGTTTTGCGTCTTCTTCATACTTTATTAGTGAGTTTATTATTTTGAACAAATAAAAAAATGGGGCCAATTCGTAAAATGCGAACAGACCCCTTAAAACTACTATTTTATGAATTAACATTTCGAAAATTATAAATAATTTGGTAATTTGATGTATTAAACCTTAGTTTATTGACTATTGGGAAATACTTAAAAGAATAACGAAGCATATAGGAGACTTCCCCATTATAGATGAAAGATGTGCGTGTCACACAATCTAACCTAACATAACCTGACTTTGGTCATAAATATCTAAATTTTGATCTAGGAAAAAATCAAATAAAATTAGTAGTGTCTATTACAGTTAATTTAATTCTATTTGTGTTTTGACTCTTAGAATTATTACTAATATTTTCGCATTGCTACTAAGATGCTTTTCAAATTCTTTTATTTGCTTTTTTATTTCTATTTATCACTAATGTAGACAGGTGATTTTAAAGCTCATCATCATCAATATCTAAAGGCGACACCCATCGTGAAGCATCTCTTTCTAATGCTAGTTTCTTTATCTGATGGTAGTTCTTTGATGAACACCTGTATCTTTCCAAACATTGTACGGAGAGTAAAGCAAAGCGATGTTGTCCAAAAGTCTTCAGAAAATTACTGTTTTGAAAATTTATTAATATAAATTTATTTTAAAGACTTATATATACATTTTTTTTTAAAGTTATTTTAATTTTTTTATATTTATATCAATATTTGGAATCATTTTACATTGACAGGTTGTGTAAAAAAACACTTTCGAATAACCTGAAATCCTTTTTTTATATTTTTGTTTACACAACGTTAATAATGCTGAACTTGTAGTTTACAAAAATAAAAAAAAAAATCTTATCGGTTGTAACACGTGTAGTTTGGAATAAAAATGAATATATTTGCATAAAAATTATTAATTTTCGATTGCCAAATAATGATAATTATCATTCGGTGGACGTTAATCATAAAATAGCTTAAGGCAATCGAAAGCTAATAAATAAATTTATAGAAATACGAATCTGTATTGCTTTCTCTTGGAAGCGACTCTGTCGACAATTCCAAACTTCCTCCTATCGATTTGGACAGTGCCTTCTGCAACTGGCATCTCTCAGTTGACCGAAAGAGATGTGAAACTAGAATGGCAGAGTATTGACCTCGCGAAGTTAGTAGGTCAGGGCTTGTGTCGGACAATGAACTCCCAGTTCGCGGTCATTTACCATTCGCCAGTTTAAAACTCATCGGGGTTGCCAAAGTTCCAGAAAATCCTTAATTTGATATGTTTAAGGAAACCTGAAATTGTAATGTAGTCGCAGCTGTATATCAAATAGAAATTTAATATTGATTTATCTACACGGCGATATGGAATGCGCTTTACATACGTTGTTTAATTTTGCAAAACTAGAAACTGTAAACTATAATAATTAACCTCTTAACTTTTATAATATTTTCCTGCTTAACCAATCAAGATCCAATTTTTTGAGATTCTTTTTGGTTTATCTATCCAAAGGGCAAGAAGTCTTCCTCTATTTCGTTTATGGATAATTAGTAGGTCTCCATTCAATAAACTTCATTATCCAACTCCTATCTATCATCATTATCATCATTTTAGGCTTCTTCCATCCATTGTCGTACATAGGTATCCCCTTTTTTCTTTAGTTTTTTCAATCTTGGATTTTATTTATTCATTCTAGATCTGCTGTTCTTTTAAGGTAATTGTGGTGTTCCTCTGGGTGATTTTCCTCTCCATGGTCTTCATTCTTGAATTTGTTGAAGTATTCCATATATCGTCAGGTTTACGCATGGTATGCCTTGCCCTTTTCTATTTTAGATTTCCTACGTGCTCTTTCACATCTATCAGTAAAGTTTTTTGTCTGAGATGTTAATTCTCTATCTTCTATCATTCCATCCTTTATTTTTATATTTAAACATTTTTTGCTCCATTGCTTTTTGTGTCTTGCTTATTCTTTTCATTATGCCCTTATTTAGTATCCACGTTTGTTCTGCGTAGGTTAATACAGGAATCTGCCTAATTCCTAGCTCTATTTCCGCTGTCGGATGGGGTTTTCCGCATTTTATTATTTCTGCGAATACCACATTTTAAGATTATCTTCATATGAAAAATAATAATCGAAATGAGGTTGAACAGTTGAACGATAAACAGTGATTTTAGTTTCAGCAGATTGGTTTTTGGAGATTCTTGCAAAATAGTAGAGTTTGTTTGATATGTTTTCTAAAACATGATGAAAATGATCACCAAATAATATAGAATTGTTAAGTAGAAATCCAAAATATTTAGTTGATGTTACAGTTTTAATTTTCTTTTTGTTAATTGTAATAATAATTTAATTTAAGTTTATATTGTTATATTTATATTTGCTAATTATAAATAATATACTAAGTGACATAAAAATCCGAACACCCAGTTTAAATGATTTTATTTTAATAAAACTTGGTGAATTTATTTATTTTACTGAAATAAACAATTGATAAAATTTTCAATTTTATCAGTTAAAGATTCCTGTTTTTATAATGCTTTTTTAAAAATCCACTAACAATCCAAGCCTAGGGTACCGAGACCTGTACGATTTCGTCAACTTAGTGAGTTTGATATGGGTCGTACAGTGGGACTTCGGGAAGCTGGATCTTTTCAGAAAATTTCAGTTAGAGTGCAAATAATAGTAGACACCGTGGTTAGGTGTTGTCAGGCATGGCTTCGAGATTGCCGTACGCCTCTGGACCTCTCCGTAGAACAACAGACCGTGGAGATCGTCCCCTAAGATTATTGGCCTTAGTGGACCGTTTCTTAACTACCAGGTTCATTGCAGATGAATGCTTTGCATAACACGGAGGACCTATTAGTATGCGAAATGTTTACCGACGAATAAGATGTTTTGGCCTGTTTTCTTACCGACCACACTGGGTCCTTCCTTTAACTCCAGAACACCGACGTAATCGCCTTGAGTGCTGCAGAGAACGGTCACTCTGGGATCAGGAAGGGAACAGTATTGTCTTTAGTGACGAGTCTCGATTTTGTTTAGGCATTCACGATGGTCGGGCGAGGGTTAGAAGACGACGTGGTGAAAGGAGAAATCCACGGTTTTTTGTTGAAAGGCATGTTCATCAAACTGTTGGAGTTATGGTGTGAGGTGTTATAGCTTATGGTTTGAGATCACATTTAATCTTCATCAGAGGTAACGTAAACGCGCATATCCAAGAAGTTTTAGAACCCCATCTTTTACCCTATCTTGACACCCTGGCAAATCCAACTTTCCAACAAGATAATGCCCGACCACATGTCGCATGAGTCACAATAGACTTCTTTCAACATTAATGATGTCACATTGTTACCTTGGCCACCAAGATCTCCCCAATTGAGCACGTGTGGGATATAATGGGTGTAGGAGATTGCTCAATTTGCCACGTCTTCCTCAGACTCTAGAAGAACTTCGAAAGGAGTTGGTGGTTGCCTGGAATGAG
This sequence comes from Ophraella communa, assembly GCA_035357415.1. Lineage (NCBI taxonomy): Eukaryota > Metazoa > Arthropoda > Insecta > Coleoptera > Chrysomelidae > Ophraella > Ophraella communa. Next base: position 17,890,361 of record CM068987.1, read on the forward strand.
ATACCACAGGAGGACATTGACCACGTGATCAGAAGCATGCCTAGGCGCGTTGGAGAATGCGTAACACATCGGGGTGCATCCATACATTATTAAAGGTAAAAGGGCTTTAAAGCAATGCAATCATTTTAAATTTTTTATCATTTACTTATTATGCTTCAGTAAGTACTTATACAAAATTTTATTAAAATAAAATCATTTATACTGGATTTTTATGTCATTTATTATGTGTTTAATTTACAAGTTCTTCTGAAGTTTTTTGACTTCAATGACTTTTTTTTCTTCCCTATAAATGATTTTTAAAATTCATCTTTTAGATAGCTTTCTATATCTCATTGATCAGTCGACTGATTTCGTGTCAGAAGATGATAATACACTTATTGAAAACCAATACTTTAAAACAGGATTTGTAAGTAAACCAAAAGTAGCACCCAACCAAATTGTACCACCTTTCGAAGACATTTTCACCAAAAGGGTGTGTCGATGGATTATCTCCATTTTTAACGATAACTTAAGATGACAGCAATCTTTTAAATATTTTGAATAATTTTCACTAAAGAGAAATTTGATTTGTATGAAATAAGTGAGTTTAAAACAAGATTAGCAGATAATTATTTATATATTTTTTTATAATTAACAAATGGTTGAAATAATTATAATTCTAGTTAATTAGAAAGATTAAACTGATATAACTAACCTACTTTATTTTTATTTTTGTTTTGTACTGACCCTAAAATAAAAATAGTTGCTTATTTTGGCTATAATATTCTGAAGGTAAATATTTGTTTTATATGTAAATTGTTTATAGTCGTTCTATACTAATTTATTAAATTATAGTTGGATGCATACAGAAATTTTATTACTCAAATACCGTGTAATAAAAATATGAAAACTATTTTTACACACTGAACTGTACTTATTGTCATTTGGTGCAGGTTTAAAAATAAACATTTTATATACCTTCTTACGGTGTTCGCCATTACAGAATGTATATTTTGGTAAAAAAATTGTTATTTTGATAGCAATGTTCCGTGTATTTGAATAAAAATCGCATTACTTTTTATTTCTTGCATTTTTTTATCTCCCGATGCTGAAACTTTCACACACGTCGCCGATGAGCTGGTTTTAAAAATCTTTCCTTTGAGGAAGACTTCTTGTAAGATCTCGGACGTTTAATACCCGGGCCAACTTTAATCAGACAAGAATGGAATGTTTGCCAACGCTTCGCAAAGAATCCCAGGGTATACACTGCACTAAATAAAAAACAAATTAATAAATGTTGAATACATTTTGGATATTAAATTTTTTTACAGATAAACGGGAAAAACCCTAGAAAATATCTACAATACCATTAAAAATAAACTGTGATGTAAATCATTATTTTAAAACAATTTAAAACATTAGCAGAAAAAACAATATAATTAATTCACTGTAATTATTTTTAGAAAAAATATAGGCTTGTGCATATCCCTTTTAGATTACTTTTAAAAATCCTGATAATAATCTTTATTAATTAAAAAATATTTTTATGGATTAATTTTTATAATACATATGTTTAAAATGTGCAACATGGCACTACAAACAAGCTTCTTAACATTTCTGAAGAAAACCCCAATCCTTATTATATATTTTTATTTCGACAATATTTTAAAGTTCAAGACTAGTTGTCAAATTTTTCCGAAATGTCATTTAAAAAGTTCTTGATGACGGTAGCTGGAATGCAACCGAAACGTCGAAATAAAAATATATAAAAAGGATTTTGGTTTAATTCCCATAAAATTAACAACAGAAAATTAATTATACCATAGGGAACATGCAAAAGATATTTCTGAAGAACATTAATCATATTTAAGAAGTTGCTGTAAATGCTGAAAATAAGTTATAAATCTTTGCTGCAGTTCTCCAACAGTTTCTGGCATATTTTCAGACATTTGAAATTACAGATTTTCAGACACCGAAACGTGGAAACCGTCCGGTATCAGATTTGTTTGAAACAAATACTTTCGAAAAAAACTGCAATGATCACAATTAGCGAGTTTCAAACCCGACTGATCTATATAACGGCACAATCTATTCTGTTTTGAATTAGGTAACCAATGTATCAAATTTATTCGATGTTTTTTCATACGATATATCGAATTCATTAAAAAATACTCGCTTCCCGATCATCTGACACAGATCAAAGTGTATTTTATGCTAATATCGCTCACATTAATATCGAATAAAAAATAGGAGTATGTATAAATTAAGATGAGCGATATTAACATAAAATATACTTTGATCTGTGTCAGTTGGTCAGGAAGCGAGTTTTTTTTAATTATTTATCATGACAAACCTACGGTTAAAGGGTCGAAGCAGGTAGTGTAAATTTCCTTTATTTTCTCTTATAAGACGTTTATTAGATATTATTTCTATTTTTGATTCGGAATAGGGGTGTACATTTAAAAACATACCTATTGTTATGTAAATATATTTATAATTATCATTCTCAATGTTTGACGTTTGAATATCAGCTTTTAATAGGTTTTTTATGCAATCTAAAGGCATAACAAGTTTTCTTGTAAAAATCTTGATTGGGATTTTTGAACATTTATGTCGTCTTATTCTAGTTTGTTGTGATGGGGTCTTAAAGTCAGTGTGAAATTTTTATTGTGTAACTAAATTTTACAGTATTTTGGGTTGTGTACAACTTACATATAGATTTTTAAGGATTTGCTCACTCTGTACACATACTCTTTCGTAGATTCAGCACAATTTAATTTTTAAATTTTTGGTCAATAAAAATACAAAAGAAGTAATTTGATAAAAGTATTTAAAACAAACATCTTATATTGAATAAAAATATAGTCCTGCAAATAGTTTTATATGTCCTGCAGTAAATAAGACAAATTAAATCAAATGATGCATTACTTCCATAGAAATAAAATGTCTCAAATATCATTCCAATATTGAGCAGTGTAAGTATAAGATACATTTAATTGGAGATTATAATCGACTACCATTTCCTTATTTTAACGTATTTAGTTATCTTATTAAAATTCCTGCACAAAACAACTTTACCATTACAGTTTACCTTATTCCCAGAAATATAATTGTGCTTACTTAACCATTAATGTAGTAATTATTTTTGAGAAAAATCTACCTCAAAAAAAACGTAATCTTATACCATGAGAAATAAACGCAGAGCTGCAGATTTAGAGAAAAAAATATTCGTGATTAGTAAATTATTATTATCTTGATTAAACTATAATTCTATTATTTAGAAAGATAGTTTTTCAATATCTCTATCAAACGGGTACTTTACAAGTTAACACGAAATACCGTCTAATATTCATTGCTGGACAAAAGAATCTTGCAAACTTTTCTACTTTTTTTATTCTTGTGTTTTCTTTATTTCCTTTCTTGTCAAATCATCTGAGAAAAATAATTTATAAAAAAAAGTATAGGGAGACCTAACGGCAGGGTATAACTAATGTACATTAAAGTGGGTGTTATCAATAAATTGCTGATAGTAATAATATATTGAAAATTATTTTACGTCATCTTATAAACTTGAATGGAGTTGGTTTAGGTTAGATTCTATGTGAGTGGCCGATCAAAGTCCCTTCCACTGCGACCTGAGAGATCTATTGTGGCTCATCCTTAGGTTATAGTCGTTCTATCAGCCTTTAGTGAAGGTCATCAGGGTCGTTGGCGACACTTTCGTAAGCTCTCGAGCTCTCGGCAAGATATGCTCCGCCGTTTCATCCTGAGCCTGACAAAATTTGCAGTCTGCACTATCTGCCAGTCCAGCTGAAGACATAAATCGATAAAGTGCATTTTGAACTAGAACTTTCTTATTGCTATTCAATATTGTTTAGTAGTATTTGATAAATTTGATAAAAAAGTTAATTTCTTGGAAAACTCTAATTAAAAAAATTTTAAGATGTAATTTTAGATTTTGTGTACCTACATAACACCTACATCAACCGACTCTCAATGAAAAATGCTGTTGGATTTATCCTTAACAAAAAAGTCATGTTCCTTTATAATAATTATTTAATATTATAAAATACTGAAACTATTACAAAATAAAGTGTAAAATCTAAATCTAGTTTATTAACATTGAAAACATAATAATAGACAAAAAAATTAATAGGTTTTACTTTTTTTCTTCGGATTTTTCATTAGGAATTTCTTCATAAAACTGTAGTTCCTCTCTCAAGTTATCCATTTGTTCAGTAGTTGAAACTCCACATTTTTATAATTTACTTAACTCTATTTCATCAAAAAGGACTAATTTTATGCCTTTTATGTGCAAGTCAACTTGCAATAATGGAGAAAAGGGATTTCAGTTTGTTTTGTAATAATAAAATCCACATTGTTCTACTCTGATCCATTTGACTCTATCTCGTAGATTTACTTTCTGGTAAAGAGTAATGTTTAATTTTTTATTCAAACGAAGTTTAGCCGGGATCTCTTCCAAGTTTTAAAAAAAGTTTTCCACATTTAAGTATAAACTGTAATGATTTCTTGATATTGGTCCGGAATTAAAATTGTCCGAAATTATAAAGCCACATTTGCCACAATTGAAACGCTTTTGATGTAGGTAACTTTGGCAAAACATTGTTTGTTGAAGATCCATAGTTATGTAGCATGATTTTTTGTCACTGGAATTGTTTGGTCTGATTTTTGTGACTTGAAAACAAAATTGTAACAGGACACCTTCATCTATTACGACATGCTACGTGATGTTTGTATGACTTAACACCTTTATCAATAAAAAGGCGTCCATTAATCCCTTTAAGGCGACTATGTTCAGTCAGTAGTCCTATCATAATTAGTAGGTCCTGTCTGCTCATATTGAGCAGCTCCCGAGACCTCTTTTTATAGAGATCTCTTACAAATGCCTTTGAGCCAGCTGGAACCAGTTAGAACGTGTCTTCCGATCTACCCAGTTCGATATTGTTCCTCTGGTTACGCTATTCACTATACCTAGGAATGATTTACATTGAATAATATTCGACTCATTGTCCTGTTTTTGGTTTATATAAAAGTTTTGCGAATTAGAGGGTAACCAATACGGAACAGAAAAACTAAAGAATCTATTACCAAGACATAATGAAACAGCATAATAGATCTGGACAAGCTTGACTAAAAAAAGCAATAGTCTAAATCAAATGTTGAACTGGTATACTGATAGATGTGTTTTGTCAAAAATTCATAGCCATTACGAACAAAAGAAATTTCATCACACAAAACAGCACCTAGAGCTCATGAAGACATGAGTCAGTCAAGTCCATCTGTCGACCTGGGAAAAACACTGCCCCACTGTCCTAGACTTTCAGAGTTTTTCTTTATTTACCTACAAATTTTTGCAATTAATATTTCTCCAAATATTGGAAATCTACAAACATTGCCATGATCTCAAACCCAGAAAGAACTCACAAACCCATCTATTTATTAGCGTTTCCAGCAAAATTCTTATGTAATTGCTTAATACCAAATATGGCAATTCTGATTTACCAGCAGCAATAGCATTGAAAGCTTTAGCATTATTATTTTTATGGATGTGTAAAACGATGTTAGGCACATTGGTCTTATAAGGAATCCTTCTTGGTCCCCCTAGGACTCATTTAAGCCCCTCTATTTTACTTTATCTTTCTATGCCTACGATGTTTCCAACCCCAAAAACCTTACACTTTTATTAGCTATAAGCTGATAAGAAATAGCGAAGCATTGATTATTATTTTTACTCAATTTTCAAAAAAGTACAGAATGTGAAGCATATCTTAAAATCCGTCAAAAAACAAGCCATTTTTCCCAGATCCTTTAAATTGTACTACTCTAATTTGCTGACTGGAAGAATCTTGAACTCTTCCAGAAAGATTACCAAGTGTGTCTAATAGACTCTATACCATTCCTTCGCCCAGATTCTACATTCTGTAAATATCAATTAAAACTCGACCTCAGCTTCATAGTTTACGACAACATCCCCGATCATTTTGACGGTTGCTTACTATGCAGGCTCTCTAGCAGCACATTCTTTTAGCTAAAGAGATTTTTAAAACAAACTTGGTGCCACCCTCTTAATTTTCTTTATAAAATTCCCTACAATGACCTTGCAAAGGTTCTGAAAATATTAACAATTTACTAACATTGACTATGGGTTTACCAAAAAGTTTTTCAAAATCAAAACTACTTGCTGTAGGTAGTTTATTTTTTTTATTGGCTTATTGTAATCTACCTTAACTAATGACTTTTGTCCATTAGAATTATTATTTAATCGATGTTTTATCTTATATTTTATTTATGAGGATAGGTTTTGCTGTAACCTTGACTTGATTTACATACACCCGACACCCTTGAAAGAAATTATTTGGATTTTTACATTGGACTAACAATTATGTAAGTTATGTAAGTTACAAGGCAGCTCGTTTGAATGTAATTTTAAGATATTAGTCTATTTGGAGCATAACGTGTTTTTCATTAATACTCAATAAATATACTTCAAACCTCTTATTTTGTTATTTGGTTGTGGAGTTTCAGGACGGCCCAGCAAATGGTAGCCTGTTTGTTATGGTGAATGAAGAATTTTGCAAAACCAACCATCAAAGTGACTTTTTGGTGACTAAATATCAACGATGTGGTCATCGATTTACGAGAGCAGGAGAAGGAAATAATAAAGCATTCAAAAATAATGTTTTTAAGGTATATCAAGGGAAATTAGAAACCTGCTGGCAGACACTAGTGAATTGATTATCAATCAAAATAAGAACATTAAAAAATAAAACATTTGAACAAAACTTCCACTTTTATTTGACAAATTAACATTTTTAACTCAATGACAGCGGTTTTGATAAACTATCATGTTATGATTGACATTATTGAAGCTACTTTTTGTTTCTTCAAGGTAGCTATGTAGTAGCTAGGATAGGAGGAACCCCAGGTTTGCCTCTTGGCTCGCCGGCACTATTCATAGGAGGTATCTTCTTTATTTATTATGTTTTGTATATATGAATTAAGGAAAACTGAATTGGACTTACTACCTTTCTAAGAAAAGTGCTTGCGCCATAGCTCGCCCAGATACAACAACCGATATCTATGAGAGAGGCTCTTATTCAGGTTAAATTTTATTTTTGGCATACTTCCAATAATATACTTTCCCAACGACCTCTTCTCAAGTCCTTTTATACACTTCTAACCTTCCAAAAATTTCTTGAAGGTTTTATGAATTAATCATGTGCTAGAATACTATATGCATCTCTCTCTCCCTCCTATGCACCACTAGACATACCCCCTTGGTCTACTGAGTATTTTTTTAGAGCACATATAGTACAAATATATCTGTCTTATTTTTTCATACAATATAATTAATTTCTTGAAATTTCTGGTAGGTTTAAATAACATGTTTATGTACTAAATATAATATTGATACATTACATAATAAAAATTATTTCTAAGTACAAATACACAAAATATATAATAAAAGTTATTTGATTAAGGTAATATAAAACAACTTCTGTTGATATTATACTCATTATACCATTATCGAATATTTAAATGTTGCACTATATTGCCACCAGGTAACGCAGAAGCAGTTCCGGAACCTATCGAAGTAGGGCTGTCCTCTCCTGGTGCGTTAAAGAGGAAGAAGCCAGGTATTGCGTATTTTTGGGATTATCTTTGCCATATTCATATCAATTTATGGAGTTTTACCAAAAGTTATTGTCAAGATTATCATTTATAAGATATTTCTCTATAACTAAAAAAAGTTCATTCACTTGGCCGCCTTGTCCGTCAACAAATTTCTTTAACTTAGCACTAAAAAATAAAACTATTTCAACAGTCATTCTGTTCTTCCGTGTCTGCTACAAAATACCGAAACGGGATGTTAGTAACAAATCTGTTTCTCCCTGTAATATGAATTAACCGGTTTCGTCAGCTGAAGGAAATGTAGGTATCAATTCGTACAACTGAACCTTTTCGTCTTTGAGAAATTTTCGGTTGAACGGTGGGAGAGCTATCACTTCCACAAGGACTGAAACTTGGGGAAGGTAAAGGGTTCGGGTTACACTTGAGTTGGTCGTAAAGGTGCTCGGTTTTTGCTCAAACGAGGATGCACTTAACTGTATAAAAAACTTACACGAATATCGGTAATTAAAAATGTAATGATAACAGTTTTATTTTAGTAATAAACTCATTGACAGAATAATGACACTGACAAAATAATTTCGAATGCTTAACTTATCGACGACTACTGACTAGACTTAAACTAGGACTGGTGCCTATGACCAAACATAATACAACTTTACAGTTTAACTCTTCGATACTCCTCAGCACACGTGTTGAGTCCTGTTTGGCATAGCTTAGCTACATGACGACGTAGGGTGATGGTCCGAGTTCGGTCTCCTTCCACGTAGGTCACCCGGACATCCACGACTCTAACTACTCCATCCGTTCCGGGGTAAACCTTGATGACGAGTCCTTTCTTCCAGTCTCCTCTATCCGCTTGGTCATCCAGCACCAGCACCAGATCTCCAACTTTGATGTTGTCTTGGGGCTTGTTCCATTTTGGTCTCAGCAATAAGTTTGGAAGAACCTCCACCTTCCACCGCTGCCAGAATTCGTCTGCTAAGCGTTGAGCGTATCTCCACATCTTCGCTCCAAATCCTATTTCGTTTTGGAAATCTCCTGGGATCATCTTTCCTGGGACACAACGCTGCTTCAGAAGATGATTCGGAGTAAGACACTCTGGAGCCAACATATCCGATGGGGTTAGATCAAGGGACCGATTGTTAAGAATCTCCTCCACTTCTGCGAGGAGAGTTCGCATAGTGTACTCCTTGGGGTGTTTTTCTTTGAGGAGATTGTCTAGAATTCGCTTTGCTGTCCCGATCATGCGTTCCCAAGCTCCTCCCATGTGGGGTGATGCGGGTGCGATGAATTTCCATTCTATTCTTCGCCGATGAAGTTCCTGATTTAGCAGCTTGCGGTCCCATTTGGCAATCTCATCCCGTGTCTTCTTAGGCAATTCAATCCAGGAATCCCACTTTTTCATGAGGCTGCTAGGTAGTTCGTCGTTCCACCCAACTTCTTTTATTTTTCCCTCAAGGGTCTGTTCTTTTCTCCAGGTTTCCTGGAACAGAAGGAGTCCTATTACTTTCAGTGGGGTGAGGAATCCGAGCGTGTCAAATAGACTCATGACGAACGATGCGGCTTCTCTCTTCGTTGGGTATCTTTTTCCTTCTTGAACAACTTCTGGTAGTCTCCTCATGTTAAAGGTAAAGGAATACGTGTCCTTACAAGGATCCCACTTCAGCCCCAATGTCTTTTCCATCGGTATGTCCTCCTTTGACATTATCTCACGTTCCCCCATTGATCGTAATTCTTTTGGGATGCTGTTGATGACCTCAGGGCTGGAACTTGTCCACTTTTTAATGGGGAAGCCGCCTTTTTCACAAATCAATTGGACTTCCTCTCGCTTCCTAATTGTATCTGGAACAGTGTCTGCACCACTTTGGAGATCGTCAACGTACATCTCCTGCAGGATGGCACGGACAGATTCGGGGAAGACCTTCAAGAATTCCATGGCGTTCTTATCTTTCACGAAGATCGCGGATGTAGGTGAGCAAATTGATCCAAAGAAGAGTACCGTCATCACATACTCCTTTGGAGGCGAGTCTCGGTTCATTCCACGGTACAGGATCCGCTGCATATCCCAGTCTTCTGGTCGAAGTCCTACTTGATGGAACATAGCTTCGATGTCGCCCATCAGTGCGATTTTCCATAACCGGAAGCGCAGCAGAATTATCGGAAGTGGGTGAATGAGGCTAGGTCCCACGTAGAAATTGTCGTTGAACGACACTCCGTTTACCTTCGCTGCTCCATCATAGACTAGTCTTGGTTTTTTGTTGGGATTAAAGGCGAAGAAGTAGGAAAGGTACCATCGCCAGTGCTTCATTCTTCCCTCCGTAACTACCACCTCTTCGACTGCCTCTGTTTCCGCGTCTTCGGTTAACGGCTGCTCATCCTCACCTTTCTGTTGGTCCTTGTTTTGCAGCATATCTTTATTTTGTTGAGGCTGCTGCAGCGCTGTTGTGGAATCAGATGAAGTTTGTGTATGTCGCTCTTTGGCTATCTTCTCTGCTTCTTCTACAGGCACGAGGTATCCTTTTCGGATATATTCATCCATTCTCTCCCTGTAGAGTTTGGCGAATTCAGGGTCTTGATCCGCTTTTTTTTCCACGTACTGGAGGCGCCTCATCGCTGCAAGATATGTGGGGGGAAGTTCCGGAAGTTTATTCTTCCACAGAAGTCCTGTTTGCCAACGATCACCAGTCCTGCGCGTTGTCTTCTCCAGCGTCCTCAGAGCTCGTACATCCTTCGAGCGCATCGTGGGGCTTGGCTTCACTCCTAGGTCTTCAATCGCGATGAAGTCTCTCAATAACCGGTTGAGTTCGGCGTCTGGTCCGTGCCCTAGCATATGTACTCCCCTCCGTGACGTAACTGTTTGGTCTCCTCCGCCGATAAGATACCATCCCAGATCACACTTGACAGCAGCAGGTTTATCTCCTCCCCTCCTTTGGACCTTCTTGTGGAGGAAAAGTGGCCAGTTGTCCGCTCCAAGCATGATGAAGGGTTTCGCATTAAATTGCGAGCGAATGGGAGCCCCCCGAAGATGAGGGAATTCCTTCTTCAGTTTTCCGAAGTCAAACGACTGTGGTGGAAGATCCAATCCCTTTGAGGTTCTGGCTCCGATAATTTCGTGGAATTTTGCTCCTGGGTAGTCGCCGGCTATCTGGAAGTTAACTTCCTGACATGGTTGAACTACTTCGGATCCATCGAAGACGGTCCATGTGGTGCTGACTTTAGGTCCACTAATTCCAGCGGATGAGGCTTCTGCTTCATTAATGATGGTTCCTTGACAGCCGGGGTCAATCATGGCAATTCCCTGGACAATATCACCATTTTGGTTGCGTCGAATCTTAACGGGGATGTACCACAGCAAAGTATCTTGAATTTCTCCGTTTAGGTGAGCGTTGACCCTTGGTGCGTGTTCTGGTGCTTCTCCTGTGGCGTTCCCTTCCTGACGTGGAGGTCCTTCTCGTATTGGGCGATGGAGTAGACGGTGATGAAGCTGTTCGCACGCATTATTTCCGCATTTCTTCCTAAATCGGCAGGAATCCGCTCCATGTCCCTTCCCGAGGCACTGGAAACAAAGGTTCTTCTCTTTCACCACTTTGACTCGTTCTTCAAAGGGAGTGGCTGCAAATTTACGGCATTCCCAAATGTTGTGACCCTCACGATCGCAATTCTCACAGAAGCTCTTGGGTCTACGTCTCTCATAGTGATCCTTCGCAGGAGTAGCACCGTTATGGCGACGACGAGGCTTCTCACCAGAATTCTGCTTCGATATGGACGGAACTTGCTTGTAGGCGATTTCGAGCTCTAACTCAAACCATTTAGCGAAGAAAGTCAGATTCTCTTTTCTCTCGTCCTTGTCCCGAACCCAACGATACCAATCGTGGGACATGTGCCATGGCAGCTTGTTGACGAGGCTGTCCAGTAAGTCCACGGCTGAGAGATACTCCGGTCTCTCGTAGGCTGCTACATTTGCGATGAACGACTTGAGTGCGACTCCAAATTCCACGGTGGCTTCAGGTTTCTCTCGACTCGGGTCTGGAGCAGTCTTCACTTGTTTCGCAAGCTCATCTAAGATATTCTTGGGTTGTCCAAAGCGTAGCTTTAGTTCTTCCATTACTTTATCCACATTTTTGGAATGGTCGAGGAGGTAGTGGACATGCTTCTCAGCTTGCCCCGTCAGGCTCTTCCGTAGGATGGTGTTTAGTTCCGACTCATTCACCAGTTGTTGCACTCTCTCGAATTCACTGCTGAAAATAATCCAGTCTTCGGGATTTCCGGAAAATTTCGGCAGCTCCTTTTCATCCTTGGATGGGCGGCGATTTCCTCCAACTAGTTTCTCCATGATTGAGGCAAGTTGTCCAATCTCGCTTTGAGGTTGTGGGCGTCTTCTGGCTGTAGGCACTGAAACAGGATTCGATTCCTCTTCAGAAGTGTCTCCCGACGAGCTTCCATCTTCGGGTTCTTGGGGTAAGGAGTCTTCTTTCGGTAAGTCGTTCTTTTTAGATTTAGCTTTCGGTTTCTTCTTCTTCTTCTGCTGGACCTCTTGGACATAAGCGTTTGTTCTAGCGATGGGGTCTTCCTCATTCAAAGTCTTCAGCGCAGAATCTACGTCGTGGAGATTGGCAACGTCACTTTTAATTTCTTCGTTTAACTGCTCCTTCTTGGCAAGCAGCAGTTGACTGTCTCTAGCCGTCTTGACTCTTAGCTTCTCTACGCGAAACAGCTGAAGGTCCCGCTCCTTTTTCGTACTCTTCATCTCCTCCTGAAGAATCTCGTCTTTTCCAATGTCTTTGTTTTCCTGGAGCTCCTTGAGCCGTTGCTCCAGCACAAATAACTTCTCCTCTTCAGCATCCAGATTGTCCGCCAGCTTGTTGATCGCCTCCATCGTTTCGGCGTTGTTCCGGGCGATGAGGGCTGATGATGCATGCTGCAATCGATGGGGCTGGTTTCTTCGGTGGGGTTGGAGGTCGAAATTGCATTCCCGCTCTTGTCGTTCCTGGAATGACTTCCTTTCCTCCGTCTTTCACCTCCTTGATGGCTCTGTCACCATCCCACAGTTTGGCGACTCCGTCGTCACCCTGACTTCCTCGCTTCGAGTCCGACATCCTCCTTCAGGTTCTCAGTATCCCGGGTTTCGGCACCAATATCAATTCGTACAACTGAACCTTTTCGTCTTTGAGAAATTTTCGGTTGAACGGTGGGAGAGCTATCACTTCCACAAGGACTGAAACTTGGGGAAGGTAAAGGGTTCGGGTTACACTTGAGTTGGTCCTAAAGGTGCTCGGTTTTTGCTCAAACGAGGATGCACTTAACTGTATAAAAATATAAAAAACACGAATATCGGTAATTAAAAATGTAATGATAACAGTTTTATTTTAGTAATAAACTCATTGACAGAATAATGACACTGACAAAATAATTTCGAATGCTTAACTTATCGACGACTACTGACTAGACTTAAACTAGGACTGGTGCCTATGACCAAACATAATACAACTTTACAGTTTAACTCTTCGATACTTCCTTCGGGACTTTCTCTTCCATAGTAGGTGCATAATATCTCTCCGGGATATGGTAACAAGGTTTTGCTCCGTTTTTAAATCAAATAAAACTAAATTAAAAAAGAATTAATTATTTTATATATCCATTAGCGTCCAGAAAAGATTTAATATGCAATGTTATTATAAATTCTTTACGGTAATATATTGTTAACTTTTACTTTTAATATATAACTGCAATTTTTTTTAATTTACATACTTTTTTATTTAAAAGTAAACTGATTTAATTTAATACAGTTTATTAATTAATTATTGCAGATTTAAAATCAAATCTTAATGAGAATTAAAGTAAAAATAAATATTTATTCAATACTACAACAATGTTTCTTAAAGGTTGATTTTACTATTTTGTATGATACGCTATTTTCCATTAAATAACCACTACCTAATCGTCGATATAATATTCAACAACTCAGATACAAATTTGTATGTACACTGTATACTTATTGCATAATATGTAAAATAAGAGTATACGGAATTGTACATATTTTATTTTTTACTATCTTGACCTTCTTTTATTTTTATCTCTATGCAGCATAAACGCATTTCTTATTCCCCTCCTTTATTTGGTAGAAATTTATAACCGTTTGTATTTAGATCCTGTTAACTAAACAAAAGAATATTTAACCTTAATATTCTTTAATGGGAAGAAAAAAAAATGTTAAACAAAATATTAATTTCCAGTTTATTTCTAAGTGCATTATTCCACTTATTCGTCACAAAAAGTATCGCATAAATTAAAAATTGAATTATGGTGTAAAATAAAACATCACATCTTTCAGAATATTTTAATATGAGTGTAGGTATCCTTTAGATGTATAAAAGCCCAAAATATTCCTTTTTGTTGAAAAACAAAAAATGAATAAATTGTGATAAATCCTATTTGCATTATTTACATTTTAAAATGTCTTGCGTGCAGTACGTTTGTTTAATTTTTCATTTGGAAGTGCCTAGAAACATTTTGAGTAAAAATGAGTAATTTAACCCCAAAACAAGAACAAGTTCCAGGACGTCCCAGGTGTACTTATCCTGCAGATGACCGTTATTTAAGAATTCAGACTTTGCGAACAAACTCGTTATGTTACAGCCAGGCATCTATAAAATGTTCTCTCTGGAGTCCGTAATGTTAGAATATCTGTCAATACGGTTAGAAACAGATTAAGGAATTTTGGAATCAGACCCAGAATGCCTGTTACTGCTTCATTGTTAACCAGAGCACACCGTGTAGCATGTTTAAGGTTCGCAAGAGAACATGTTAATTGGGATATTAACGATTGGGCTAATAAAATTTATTGTACTAACCCTTACTTCTTGTAAGTCCATCTTACGAAGAATAATAGAAAACTCTTGTTTTAACTTAACTTCCAAGTTTAATTGAAAAAATTAGGTTTAAAATCACAATTACAGCTGTTTCGCTAAAAAACTAGCATCGTCAGATTGACATATTGAAGTTACATTTTGTTTGTTAGTAGGTACCTGATGTTAATTAAGTATGTAAGGCTAGACCAAGTATGGAAGTAATCAGACATAACAATATTAAATTCTAGATGTTATTAGTCCTAAGGGATTATCCTGGATGTATTTTAATGAACACGTTCTTGAACATCCACACTCACTCATACACCCAATGACATTCAAATACTACATATTTGTGATAAAAAACAAAATTTAGATTTCCTCAAAGAACTTGAAATAAAAAGACATTTAGCAGATCAAAAATTTAAAGTAGTGAATGAACAAATAAATCTTGGAAGTTCTCCTCTTTTAAAGTGTTTGTTTTGATTGAGTCTTCATTTTATACATAGATAAGACGTAATTGTAACAAAAATATATTAAGTTATTGTAAAGATTGGCATGATATAGTTTTTTCCTGGCTTGTCTATATCATGGCAGAGTTATACTAATCTTAGAGGAAAGTACATCCAGGATAATCCCTTAAGGCTAATAACATCTAGGCTTTAATATTGTTGTGGCTTATTACTTCCATACTTGGTCTAGCCTTAATACTACCTAATCAACATCAGGTACCTAGCTACAAACAAACAAAATGTAACTTCAATATGTCAATCTGACGATGCTAGTTTTTTAGCGAAACAGCTGTAATTGTGATTTTAAACCTAATTTTTTCAATTAATCTTGGAAGTTGAGTTAAAACAAGAGTTTTTTATTATTCTTCGATTGGGCTAATATTATTTTTAAGGATGGATCAAGATTTTTACTTTTTGTATCCGATAGGCGTATTCCAGTTTATAGACGCGCAGATAAGCGATTTGCTCAGTGTAACATAAGAGTAGCCAGAAATTATGGAGGTGGTTCGATTATGGTATGGGGAGGCATCTGTCTTGAATGGAGGTAATTGTGTTTCGTAGGGGATCACTGACAACTGATCGGTATATAAGGGAGGTTCTTGAGGAAAATATAGTGCCATTTGTTCCAATCATTGGAGAGAATTTTATTCTAATGCACGATAACGCTCGCCCGCACGTTGCCAGAATAACAATGGAATACCTTCAAGAGGTTGGTATCCAAATTTTAGATTGGCCAGCAGTTAGTCTAGACCTAAACTTAATTGAACATGTTTGGGACTACCTAGACAGGTGAATAAGAACTCGTAATATTGCTCCAGACAACCTTGATGAGCTGAAAAATGTTTTAATAGAAGAATGGGAAAATTTGGATTTGAATTACATAAATTACTTGATAAGAAGCCTTCTACGGAGAATGAGAGATGTTATTAGAGCCAGAGGTGGCAATACCAAATACTAAAATGTTTAATTTATCGTTGAATTTTTTATTTTCTTACTTTGTATTATTTGATTTCATTATTTATATTAATTATTTTTTGATGTTTAATTTTGATTAAATAAACTACTCTGAAACATAATTCCAAATTCAGTTCCTATCATTTCCCAAAAATATGAAAAGAGAAAACTTTATTCATAATTCACTTTTGAGATTAACTTTTATAAATACTTTAAATGCAATGACAGCGAAACAGCTGTCAATGTATTTAAAGCTCTTTTGAGATACTTATGTGATACTTTTTGTCACGAGTGAATTTATATTCTACGTAAAAATATAAAAGTAAAATAAATTATTTTATGAAACATTATTTAATTTTACAATTTATGTAGTACCACATTTTCGTAAAGTGTGCTTCTATGAAGAGTCTTGATGGTCTCCTGTGTGCATATCCTGTACCTCTACCTGCTTTTTGCAATAGTTAATATCTCTTGACCTAAGTTCATTCAATAAATGTTTTGCCCTGTACTTGACCAGTAGAGGTAATTTTTTTAAGATCCACTTTCTTAGCTGTCACTGGTATCTATTTGCAAGTTTACCAATGTTATTATTGTTATATATTGAGATTGAGATGTTTTTTTGCCTCCCACCACAACAGAGTTTTCATCATATTCCTGTTAGAATCTGTACAAAGGGCTATCTATTTGTTGAACATGTTCTACCTTTTTAAAAGATCTACTAGTTTCTTCGTATCTTTTGAGCTTCAACAGATGTTTTGTTAATGTTGACAAGTTATGAATTCCTTCTCCTGTCTCAATTCTACAGCAGCTACAGAAGGTTTCTGGTTTATTAAAAGGCTTTGTTTTTACTTCTCAGGCAAGTAGGTCCACCTCTTTATTCTAATTGTAGCCACTGTGACTGTGTACCTACGCAATTGTAAGTTTGATTTTGTTGCCTACTTCTACCAAAAATTCTATGCACTTCCAGCCTAGCCTTGAATTGACCTATCCTTTTATAATTTCGTGGTTCTCTGGAAATATAGCCATAGTCCTTTCTTACACCTTTTACCTATTTATTTCAATGGCTTCACAATTAATGTTTCGAATTCCCCTCGGTGTTAGTAAGGTTTTTTTGGGGTGCAATAGACCTTTATTTTAACTTTATTATGTTTTTGTTCAACCACTTAGTTCCATAAGTTTCGTTGCACAATTCACAAGATTATATTTATATCGTATTTGTAAAAATAGATATTTGATATTGATAAATATTGGATATTATGGTTTAAATGTTTCTAATATAACATGAGCTTCTACTTCTCAGGGGGCTTATGTTCTGATTGGATTGTTAGGTATTTAAATAAAAAATGATTAATTATAACTACAAAGTTATTATAAAAGACAAATTTAAAACCGTAATTTATTTATCTGATATATTAAATAATTAATTAAGAAAATAATAAATAAAAAATTAAAAAATAAGAAAAGGGCCTTTTATGAAACAGAAAAGAACTTGATCTAGAAAATATTTCAAATAATTTATTTTTAATTTTACAAAGATAAATTGTTAACGAAATTTATTAATTATTGAAAATCAAATAAATTCTTTGATTTTAATTATTTAATTTAATTATTTAACTTAAAGTAACTACTACAAGAATTTAAAATTATCTAACCTTGTAGAGTGGATATTCTTGGTACCGGGCCACAATGTAGTTGATCTATTATTGTGGACTCTAGACTCTTGTCAACGTCGTTAATAAATGTTTGTTAATAAGGCGAAACAACAATTTGAGGATACAGTTCAGTTATTGGTGGATGTTATTGTTTAAATGTGATTATTAATGGTGAGATAGAACACTTATAGTCTTATAATGTCATTTTTCTTTTCTCCTTTAATTCACTAGGAATTATTTTTGAAGACTGTTTTTATCACTAACTATCACTGACTGTTAATGATTTATTGACTATAAATGACTGACTTTTTAAGTTAGACTCAAGTATTTTTAAACATTTCAAAGCTTCTGGGTAGCTAATCATGTGCTAGAACATTATTTGGATCTCTGCCTTCACTACACACAACTACCACCGTGGTACTTTCTAGAATAACTTCAATTAAAATATGTCTGTTTTCTTATACCATATTACATAATTAATCTCCAGAACATTCTAGTAGGTTTAAGTAAATTGTTTACATACAGAAATATAATATTGGTAAAATTACACAATAAAAATTATTTCTAGGTTAAAATTTACTTACAAATACATAAATCAAGCTAATTTTATTATGTGTATGTCAAATAATAACTTAAATTTTTAATCGAATCAGTTTCAGCTACATGGTTACTACATGTTTATTGAATTAGGTATAATTCAGCTAATTTTCTATCGGTTAACATTAATTAGTTAAAAATATAATGATGAAATCAATTTTAAACTATTTTACATTCATTATATACATCTTTAAAAATATAATAAAATAGAAAATTATTACCAGTTACATACTGATATTACTCAAAATTATATATTATCTTTAGTATTATGGTAAAAGCTGCTTTTGTATTAAAATTGATTTCTGTTCATTATCTACAATTGAAATTAATTCACAATATATATTGAAAAGCAAAGGTATATTTTCCTGTTTAAATGGAAAATTTATACTATTGATAAGTGGAATTCTGACTCTTACGGTTGAAGTATACCGTTCAAGTGTCTGTGTTGTTAAATCTGCTTGGCCTAAGGCACTATAATCAGATTTCACTAAAGAGTGGCTATAACTCTACATGTGGACATCCTGTAGCTAGATACCTGTGCTGATAACTTATAACAATAGTAAGTAGACAACTCCAAATTTATTAAATTTTATTTTCTCTAATGATAGATATTGAAGTCCACTAAATATTTTTGTAGTAAAGTTACTAAATATTCTGCAGTAGCTGCTGTTTTTTAAGAAATTGTATCATTACTAAAACTTGTATGCTCGAGCAGTTGACGTATATTATGCTGAAATAATTCGAATAAACAATATATACTTATTTTCAACTTTTTAATTCATTTTATTTGCAGTTTTTAAAAGTTTTTTGGACTCTCCAAATAAATTTGTCAACGTATCGCATTAGAATCCATAAATTATTTAAATTGAATGCTGGTAAGTAGTTTAAATACCGTTTAAAAACTGCAAAGCAACTTTACTTAATTTTCCTAAATATATTGTAGAAATTAACGAACTCCTGTTACTGAAGGTTACTGAACTTATTCCTAAATTTTTATGAATCACTTCGAAATGTAATGCAAAATTATGCAACGTCTCGTAACACCCAGATTGAACTCTCTAATACGAGGCGAAACGAAATGTTTTATAGATGATTTAGAAATATTTAAATAATATACTTTACATAAAATGTCTATATAAATAAAATATATCAATAAATTTGTTTTAAAACCTACGTTTATTTCAACGATAATGTTGATTTGTGCTAGTGATCAATCTGAATGAGGAACGTATTTTTAAATTTGCTTTTTAAACTGTTAACTTCAAGGAAACAAAAATATTCGTTCTATCTCCTTGAGTAAAAAAGTAATTAAAACAGCTGGCAAATTTAAATTTTAGGTAATGAGAGAAATGTTTCATTGTATAACAGATTTCAAAGGAAAGTCAGCTAAGTAATTTTTTATTCTTATTACACTAAAATTTGTTTTTTTAAGATTCAATAATTCAATTTCATAATTTTTATAATATTGCAAGTTAAAATGGTAAGCACTGAGACTTGATTGTGTAGATCCTGCTGCTTCCAGGTTTTTGCTTTTAAGTTCTAGAAATCGCGATCTTGTCTGGCCTTCACAGTGGCACAAACATGAATTGTGGTTTTCTCCTCCACCTGACAGACTTCTTACTGCGAATAGGTGTGCTGTGAAGTCTGTGAAGAATGTCCCTTTATGAACTGTTTCACCTGTATCTCTCTAGGTGTACTTTTCCACCATATATGAAACTTTGCACCCATTCTCTGAATGCTGCTTTTTTAAGAGTATTTGCTATTTCAAGGACGGGTTTGCATCTTCCTGGGTCAACCTTAACAGCCTTTTCATTACCCCTGATTCCCTTGTGCTAACCTACAGCAGCTTCCCACTTGATTAATCTCACAAAACAGCTCCATACAAACTTTGAGATAATCTGTACCATACTGAGTGTCCCTAGATCCGTTTGACCAGAAGATCATTTTCCAACTCGCCACTAAGGAATTGATAAGATTTTCCAGGTTGTTCCAAGTTAGTTTTTGATCCAGTATCAATCCTAGATATTTTACCTCTCTGGAAAATTTTAGTTCGATATTATTCATAGTGAGAGTATCTGCGTCTCCTGGTAAACGGTATCAAAATTGTTTTGCCTGGATTCACCTTAAGGTCTTTCTTCTGACACCATTTCCTCTTCCATCTTATTACCTGCATATCCTTTAACCCAAATCTCAATACTCATCATTAAATCCAATAATTTTTCTGTCAATAAATAAGGATATCACAGATGCATCCCTAACCAAAAGAAGGAAAACCCCTCATCAAATGACCAGTAGTTCGTATCACTCAAGTTTTTACACACAAAGATTATAAGGTACTCTAAGTTCAGGCATTTTTAATCAGAAACTAACACCTTTAGTAGTAAAGCGTACCCTCTTTTGAATCCTGTCTTCACCATATGGGATTCATTAAATTTTCTCTAGGGAGTACTACAAACAATAAAATATCTTAATAAAGTTTTAATATGGGTAAACCGTGAATTGAATTCTAATAATATTTAACAAAATATATTTCAGAATATTTAGATAATAAAAATAAATGTAATGTTGATTTATTGTAAACAAGAATGATGGTTGTACAATATTGTTATTGAATTTTTGCTAGTTCTGTAAATTTATTAAGCCATTAGTGGTTTTATCAAAGGTAATATCACGAGTCCTTAAAATTTTATTGATAAAAAACTTTTTTATTTCAAAAATACGAAAACAAACTGAATTATGATAAAATCACTAGTCCGTAGGACGATTGATTTTATCTCATTCAGTTTGTTTAAGTAGTTTTGTCTAAAATAAATTCACATTTCGTGTATTTTACGTTCCCTAACTATGGTAAAATTAATTAAATTATTAATAACCAAGAGATAGAAAGGAAGTGGGTTTAGACATATTTAACAAATACATTGTTTTTTAGAGAAATTACTCATAATTTTTGGATCTTTCCATAACTTTAATAAATAATATCTTCTCAAGGTCGCGGCTACATTCAGTGGTATTATAGAGAAAAGGGCAAGTGAGGTAAGGGATACGAATAAGTCAATGGTAGCTGGCATTAGAACTCGCAAAATCGCAAATGTTTTCAATAAATTTCTTTTGCTTTTTATGGCAGTTTTATAAATCTTTCTCATTCTTCAACAGAAGCTACTTCATTGACGTAATCAATGCCGTTGCCCTCCTATTGATCTAATCTAGATTGTATTGACAGTTGTCGTGAGCACCCTAAAAACACCGTTATACTTTGAATAAATATTTATTTTTATTTGTTGTACTGACCCTTACTACGTGAAAGTCCATCTTATTAAGAACAGTAAACAACTAAAAGGTTGAATTAAACTTTCACTATTTATTCGTAAAATATGTTTTAAATGCAATGACGGCCGTTTTGCTATAGAATTAGCATCGTCAGATTGACATATTAAAGTTACATTTTGTTTGTTTGTAGCTAGGTACCTGATGTTGATTACGTAGTATTAAGGCTAGACCATGTATGGAAGTAATAAGACATAGCAATATTAAAGCCTAGATGTTATTAGCCCTAAGGCTGGATGTATTTCCCTCTAAGATCAGTATAACTGTGCAATGATATAGAAAAACCAGGTAAAAACTATATCATGCTGATCTTTACAATAACTTAATATGTTTGTGTTACAATTGCATCTTATCTATGTATAAAATGAAGACTCAATCAAAGTAAACAGTTTAATAGTGGTGAACAATATAAAGTAGTTAATGAACAAATAAGTCTTGGAAGTTCTTGTCTTAGAAGGGTATAAAGAGATTGTTTCAATCTCACCCTACCGGTTGTCGTAATCTTCTTCAAGCCTTAGATAGAATTGTTTATATTTCTATCAACTTTTAGCATTTTAGCAACATTTAGCATTTAGTTTTCTAGGGTTTGATCGAGACGAGAAATCTCGTCTGGAAGACAATTTCTTTCAGAAATCAACAAATTCTCATCTCGATGTTTTCCTCGAAGACAATTTCTCGATCTCGATTCGAGATTCTCGAATTTTCGAGCAATTATGTTTTTGAACTTAAGCCTGATAATGACCTTCTAAAAGGCCGAAACTAGTCGCTATTAAATTAAACAAAAATCTGTGACATTGATTTTGTGTTTTCCTTTAATCATTGTTTAGTCACATTCGAGATATGGATAATTTACTTAGTTATATTTTAGAATATTTAGATGATATAAATGAATGTTGATTTATAGTTTCTTATAAAGAAGAAAATTAATTGTTCAATATTTTGACAGTTAAATAATTTTATCAATACTATTAAAACGACTCGTGGTTTTATCAGTATAAAACGGAATGATTGGCTAGCTTTATCACAAAACATTCAAGATTAAGCGTTTTCATTGGACGAAATTACAAAAGTGTTATATTTTGACAGGTGAAAAAAATAATCAATATTAATCTTTTACCGATGATTAATGAGTAGGTTTATTTATTTTATTTGGAAATTTTGTCACTTATTTATACATGACATACTTTAAGTGCTACACTTTCATTTACATACTTTTTATGGCGTTAAAAACAAAATTCCGAATTTACTTTTTTCTTAATATTTGATTGAATTATTAACGGCTGTTATCACTTTCTTTAACATGGTTTTTTCATATTTTTAAACAATTTTGTGCTCAATAACAATCGATATTTAAGCTGCTGATGTAATATAAACATTTTTTATGTATTTGTCTTTGTTAAACCCAAAGAATGACTAAAAGTTTTATTGTTGCAAGTGTTGGTTTTTAATAGAAACATTGTTTAACGGATATACTAAAATATTTACCTGCTAAAAAACTGTTTTTAGGCCAAACTAATTTAGTAGAAGACAAACAAGCTCTTCCTCGCGAGAATATTATTTTGTCTTTGTGAGGTCCAAGTGACAGCGCGCCTACTTATAATTTATTACAGCAAAAAGGTGGGATGCTCACTTCTTAAAAGCGCACAATTATCTTATTGAGATGTTCTTAATTTTTATCATTTCAAAACCAAAATTTTCGAAATACATAAATCATTTTACGAAGCCGAATTTATTCATCGTGAACTGTCAGTCGTACTTGTTAAAATTTTATCTTTGACTAACTATAATTTACAAGGTTTAAGTACCAACTAAACCTCTAAGAACCGCAAATCTTTTGTACGCTAAGCCTTTATGGAAGAATAGACCGATCATTTCAATCAATAAACTCTTTCACTACCTACAGCCTTACAAATTATTGAGGAATCGTCGAGAATGCCACAAGGGATTAAGAGAAACTTTTGTTGTTAATACCACAACTTAAATAGAAGGAAGATGCAAAGTGTTTTCAGGTAATAATAGTTTGTGCAAATATTTTTGAATTTCTTAAAATGGTAGCTAACTTGCAACTACTAGTAAGTGCGGTATTACACTGCTCAACAATCGAAGTGGATATTACAAAATTCTGTTATTTTCTTTTGTCATTGGTTAATTATAAATCAAAATTCGATGAAATAAGTTAATCTTTATTCTCTCACGTTACAATATACCCAAATTTTTCATGAAAAAAATAAAGTTACAATAAAATATAAAAAAATTAAAAAATGTCCTGTTTTATCAGACCATTTTTGGATATTGTTCAAGGTGTTTTGAAGGATTCGTTGAGTGGATTCTATATTTTTTCCTCGTAGTAAGATGACCAGGACATCTGCGTATAATCTTTCTTTTACCGGTAGTTCACAGTCTTTTAAAATATCGTTAATTGCCATAAGAAATAAAGTTACACTTAGTACTGATTCTTGAGGTACTCCGTTTTCCTGGACCCGAACGGTTGAGAGTGTTCCATTTGCCCTTACTTTAAATGTTCTGAGTTGGAGGAAGTTCTGAATGAATTTTAGGAAATGTCCATTGATACCCCAGGAGAGAAGCTTTTTTGTTATGTCATATCTCCAAGTACAATCATAAGCTTTGGTTATGTCGCAGAAAATGGCTAGGCAGTGTTGTTTATTTATGAACGCTTCGTGAATTTCAGATTCAAGATCAACTAAGTTATCAGTTGTTGATCTATTTTGTTGAAAACTGTTTTGTTTGGGTATTAGCAGCTTTTCATTTTCCAAGAACCATGTTCGGTTTCTTCTTGCAGTTACAGCTATAAAGCGGTCTTGAGCACGAGTTGTAGCTCGTTCTCGTCCTCCTCCATGCCTGTAAACTGCAAACCCACTTTCCAAATATCTATTCCATGCACGAATGACAACAGTTTGGGACACATTTAGCCATGTAGCAACTTTTTCTTGACTTAAGCCTTTGTGTATCCAACGTACTAATTGATCGTGTTGCACTGTTTCTAATCGCCGTAGCGCCATTTTTTTCAGGTAAACAGATTTATGGACTACAGTAACAATGTTAAAGTCACTGCAATCACTTCTACGTGACTAAAAAGTTAGTTTTTTGAAATCGAATTCCTACAATTCTGGTTAAAGATATAACAGCGTAAAAATGAAAAAAAAACGACAAAAACAATTTGATATAAACAGAGTTTACTGACAGCATGAAATGTATATTTAAAATATTATCTTTGTACACAATTTTATAAAATTTAAAAAATATCCACTTTAATTGTCGAGCAGTGTATTAAAAATAATAATATTAATTGCTAAAGTCTTTTAAATTGTAAATTGCCGATTTCTGTCCTTTTTTTGCAAAAATTTGACTTTTTGAAGGTATAACTAGTCTATGCAAGTTAGTTGCAGGCAAAACAAGTGCTATTGTATTTTTAAATCCTGAATTTTGACTGGCAATCGGTGCAATTGATTACACTTAAATTAAAACTCTGGGGGTGACTTTTAAAATATTTTATAAGTGAAATTGATCAAATATTGATAAATCCAAGTTTTGAACTAATTGTATGAGTGAAATAAAATTCGAATTCGAAAATATTTGACAAATCGGATGCTATTTTGCTGTCGAAATATTTATTTCACTTGCGAATTACTAGTTTATTTGGTTAGAATCGTCGAATTTCCTAATTTTTTTGTTTTCTACTTATATTTTCTTGTTTTATTTTTTGAATCTAGTTTACCGTTAGCAAAATATATTAGCATTGTTTATATTAGTTATTAGTATTTATTTTAAATAAAATGGTCAATTTTGAGGTACTAGAGGAATATATACATTATATTTATTTAATAAAGTTAATTATTTAAACATTTAGAATATTTTTATTAGCGAAATACTTTTTAAAAATACTTACGGTGTATTAACTTGTAGATACAATCGTAACGTATAAGAAGATATTTTTTACTTATTCTGTAACTTTAATTTCATTTCAATCAATTTACAAAACCTTTTTGAATATTTAGTAATATTACGGAAGAAATCAATTAGTAACACTAAATTAATTATTAAAAAACAACGAAAATGTGTCTCACTTCACTATGGCATTTAGATGGTGAATTAAAAAGTGAAATATTTCACTTGTGAATTAAATTACACTGATATCTACTCAAAACTAGCCCCCCTACTGGAGGTAAGGATGCGGAAATATTTCGTAATACGAAAATGCAGTTCGCACTGAATGTACCAACCATGTTTGTTTAAAACAGTTAAAAAAAAAACAGTAATTTGAAAAGAAATTTTGAGGATGGACGGTTTTGAAAATTTCATATTAATTGGCGAGAGCTGATACTCGATAGAACCATCTTTACTGACAAATTCATAACAAATGCAAACAGCAGCAGAAGATCTATACAATGAATTCATTATTAGAAGACGAAATGTTGTTGAAAGACAATATGGCGATTTCCAGTCTTATCACTAGGGGTAAGACTAAATTTTGTTACGACATTTTTTTTTTCGGGCTGAGATGGGAATCATGTTAAATGGGTCCTTCTCCAGATCCCAACAGTGTTGGACTCACCCTCGAGAGGATGCCTACCAACCAAACTCACCTCAAAAACTAGGCCGCTATCCCCGCCTCGGAATCACTACCCTAGCATACTTTAAGACGGGCGGCGGTCACACACTCTTCATCCATTTATACTACTCGCCATCAGAACATTCCCTTCTCCTGACCATTTTCTCCACAACTTCGCTAACCTCCACCCATTCTTTCTCCCCTCTCCATTCTTCTTCTATCTCCACCATGGTCTTCATATACCTCGTCAAATACACACTTCCAGAGCGTCGGCTCTAGCATCGATCCCTGGGGCACTCCTACGTCTGTTCTATAGTTCCTTCCCCTTTAATCTCTTATAACCCGAGCCGATAGGTAATCCTCCACTAAATTAACCAACCCCTCACCCACACTGATCCTCAACAACGCGCTCAACACCGCCCCCTTGCTGACAATATTAAACGCGTTCCCCACATCGAAGAACACTAACAGTGCCAGCTTCTTGTTTCTCCAGCTGTCCTCCCTAGCCTTTTCCGGTAAATCCACCACTCTACCTAGCGCAGAGATATACTTAAATTGATTGTACCAACCCTTACTTTTTGGAAGTCCATCTTATTAAGAATAATGAAAAACTCTTCGTTTTACCAAAACTTCCAATATTTATTTAAAAAATTGCTTTCTTAACTATAATGACAGCCGTTTCGCTAGACTTAGCTAAGTCTTTTCATTATTCTTAAGCAGAGATATACGATTTCTCCTTCGTGAACCCATGCTGGTTTTCTCTAAAACCCCCACTTAATTGAAAAGTAGCTTTTTCGTTCTTAAATATTTCTATAAGATGGTGCAAGGACCACCTTTTGATAACTTCAAACTCTTAACTTCCTCTTGCAACTTCACTTTACGATTGCCTATTAAGATTTTCAAGTTTTTTTTATGTTTTCCATTTCTTCAATGCCTACTTCATTTGAAAGCCCAACAGACTTATTTAAAGCCAAGCTAAGGAAATTAAAAAGAGTGTTAGCCAAAGAAATAACATTTTTTAGACTGGATATAAAGATAAAAAAATGGCAATGTTTAGAGAGCTATTATTATCCAACTAATAATTTGACAATTATAATATGTTTTAATGCTTTTTAGCTCGGTTAAATCAATTATAAAAATTTTAAGCTAACAACAATTTACTTATATATATCCAAAGTTGCGTTAACCTTTATTAAAATATGACTTGTAGGAACCATTTTGGTTAGTAAAATCCAAAAGTTGTTAATGACTTTTGAATGCACGAAACGTAAAGTAAACTATTATTATTTTCCCGGGATTTAGTAAAAGGTGCTTTAAATCCTTCATGGTACGCCTCCTATTCAGAATATGCAGCGGATGTTTTCTTTAGCTGTAATTTTTTAATTTTTGTAAATTTAACCGGAAATCGGGATGACAAATCTTTTCCTAAACATTTTTTTTCCGTTTTTCGTAAGGGTTATCAATTCTAGGAATTTCACAATCGCTATTGTTGGACGTTTTGGTGGTAACCATTTTTTATTTATTACACTAGCCAAACCAAATTTGATAAATTTGCGAAAACAATAATGATCTTAAGTTAAAAAGAAACTTGCATAATAACTGCTAAATTTTTAAAAAACTCAAATCCAAACGGGTAGATTTTATTTTTCTTTAAACGCCAATAGACCCATCTCGTTAATGGCACAAATTGAATACTCGTGCGCGAACCAACTCCCACTCTCGTAGTTCCCCCTAAATATTCGTGCCCCTTATAAAATTGTGTTGGTATGACATGCAAAAGTAATCAGTAATCCAAAGAGAAGTCTAGGTACACACACAAGTCGTTAATATTAAATACACAAAGACAAGAAAAACACAATAACAACTAGCAAGCGGCGTACACGAATGAAATAAAAATTAAAACTTCTCCTTTTTGTGGTTTATGGCCTGGGCTGCCGCGGCTATACGGCAAATAGAAGCTAGCTTTTGACAGCTAAAAGGTTTTTTTTCATTTAAATTGTGGTATTCCTGGGTAGCAATACGTTGTGTTCTATGGTAAGAGGTAGTCATATTTTAGCAGTGGAAAGGGAAAATTCAAAAATATTTGCGCATGAGTATTCAATAAAGAGATAGGTGTATTGTATCTAACTACCGATTAAAAAGTAGGACCCTACTTTAAACGGATTAAATCAAAACATTTTATCGTATTGTTGTTCTAGTTTAAATTCTTAATTGAATGCCATGGAGCAAATGGACGCAGACATTCCTATTTCATGTATTATCTTTGTTGCGGGTAAATTCTAACGTGATAGAATACAAAGGTTGGGAGGCAAAGTTGATCCCACAAATTTTTAATTTACAAAATAGATTGGGCAACTAATTTCGGTCGTGTAAGACCATCATCAGGCTATAAACATACAATGTAACAAAAAGAGATATATCATTTTTAATAATTTGACTTTGACTTTTGAATTTATCTGGTTTTATGTCTCTAATAAGATTTGCTATTTGCATTTTTTCGTAAATAAAATTATTTGAATTAGTTCTTAAAGCTATTTCGGAATCTGTGGCTAAAATTTCTTTTATATTATTAGTAAATTTGGGTGGTATGCAATATTTTAAACCCTTAGCTAAAAATTTATTTTAATTATTTGAATAAATTTTGTCTGATAAATTTACAAGCCGAGGAGCAAAATGTATTGGTACGTGAGTATTTACTGTGTTATTATGTTGTGTAAATTATGTTTTAGTGTGTTGTGAATTTATTAATTTTTCTAATTTACCTATAATATAAAAAAAAATTATCTACAGATTCCGAAATAGCTTTAAGAACTAATTCAAATAATTTTATTTATGAAAAAATGCAAATAACAAATCTTATTAGAGACATAAAACCAGATAAATTCAAAAAAAGAGATATATTTAATTAATAATAAATATTTATAAAATATTTTTAAAAGTGTTTACTAAACCAAAATTGTATTAGAAGTAAAGAAATTTCTAAAAATCAGTAAATATATTCCAAAGAATTTTTATATTATTAAATATTTGCGACTTTTTTTATAATAACCATGTCCTTTTTGCCATTTCATGTCAGTATCTAATCTTCATTGGCTTTAAATAAATTGTTACTCATATTCTGAACTTCTGTACATTAAAAGCTACGTTAATAGTTCGGCCAGAGCCGGATCCAGGGGCCGCCCACCGAGAGAGACCCCCCAACATGTCACAAAAAAACAACTGTTAACTGTCTTGTTCAATAAATTCAATAATCGCAGTATCTACTTTTTTAAATTAGAGAAAATGAAATGACCTGCTCTTCCAACAAAGTTATAATACACGTACAAGCTAATCATTTATTTTTACTTGTTATTTGCGATTATAGAAAATGATCTTTAGACTGATCACAAGATATTTCTTGCCTTAGTACCTAAGATTGTTAATACAAGTAAATTGTTCATTGTAAAGTAAACTTTAGTAGGGCCATAATAACATACTTACCTACCTTCTTCTTTCTTTTACCTTTATTCTTCATCCAGTCTATTCCACTCATTCTCCAATTCTTCTCTGTTATTCCTTTTCCTTATCCAGTCGTGTCTTGCCAGTATTTTTATCTCATCCGACCATCTTGCTTGGGTCTACCTCTATTTCTTTTATTTTACCAGGATCTTCCTCTACATCCTAAGTGCAGCCAATTATTACAGTCAAGTCAAGATGATACATCTTGTGATGGACTATACATTTAATACTATGATTCTGAGAAATGTATAAATTTTCTAGAGCTACTACATGATGGACTGAATTTTTCCAATTATCTGGGGGAATATCATTATCAAAGTGTCTAAATTTACAACAGTACCACTTAAAGTGGGTGAAATATTTTCTGATCCAATCTGACTTTAATTGATGCCACATATGCTCAACGGGATTAAATACACAATAGTAGGGAAATTATAGGTCCATTTACTTTGCCAATGCGTCACAAACATTTCTTTAATAGAAACTGTGTTTAGAACTTCTATATGTCCACTTTTGGTATAACGCACCACAAAATATATATCATTCCCCGCATTGAATTTTGATCTTCCAATTTCATGTTATTTGTACCTGAAGCCTAATATAATTGGCGACTGTAGCATTGTTCATTATTATCACACGATTCTTGGGAATGTTTGGTAAAAGCCAATTCTTGAACTATTCTTCAAACAATGCTGCCATTGTATATTCATGAAAATTTTTTGTATCGGAATAAAACCAATCAAAACAGTTTATTTTTATATAGTCACCAATCAACGCTTGATTAGACTGATAATATCCCTAGGGAAATTATCACTAGGTAGGGTTTACACTAAGTACACTTTTAACAACTATTTCGCTTAATTTTTGTCTTTTAAGAAGGAAAAATCAAATGGGAGGTTATATATTAATAAATATTTTATAATATAATACAACATTAATTATTTATTTAAAAAAAATCGCAAATGAAACACGAATTCTATGCTTTTCCATATTTCATAACTGAAGAACAACTAATTAGAACGGTAAACCTGGCTTAACGCCATGATGTTACTTTAAATGTAAAACTTTTATTGACCATTTAAAATTTAAACATGTCGCGATTTGGCGAATTAAATCTCGAAAGTATCGACAAATAATTAGTTTTACTTAATCAATAACTTTATCTAAAATGCTAAAAATTGTCTTCCTAATATCACTCGGAAAGTGATAAATACCTACTCATTGTTTTATTAGTTTCCTCAATCACGTTTCTTTAGGTAATATCTCTCCGCGTACGGCAAAGGGATATTCACAATCAACGTGTTTTCGGAAACTAATAAAATTATTTCGTGATTATCACTGTCCTTGGGATATTACTACTGATAATCCAAGCAGAAATCTTTTTTATTCTTTGTAGAAAGCTACAAGGCATTTGGGACCCAGCCGTCTTCTAAACCCGTAAAATGGTGATTATTTTGACCTTATTTGAAGCAGCTTTTGTTTGACACTCAGAGTAATAAGTAAACATAGAGATGCCACAACAACACAATAACATACAGTTTGTAGTCAATTGCAATGAACCTATAATTGAGAGAGATGGAAAATTTAGTGGTGTAGGTAAACACAGCCGTACAGTGGCGTGTAATTGGTTAGAGTTCACCGTAATACCTATATAAATGTTAGTTAAATAATTTAATACGCATATTTTGGTAAGGAATTTATATCTACACTTATGGCATGGCACTATACTTCTAACATATTTTTATCGGAAAGAAATCTAAAAGGATATTATATGTATTTCATTATTAATTTGATTTTCTTAATTTTAATTGAAATTGCTAATTGTACGCCAATGTAGTGAATAACTTACCGGTGATAGGTTAGATTATCATTTTGCGAAGTACCACATATTATACACGCTTTTCGGGGTTTCACCATTTTCAATATTGAAAATAAATAAAAACACTTTATAAAGTTCACTTAAATACACAGAAATTCAAGAAAAATCGAACAAATTGCTAATCACCTCTAAACAATTACAAACAAAGGCACTGATGCCAAATTTTCGGTGTTGGTATTTGATACAATTGGTCTAGAGCTTTTTTATCAGTATTATAGAAAGGTAAGAAAGTGAATATTAAAATGTATTAAAGAATATTTTCTCTGAATAAAAATCTTCTCTTAAAAGTAATATAAAATTGTTGTAAATTATATTCTTACGTTTTTGTTTCCTACTTTGTACTTACAAAACACAACGTCTGGCAATGCTCTGCTTGTAAACAAATCTGTCTCGACGACAAGTAGTAGGGAATATGCCTACTCTATGTTTACTTATTACTCTGAGGTTTGACACTTATTGGAGGAATCGAACCATCCTTTGGATGTTACTGAATGGGTTTCATTTTTCTTAAAAAACCCTATAATATAATTGTGTTTTTTTTAGTTTATTGCCTTTTTTGTTGCTATGTGATGTTATTTTATAAAAAATAAACTTGTGTTTCTTTCATCTAACCTAAAAACAAAGGACCTCCTATCAACAAAGAGGTCCGGGCCACCCACATTAAAAATCCGGCCCTGAGTTCCCTAATAATAATATTTTTCTAAAAATGTACCAATACTCCAAAACCATCGCTACTACAATCTGCATTTGTTTAAAAAATTACTTAAAAACACCTTGTTGATTTTATTATTAAAAAGTTAGCAGATATATTTAGTGTTTGTACAAACTATTGTCAGCATGTCAGGGAGATCTGGGTCACGATTTGCCATTGAACTAACGTGACGTAGAAGTCATTCACCTGTGACGTTACGGAAAGAGTCGCACTCTCACAGCTGACTAGATTTCACCATCATGTGTTCGCACACTCTTGATTGCTTCGTTTGTGACTTCCACTCCCAAAAATATTCCGCCTCGAGGCCGAGAATTTATACTACCTACTCTACGGGGGGTACGCAAATTTTTTTATAGACATTTTTTCACCGAATGAATAATACATTGTTACGGTTTGAAATATTAAAAATATTGACGATAAATATGCAAAAGCTTACCCCAGAGAATTAAAAAATATTTAACTTCTTGTGATTCTATATTTATTGACACTTGGTTAAAAAAATCATATACACTACAATTTTCATTTTTTTGTGAAATGATAAGAAATGAATTTGGATTTATGTTTCAAAGTAGTTTATTTAATTAAAATTAAAAATCAAAAAATAATGGGCATAAATAATGAAAATAACAATTATTCTAGAAAAATCAAATAATACAAAGTAACAAAATAAAAAATTTAAGCAATAAATTTAACATTTTAGTATCTGGTATTGCACCTCTGGCTCTAATAATATCTCTCATTCTTCGTGGAAGGATTCAAGTCAGGTCACTTAGGTAATCCAAATCCAAATTTTGCCATTATTCTATTAAAACATTTTCCAGTTCATCAAGGTTGTCTGAGCGATATTACGAGTTCTTATGCGCCTGTCCAGGTAGTCCCAAACATGTCCAATTGGGTTTAGGTCTGGACTAACTGCTGGCCAATCTAAAACTTGGATACAAACCTCTTGAAGTTATCGTTCATTAGAATAAAATTCTCTCCAATTATTGGAACAAATGGAACACATTTTTCTCAAAAACCTTCCTATATACACCGATCAGCTGTCAGTGATCCCCTACGAAACACAATCTACTCCGTGTGGCCTTCATAACCGATGCCTCCCCATACCATAATCGAACCACCTTCATAATTTCTGGCTGCTCTTCTGTTACACTGAGCAAATCGCTCACCTGCGCGTCTATAAACTGGAATACATCTATCGGATCCAAAAAGTGAAAATCTTAATTCATCTGTAAAAAGAATATTAGCCCAATCGTTAATATCCCAATTAACATGTTCCCTTGCGAATCTTAAACATGCTACACGGTGTGCTGTGGTTAACAATGGAGCAGTAACAAGCATTCTGGGTCTGATTCCAAAATTTCTTAATCTGTTTCTAGCCTATTGACAGATATTTTAAAATTACGGACTCCAGAGAGAACGTTTTGCAGTTGCCTGGATGTAACATGACGAGTTCGCAAAGTCTGAATTATTAAATAA
Source organism: Ophraella communa (assembly GCA_035357415.1). Classification (NCBI taxonomy): domain Eukaryota; kingdom Metazoa; phylum Arthropoda; class Insecta; order Coleoptera; family Chrysomelidae; genus Ophraella; species Ophraella communa. The sequence continues at coordinate 17,924,015 of CM068987.1, forward strand.
CGTTCATTGGTCTTCTATTATAACTTCCAGTTTCTTTAAACCTTCTTAAGACTCTAGAAACGCTGGATTGGTTGATGACTTCAGCAACATATTGATGAGATTGTCCATCTTCAACTAAAGCCACGATTTGAGCTGCTTGTTCTGCGGGGTTAATTTACTCATTTTTACTCAAAATGTTTCTAGACCACTTTCAAATGAAAAATTAAACAAACGTAACAAATGTAAATAATGTACCTAAATAGGATTTATCAAAATTTATTCATTTTTTGTTTTTCAACAAAAAGGCGATTTTAACTGTTAATATTTTGGGCTTTTATACGTCTAAAGGTTACCGTACACTCATATTAAAATATTCAAAAAAATGTAATATTTTATTTTACACCATAATTCAATTTTTAAAATTATGCGATACGTTTTGTGACTAGTTTATATAATACGTGTGTTTTGTTTACAATCTGATCTTCTTCTTCTTCATTGAAATAATCAGTTGTAATTATTGGTAAAAAAATTGGTAAAAAACACAATACAGTTGACAGTAATAAACAGTTACATTTTATCACTGTCAATTGCTTTGTTCATCCTACGTATCATTCATTTTTTCTTGTTTACCAATTTATTGTGTTTTTTACAGCTAGATGATGGTCTGGCTCAGACCGAAACTAGTTGCAATAATTGTTTTACTCAATAAAAGTCTGTGGTTTGACTTTGTGTTACATTGAATCTTCTCTATTAACAAAATGTTGTAATAACATTTATATAGTTTGGCAATTTCGATTAAAACGATACGTAGCTAAGGTTATGAAATCGTGATAAGTGAAAATTTCCCTAGAAAGGAGGTTATGTTTTTGATAAGAAAATTTGAAACCTTTCTGAAAAGAATTTTCTATGCTATTGAATAAATTAGTAATATTTTTTTTCAGTCTAGAATAATTTATCTTATGTATTTAAGAAAATACTCCTTATAAACTATTTTCACAAAATGCCAGTCAACATTTTAATTTCTATGATAAATTTTATTTTTAACTTTAAAAAGGTTGTACTTTTTTCGCCGTTTGAATATTTTACAAGAATAAGTTTTATTTGAGCATGAAGTCAGTTTTATTTTGTAAGCGATCCATGTGTATTATCTGGTACAACGCAATGATACTTTTGTGTAGGCATACAGTTTCAGTTTTTAATAATGTATACTTATTTAAATTCTCTGTAGCTGTAATAGTTGAATATCTCACTTCAATTTTAGAAGCCTATTGCAGAACGCCTTTAAGAATCGATACAAATGTCAGATGACAGGTGACAGTTGCGCCACATAGCAACCTTAAATGTTTTTGGTAATTTGTGTAATAAATAAAATAAAAACTGCTTCCCTGTATTATTCAAAATTTTTTTAGAGCCCTGGTAAGTTTGCATAAACATTTGTTGACAAACAAAATATAAAAAAATTTGCATAAAAGAGCTGGAAATTATTTAAAAAGTCTTATTTATATTCAGTTGATAAAATGTGTGACTACACATTAATAAAAATGTCTTTAGTTATTTACATAAATAAGATTTTCCAGATATTTCGATAAAAAAGGATTAAAAAAAATTGACATGCCCATATTCACAAACAAAAATATAAATAATGGAATGGATAATAGTTAAAAATTCTGTGAAACATTGTTTGAAATTTGAAGTTTATTTTCATCGATTATTCTGGTAGCATCTTACAAAAAAGTAAATACTACAAGAAGAGTTAATATAATTAGAAAAAATATTATTATTAAGCAATAAGATATTAAGTTAAGGAAATTATTGAGGATCACTAGAAATATTTAAAGTTTTATACATTTTGAACTATACCGGTAAAATCTAAACCATGATATGTATATGACTTGCATATGAGAATTCAAATTTTTGTGGTATTCATCTACCATCAAATAGAACCGACCGTTCTTTTTGCTCTGCTGTTGTGGCAACAATTGTGGCTTACATTTTCTAGAACTGAATTAAAGTTTGTAAATAAATAAACATACAAATTAGATTTATTGTACTAACACTTACTTTTTGGAAGTCCATCTTACTGAGAATAATATAAAACTCTTCGTTTTAATGCAACTTCCATGGTTTATTAAAAAAACCGCTTTTAAATTACAATGACAGCTGTTTCGCTAGAATTAGCATTGTCAATCTGACGATGCTGATCGTCAGATTGACAGTGCTAATTCTAGCGTAAAACTATAAAAAAACTATAAAAAAAACTATAAAAAAAAACTTTAAAAATGCGCGACTAGTTTCGGTCTTAGACCATCATCAGGCTAAACATAAAAAGATACAGTAAGGTAAGGATTAGGACAAGAACTATAACTATAATAAATATAAAGTTGGACAACATAGTAAAATGAAAGAGGCACAAAAGTAATAAAGAAAAGCTTACCTATCATGTAAAAGTCAATACATTTGTACAATATTAAAAGTTACATCAGTCAAAATAAATAGTAAATAAAATCATTCCTTCGATTAAAGAGTTTTTTATTATTCTTAATACAAATTAGGACCACAGTATGCTAAAACAATCAGTAGTGTATCTCACCTTCGCGCATCGGTTGTGCGCAATAATTTTAGTTAGCCTTGAGACAGCCATTCAGGTTTAGATACGAGGTCCGTATTAAGTAACAGTTCTACTTTTTGGGCAGGGAAGGATTAGCATAATTTATAAGTGTTAAATTTATATTTCGAAAAAAAAATGTTATTGAGTATTCATGTAGTGATTTATAAAATACACAATGTGCATATAGCTCAGAATAAAAATCGGCAACAAAGACTATATCATAAACACAAAAATTGTAATAAAACAGCGAATGTACTTGTTGTTTTTTATTAAATACTTAGTTCAAGTCCATAATGAAATAAAATAAAAGTAAATTAAGATTACATTTAATTAATAATTGTAACGCCAAATAATTATCTTGTCCTTAGTATTTTTTGAAATTTCTATATTATCTTAAAGTATATACTTTAATCGATCTCTTATATATAAATTTATAATAATATTCCGAGAGAACTGTACTTTTTGACGGAAAAATTGTAGTCTGAAATCGAACGGTTGTAGAAGGGCTTATAATACGGGAAAAAAAATTGTAATTCAGTTTTTAGTGGTTGAAAGGTGTGAAAATTGGGGATAACGTGAAAGTTTACGATTTGCGGCTGTTGATATTCAAATAAAATGTGTTCTAAAGAAAATTTGTGATCATGAAAAAATATAAAACTTTTTCCCTGGTCATTTTTACACATAACCTCAATTTTCCGAGAAAAACGTCAAAAACCTGGTTTTGCGTTTTAAATTTTTATTCAGCGAACGGATTCATGGAATTTAATGAAACTTGGTGAAAACTTACTTTTTTATGTCCAGAATAACCTCAATTTTTCTCAGTGGTGTAACTTAAATATTTTCCGAGAAATTTGATTTTTCCGGAAAAGTTCATCCGGGGATAACTTTTTTTTCGTTTTTACGTCTACTATTTAATGAAATGACAAAAAAGTACCCTTCTCATTAAAGAATTTGCTAAAAAATGCAAAAAACCTAAAATCACTTTTGCAACAACGAAATGTACGAAAATGGTTAAATTTTTGTGACTAATTGTCAAAAATTGGAAAAATAAATTACATTATTCGATTCTACGGGAAAAATTATAAAAGAAAATTTGTTTTACTATTTTATCAAATTTTTCTTATTTACAGGTATTGCTGTAAACATTCAATTCTATTAATAAACTTTTAATCCGATCTTGATTTTCATGCTTTTTACTAATTTTATGACATTTTTTGATTACCTTTAATGTCAATTTCTGCATGGTACAAAACGTAAATACTCTGCTTTCATGACCGTAACGAAAAATTTTACAGTGAATTTATATTAAGTTATTGCAAAATTTCGCGTTATACCCAATTTTCATTCATTTCAACTCCTAAAAAATGAATGAAAAATTGGTTACTATTTTAAATTAAACTAAATGTTTTTAATTAATTCCACTTTATTGTTAAAAAATATGTGAAACCTCTAATTTTATAATTATTTCTATATTTAAAATCATAATCGTCTGTTGAAAGAAGTTACATTACAATGATATTTTAAATACCGAAATAAATATCAATAATTTATACGTTTAATAATTTTTCTATTTTTTTATTATTATTTATTTAAAAAAAATACTCACACGCCACTGCCTAAGCAACCAAACCAAACTAAACCGAAGTAGAATATACGCCGTCCTTGCCAAATTTGGCAGGTTTCTAAACCGGAATGGCGAAATGCGCACAACCCATGCGATGCACTACTGTTTGTTTTAGAATACTGTGTTCAAACTAAAGTTGTTTGTGGCATTTTTTTTTAATTATTGTTATTTCGTTCATTGGATCTTTTTCATGGACAATTATTTAAAAAAAAACAATTTAGTAATTATACTTTAATATTCTTAAGTTTAATTTCTAACAGGATACGAATGGTGATTTAATTTATTTAAAATAAAAAAAATGTTGCCAAATACCAAATATTTTTTTGGGTTGCAAAAAAAACAACATGGCTGTGAATCAATCTGAGCGCCATGATATTGTTTACGGATTTAGATAACTCAAAATGACAAAGCAATAAAATTAAAACATTTATATCGCATTTGTGATCTTAGATCAGGTTAATTAAGTTATAGATCACATATTTATAAATACGTATAGGATCTAGTTGGTAATAAATAAAAAAAAACTTGTTTACTATTTACACTTCCGTTTAATCCAAAAGATTTTAAAGTTCCAAGTGTTATTAATATCATTGTAGTAAACTATAAAACAAATATTTTGTTTCGCATGAAAGGTTAAATGTCAACAAGAAGGTTAAATGATCTGCGATTTTGCATGATCATCAATTAAAGCAAACTGTTAGAATTAATGAATTAAAGGATTAAAAATACTGAACGATACAGTGCAGGGTTGTTGATATTTCATTAATTTAATTAACACATCCCCATTTTATTACAAACAATTTTGCATCCCACATTGTATTTCCAGAATTAAATTGTTCCATGAAGGGACATTCAGAAAATCTGAATTCGAATTTCCTGCGACAGAAGATATCAATTTATTAAAAAGATGATTCCAGTAATCCATTCAGTTTTGCTACTACAAAATTTTCTGGTCTAAAATGTCTGATATTTTCCAGGTCTTTTTGGGTACTATCATCTTTAATTTCAAAGATTTTTAGATGTTCCCAAATATCTGAATAGGGCCATTAAGTCCAGGTATGCTTCCACTAGATTAATATGTTTCAATATCTTAGAAATAAAATTATTTAAATGTATCGTTTATTTTTTATAATTTTATTTTTGATATCAAGTATGTAAAATAATCATATTAAATTAACATTTAATTATTTTTTAGCAAATTTTTCAATATTTGGCAAACTTATAAAAAAACTTTTGTTTATGACTGTACCTTTGTTTATAACTGTACATTGAATTAAACTTTTTATTTTTTTTTATCACATAGCACTGAAGAAAATTATATTTTAAATAATTTAATAAAATAAATGTTATTTCTATTGAGTAAAGCATGACAACACCGCACTATTTTTAGTTGGTAGTTGTGACAATTTAAATTTTAGAAGTAGTGAGGTTATGGTTTAATATATAAAATAAAAAATTATAACAATATTATAATATTTGTCTTCTGAATGCAGTGACGTTAAATTACCCAGATACAAGTACATACCTACAATTGAAGCTTGAAGATTTACATTTACATTTAATATGTTTATTTATATAGCAAAAATGTTCACTGGAGTTTGACATTGACATCACATTCCGACACTTCACAGAAAAAGAAGAAATTAAGGTATTTCAGTAATTTTATTTGAGTCCTTAATATGGCCAAAATTAAGGCTCAGCTTTAACTTATTAACGTTTCCTTTATTAAAAACTTTATTAAGCCAACTTACAATAGTTGTGTGCAATAACTCTCTAATTTGTTCACAACGAGCGTTGTCTATAACTTTTAGCGGTGTTGTTACGTTTTTCTTGTAAATTCCACTTCTCATTGAATAATTTGGTAAATAACACCAATTTTATTATTTTTCTCCAAAAATAATAGTGAAACTGCTAAAGATTAACTTTTATAACTTTTGAACGAGCTTGTAAAAATATTTCAGATTTTTTAAGGACCTTCATGAAGCTAGATAGAATCATATACATTTTTTTTAATATCATCATATCCAATATACGGACAAATGGGTCACGTAAGATAACCTGTAACGTTACAGGGTTACATTGCTATTTTGGGTACAACTTATTCTTACAGGATTTTTTAAAATAGTTACAGATTTGGTAAATATTTACGTGTTTATTGACTGCTCTCGTATGTCATTACAGGAATCAGTTTTTATTTTTTTGAACAACCAAATGGCAATATTCATTGGAATTCTAATAGAAAAAGACTATAATAATTAAAATATATTCTGTTTATTACAACAAGTTGATATTTATAAATAAAATTTTTAGGAACTTCATGAGAATTCAAAGAAAACCTCTGAGATCAAATAAATCCCTTTGATATCCCAAATACAGCATTTATTGATAAACAAATTTGACGTACAGTTACAGATATCACAGAATAGCAAAGTTACAGATTCTGTAGTATCCCATTTACAGAACTGTCGTAAGCTATAGATTCATAAATCAGAATCGACCCATAAACATCCTTAATGTAGTTATTAAAAAAAAAAATAACCTAGGGGATTCGAACTTGTTACGTTTGCTGCATAGACGAAAAACATCAATTCTATGTCACATGTCTTATTTTTGAAATTTGAACCTCGGTTTTAGTTTTGTCGTTTTTCAAACGTGCATCTAGTCTGAGTTAATAATTTTCGTGTGTTATCTAGTTTACTTTGAGGTTAATTGTCGTCAAATAAGCAAAATCTTAATATATTCAAATACACAGCACAGATAACCTGATGCACGTTTGATAAAACAGAACCACAAATCTATATATTAATATATAATTCTGTGACTAAAACCAACTTTTAAATGTCAAAAATAAGACATGTGACATAGAATTCACAAGTTTCGTTCATGCCTTAGAACAAAAAGAAACAGGAAGGAGTCTGTCATATATATTAACTTTAAGAAAAATTTGCGACGGAAGTCATCCATCTTGAAACTCCTTGTATGACGTATTGTTTATGTTTCAAAGCAATATTGGCATATAAATGTCAAAAATTAGCGCATAGACGTATCATTCGGTTTTTAAAACACAAAATGATTTAACACTAAATGTATTCACATACTTGATTGGTTGGAATTTAATAAAAAAAAAACCCTAATAAAAATTTCATTTTTTCTGGACTCAAGGTCATTTTACATATACTCCTTCCTGTTTCTTTTTGTTCTAAGGTTCATGCAGCAAAGGTAAAAAGTTCAAATCCTGTAGTTTATTTTTTTTTAAATAACATTAATAGTAATGCCATACAAAAGTACCTTGTACTGAGCAACTCGAAGAATGTTTTAGATTAAGGATTAACATTTCTCCTAATTTTTTCCTCCTTCTTTCTTATCTACCATATAGTGAAGTTATTGCTAGTCCTTTATTGCTATTTTGATGTGGTTAAACATTAAAGTTAAGAAAGCAATTTTTTTAAATAAATATTGGAAGTTTTGGTAAAACGAAGAGTTTTTTATTATTCCTAATAATAATGATGGACGTGTATGGATATGGAGACGTGTAGGTGAAAGATATTTGGATGACTGTTCAAGAACTTGTTCCGTTTGGAGGAGGATCCATAATGCAATGGGCTGGTATAACTTTAAGAGGGCGCACGGAGCTTGTGGTATTTCGGGAAGGGACTTTAACGGCTATCCGTTACATAGAGGAGATATTGGAACCTCATGTCTTCTCATTTGCCCATAATATGGGCGATGGCTTCATTCTACAATAAGACAATGCCAGGCCATAAGTAGCTAGGGTCGTGAAAAATTTCTAACAGAAGCACAATATTAATGTCATGAGATGGCCAGCTAATAGCCCGGATCTAAATCCTATTGAGCATCTCTGGGATGAACTGGAAGGATCATCAACCCTTCCAAAATTTGAACCAAGTGGCAGATGCTGTTTCGGCGATTTATGAACTGTTACCACATCAAGTAATTCAAAAATTGGTAGACAGCATGCCTCGTCGTTGTGCCGAAGTTCTTAGAATCAGAGGTGGACGTACTTTATTTATTAATGTTCATGATTTAATTTTTTTCTTAAATAAATTTTATTTCTTTTTGAAACTTTACTTTGCATTTTTTAAGCATATTACCAAACACTCTTTTGAACAAAATATAAGAAGTGCATCTTATAAACTATATTAAAAATTGAAATGTTTGACAAAATAAATACATAATGCGTAACTAATTGCCATTTATTGGATTGTATGGACATGTCTCTATATTAATTTTGAGTATATTGCTCAATTTCCCATAAGCTGCACATCCCATACCTAATTTGTAAGTTTAATTGTCCTTATATTATTTATATTCCATAAATGTGGCCAATATCTACCAATTTTGTTTTTATTCCATTTCGCTGTTCGCCACTGTGTAATAAAAACTTTTCTATAAATTTACCATTACAAAAGCATTGATAGTATTGTTTTCAAAAATAAAATATCTCTTTATTCTTTATCCAAAAAATTAACAAAAAAAATATCTGATATGTAATATTTAATTGTTCATAATCTAAACAAATATGAATGTCAGTGAAGTAGATGTTAAAAATGCTCACTGCGAATGTCTTCTAACGTTAACTAACATATCAAGCGTGACCGATCTAATCTTAAGTCATCTAAATCATATGGTTTAGTTTGGTAAACATTATTTTTTACATAGTCCCATGAAAAAAGTCCATTTTCCAAAAATTCCATAAATATGTACAGTAAATATGTGACTAAACAGCCTTTGTATTGAATTAAAGATAACACTGATATATTTTCATACTAATAAAAAGGCTATTGAAAGAAAGAAAAACGAATTTAGTTAAAACGATTAATCTGTTTGTTGTTCGTATTAAATGGAACTAAAATTAAAAACGTTAACAGTTTTATACAACTGATTTTAAAGATTCTTATAATGATCGAGTTGTACGTTGGGACATCCTGTATTCAAGTAGATTCTATTCTCAGCATCAAGCAGATAATATAATGAAATAATCTATCCTAGAGATGTAGCTTAGCTGCAACAGAAACAAGGTTGGACAGGTCAATAAACCGTAGTGTTAAACTATGAAGATAAAGATTCATTCTATGCTCTTTTGTTACTCCTATTTCATTTATTCCGAGAGAATGACTCACAAGATTAAAAGCCCATCTTTTTTACACGACACCCAAGAGAATTGCAGATGGTTGGTGTATATGAAATTAATGGTAAAATCATATTTTTTCTTATTCTACTTCTTGTTTTTTTTATTTTACATATAGTTTTTTAAACAAGCAGTTTTTCATCAACTCTTGCACGTACAGGAAGGTCATTTTTAGTGAAAATAAAACAGTTTTCATTTATTTCATATTTATGTAAAAAATATATAATAATCTATTTAAAAAAAACTATTCTTATTATTATAACTGGGTGCAAACTACGACATTTCTTTATACAAAGAAACCATTACTATTACTATCACGAATGATCTGCCAAAAATGAATTTCCTTCTACTCTTTTATATCGTGTATACTATGACCCTGATCTCCTGCATTCTGGTATGTATCGCCATTACTACAGTATGTGGGATTTTGTTATTTTCCAAATGTGTTTAACTGGTACTTCTGTAAACGCATTTAAATATCCCATTGTTATTGGTAAACATTCCATTCATATACAATTAAAAGAGACACATTGACACCATGCTGGTGACCCAATATTCATGAATAATTTTATACAACGTTTTGTATTTTACCATATTAGTCTTAACTATACCCAAATATTTATTTTTATTCACGCAGTAAATTCTTACATCCTCTCTCACAATAGTTTTAAAGGGAAATTTCTTGTGAACTAAATAATGGTACATAAAATATTTTCTTAAAATATATAGAGAGATGTATGTTGTCAAATCACTCTTTGAGTATTTTTAAATGTTGCTCAACTTTATTTTTCCATTTGAATCAATTTTCATCACTATAATATAATAGTGTCATCTGCAAAACTAATTATTGTTTTCTTGTAGTTGAAACAAATGATTAAGATAGGGATATAATAATTAACAAAGGTCCTAGTACTGTTCCTTGAGCAACTCCACATACGAGGGTTGCCTTTTATATTTTGGGATTAGAGAACAAAAACAAATATTAATAATCGAAAATCAATAATTTATTATTTTTCAAACAATATGAAGATCTATACACTTTTGCATACACTTTTGAATCAATTGTCGATGCACTTTTGCCACTCTGATTGAGGCATCTCTAAAACATGCATTCTGAATGCAGCAACCGCTTCTTCAGGTGTCGAAAAACGTTGACCTCTGAGATTGTTCTTTACGTACGGGAATAAAAAGAAGTTATTCGGTGCAAAGTCAGGACTATACGGCGGATGACTCATCAAATCGATGTTTTGTGTGCTCAAAAATGCAGTTGTTTGAGCCGATGTGTGGGAGCTCGCATTGTCGTGGTGAAGAGTGATCCGTCTTCGGCAGTTGGTTTTCCTGATTTTTTGGAAGACAGCTGGCAAACAAATGGTTCTGTACCACTCAGAATTGAATGTTTTGCGTTGTTCTAGTGGTATGATTGCGACATGTCCAGTTTTTCCGAAAAAACAGGCGACCATTTGCTTGGAAGTGCTTCGTGCTCGAACAACTTTTGTTGGATTCAGCTCGTCTTGAAACACTGTAACAGTACCTGTTAACATTTTAAGCACCTGGTATCCTAAATATTAAATTCAATTAGTACCGCTAGCTCCATCTATCCTCAAACATTTTTAATAATAAAATAATGAATACGGTCTCAATAATTATAATTGGAAGTTCAAAGTAGCTACGCTACGAGGTGTACTAATGAGTTGGCATTATCGAGTTCAAGAGGTTTTAATAATTATTCTCAGTCTCATTTCTTCTATTGATTTACTGTCATATATAGGTATGTTTTTTTTCCAATTTTATAATTCCTTTTTGTTAAGATATTTATAAAATATCGAAAGTTATATTATATTTAATTATATCAGATGAGAATTTCAACATATTTCATTATTATTCAAAGAATCTTTTTATGGTAATTAAAAGTATTAATGATAATTTTTTATAAGAGGCTGGTAAAAGTACATTTCTGGAATTTTGATTAGTGTGTAAGATTATTAAAAAGTAAATTTAATGTAAAAATGTATCTTTTGTAATCTATTAAAATACGTTAGTATCTAACTGTAGATTTCGGACTATACTGATTTGTACTTTTTGTGCCAGAAAAGTAAATGTAACACGTGTTTGACACTGGTAATTTTCAGAAAGTTGGAATATAATACAGTAAACTAGAGGCAACTCTTTAATTGAAGATTCTGAAAACCAGAAGCATCTCTTGAATTTGGAGATTCCGTAAACTTGAACAGCTTGTAAACTTTAAGCTCTCGTATGTACATTCTTAACTGGATTATCTCTACAACTGGGGCAGATCATCCCTCCACTAGTGATCTTCCATAATCATTTGGAACCACCTAGACAGTGCCGTAGCGACCCCAAGGTGCGGCGAAGGATCGTCCACTATTGTAACAGATAAGTTTATTGTGATCTATCAAGTTTACTGTTCCCATATTTTTTCTATTTTATTTCCGTGTATATCTATCTCGTCAACTGTATTAGAATAAGTATTTTTAAAGAACTGTTTGCGGATTATTTTGTTGTAACGTATTCTCTACCTCATTAATTTCAGCACCAAGGAAATCTTATTATCTTTTATATGTTTGTACATTTTCAAATCATTTTTTTATCTTCATAGACAGTTTTTTCTGACATCTTTCTGTCATCTTATGATACTTATTTAAATAACTCAGCTTAAAACAACTTTCTTTAGTAGTATCATAAAAAATAAAAAGATTTCAGTGGCGCCCTTATAATTTCTTAAAGAAACAAATATTGTACAATAGTCAGAGCTAATGAACTTACTCACCCCTAGCCGAGGTATTTAACTATCATAATTTTTGTGTGATAAACATTTATAAATTCTGTTAATTATTGAAATATCTTTTACAACTAATTAAAGACGAAATTAAGCTTAATGTTTGTTTTATTGCAAATTACATTTTTTCTTTTGGTATATTGTTATTTTTTCAAAAAAGTTAACTAAATATTTTTATAAATTCACTATCAACAGGTAACTCATATTACAAATTGTCGCCCAACGCACAACTAATATTACAACACCCATCCAGTCGACTGCTGTTTACTTTCAGGCTCATACGCGTAAATATCATAGACGTGTTTCGAAGCACTGCGGTCGTATTTTTTGAGCATTTCCTTCGACCCATCGGCACGAGCCATTTTTTGAGCGATTGCCAAATTGTGTGGGATCCGACGCGAACAAATTTTTTGACCAAATATTTATGCCGGTCCCACTAATGCCCAAGGTGGTCTCAATCTCAAGATAGTTCACATGACGATCTTGCAATATCAGTTCGCGTACAGCATCAATGGTTTTCGGAACAACTGATGTTGGATGACATGCACGAAATTCGTCTTGGAGTGAACTACGGCCACAATTGAATTCATCATACCATCGATAAACACTGGTCCTTGATGGAGCTTCATCGGCAAAAATTGAATTAATTTCATCCATGCACTCAATCCACGTCGAAAGTTGTAAAAAATAATCGCACGAAAATGTTCACGATTTAATTCCATTTTTGGGCCGAGATGAATCTTTTTAGTTACTGTTAACAACACAAATAGCGCTCGTATGTCAAAACGTTCTGAGTACGTATAACCTCAAAAATTACCAACTTTACGATAGAGCTGTCAGTTGCCAAATCCCGAAATATAAAAGGCAACCCTCGTATAACTTTTTGCTTACTGGTTTAGTGATTTTATTTTTTTGTTTTCGCTCACTAAAGTAGCTTCCAGAAGTAGGGAGTGATCAACGGTATCAAATGTTTTCCTTAAATCGATAAATATGCCTATTATGGGTTTCCTTTATTTATTGTTTCATAAAAATTTGTTGTTAATTGCGGACTTGTGTATTGAAGATAAAACGTGATTAATCCTACCTGTGGGGTTTTGGCTAGAACTTCCTTCCTTTTGGAGTGCCCATTATTACCAACAAAATGGAACAAACTATAGATGTCATTATGAATAAGTACCTACATATTTTATTAATGATCAAAATATTTGACTTACTTTACTGTCAAAGTATGTGTGCAACTGTTACAGTTGAGCTAGAATCTTCTAGAAGTTTCCATAACTTCCAGAATGCTCTAGAAAGTTCCAAAATGTGCTAAACCGTTAAAATCTATATGGAATGTTCTAGAAATTTCTGGAATGACTTATAAAAATTCAAAATGTCTGCAACTATTAAAATTAGTATGAAATGTTCTAGCTTTTGAAAATTTATGAAATCAGTGAATTACTAAGGATTTCTAATTATATCTAGATTCTGACGTAATATTTTAGAGCAATCTACTACTATTATAAAAAAGTATGAAGGTATAGGAATGTCTATAAAACTTCAAGTTTTACACAAAAATCGAATGTAATAGGCGGTGTATTGTTAATACCAGGCGATTTTCGTCAAACGTTACCTGTCAATCCGAAGTCAACGCCTGCAGATGAAATTAACGCTTGCTTAAAGAAATCAGTCATATGGAAACATTAAATTAACTATAAAAATAACAGCGTGAATTTGAGATGAATCAACTTTTACAATTAGGAAAGGGCACCTATCGAATAGAAGAAAGTATTGGCCAAGTCACATTAACTAATGAGTAATAAAATATTGGTAAAACCCTAAAACACCTTATAAAATTAACTATATCCAATTATTGCTGAGAATTATTTCAATTCAAAATGTTTACGGGAACGAATTATTCTAGCCACGAAGATCGACATTGTTAATGGTATCAACAGTATCATTCAGGAACATTTAGTAGACATCATAGTTATAAATACCTATTTAAGGCTGGACCTTAAGCAATCTAAAGAATTAAGCATACTAAACAAATAACTTTGCAAAGGCTTCAGAAGGACAAGGATGGATGGCAAGGGCAAGGATGCCTAAAAATTGTATTTGAACCTTTCACCCTTGCAAAAATAAGTAGATAGTAATTAGATAGATTAACCAGATCTAAATATTTCATGAGCTGAAACAGGATATTTAGCAATACACATAGGAAGTTGCTACAGTTGCAGTTGAAACAACATGTTATTATGGAAGTATCTTCTATAATCTTAAATTGTTATTAAAAAAATCAACAAATGCAGACACTTGTACACCAGCATTGTTTAGTTAGGTTTTTGTTGTATTACATTTAATATTTTTATATCTAGCAACTGCAAGAAAAAAGTGTAAACAACATAAATTTTATTAGACAATGTTTTGAAAGCATTATTGTCATCCTAATTAAAATGTATGGATAATTAAAAACTTCGAACATCAACTATTTATGTATTATGCCTATTACTTTGATAATTTTATTTTATTTACTACCATTCTCTTGACCTACTACTAACAGAAATGTAAATACCACTGTGACAAATTTTATATTGTAATAAAAGGCATGTTAAACTAAAATATTGACATTAAGCTTTCTTTATTGGGTACGATTGGTAATAAAATTTTATATTTTTCGATCAGTTAGTGCTGAGTACAGTCAAATCCAAAAAAAACCTTTTTAAAAGTAAGATAGATTTAGAGTTGGATGATCTTCAAGTTTTGCACTCAATATCTCCGCCACAATTCTTACCATTCGTCGGTTTCTAAAGCGTCGATTGCCTAGCGGATATATGTAATACTAAGTGATATGAAAATCCGAACACCCAGTTTAAATTATTTTATTTTAATAAAATTTGGTGAATTTATTTATTTTACTGAAATAAACAATTGATAAAATTTTCAGCCTTATCAGTTGAAGATTCCGGTTTTTATACTGCTTTTTTTGAAATCCACTAACAATCCAAAAATGAATATTGTAGTCGTATAAAGATCCAAATTTTGCTGATTTTGGTTCTTGACATTCTTTACGATGCCTAAAGTACGGAGACCTGTACGATTTCGTCAACTTAGTGAGTTTAATACGGGTCGTATAGTGGGATTTCGGGAAGCTGGATTTTCTTTTCGGAAAATAGCAGTTAGAGTGCAAAGTAGTCCAGACACCGTGGTTAGGTGGTGTCAGGCATGGCTTCGAGAAGGCCGTACGCAAAGGGCAAGGGGCTCTGGACGCCCCCGTAGAACAACGGACCGTGAAGATCTCCGCCAAAGATAATTGGCCTTAGTGGACCGTTTCTCCACTACCAGGTCCATTGCAAATGAATGGTTTGCAGAACACGGAAGACCTATTGGCAGTCGTTTTGGCCTGTTTTCAAACCGACCACACTGGGTCCTCCCTTTAACTCCAGAATACCGACGTAATCGCCTTTATCACCTTCATCAAACTGTTGGAGTTATGGTTTGGGGTGCTATAGCTACAAGATAATGCCCGACCACATGTCGCAAGAGTCACAATAAACTTTGTCAACATAATGATATCACATTGTTACCTTGGCCACCAAGATCTCCCGACTTATCCCCAATTGAGCACGTGTGGGATATGATGGGTAGGAGATTGCTCAATTTGCAACGTCCTCCTCAGACTCTAGAAGAACTTCGAGAGACGAGTTGGTGGTTGCCTGGAATGAGATACCACAGGACGATATTGACCACCTGATCAGAAGCATGCCTAGGCGGGTTGGAGAATGCGTAACAAATTGGGGTGCATCCACACATTATTAAAGGTAAAAGGGCTTTGAAGCAATGCAATCATTTTGAAATTTTTATCATTTACTTATTATGCTTCATTAGGTACTTATACAAAAGTTTATAAAAATAAAATCATTTAAACTGGGTGAATTTGTACAATGTTCCTTGTGATTTTACAGGTTTGCCACCACGACAGGTATCGGCATGATGAGCAGCTTTGTGAGTAGCTGGGCTCTCTCTTGCGTCAGTTAGCTCTTTGTTAATAGAAACTCCCAGATACTTCGCTGTTGGAGTTCATGTAACTGTCTGATTGCTGACCCTAAATATTTCTTATGCTGACTGTCTTCTCTTCTGACACAGTATGACCGGTCATCTTGATCTTCCACTAGTATACCATTCTTCTACAAGGATTGCTGCTACCTGTATTCATTCTGACACCATGCGTGTTTGGGTTTTTCGCGGTAATATTGCTGTATAGTCAGCCTATAGAGAAAACCTGGTGTTTCTGATCTTAGCTGTCCAGCAGGGGTAAAAGGGCGACTCCTTGGGGTACTTCTTGCTTACAGGATATTTTTGACATAGCCTCTTAAACAAAGTCCAATGGGGTAAGATTAATCAGGTGATCTTGTTGGCAACTCTATTGATCCTAGCCGCCCTATCCAGCGATTTGGCAATGTATAGTTGAGGTACTGGACTTTGAAAATAAGGATCACACTTTCGCTTTAAAGAATGTTAATTTATAATTTGAATTTGACGTATTTCGGGATTTTCTTTAAAAATGTACAGTCCTAATCGAAATAATAAATTTATTTCGTTTGGCTTTTCCACACTGTATATAGGTAGTACATAGTACATATTAAAATTTTATTTATTGTTTAGTTTAAAAACGAAAATTTAGTTCCAACCACCTTGACTGAAGGTTAAGCGTTAACCAACGCACATTTTTCACGTCTTTGGTTCAGTGACTTTTTGAAGATGCACCGAAGGTAATTTTCATCAATTTTTACTGCAGACTGTACCATCATAAATGAGATTCAGCGTAAATGCGTGATGTAGTAAAACCCAGAAAACTTTTAAAACGCAGCCTAATGAATGGTATAGAACGTAGTGGAGATAGTTAAAGTTAGAAATTACATACGCCTTATTATAGTCTAGGTCATTATTTCGACGTAGATAGCTTCCATCTACTATTTGCTTCTTTTTCGGGATGATATTGGAGCGGACCTTTGTACGTCCGGCTGTATAAAGTAATCGTGACCATGCTCAACCATGTTTTAAGCGCGCAATAATGTAATCATTTAGTAATTCCGGAACTTTGTAAATAAAATTAAGCATAGGTTTGTAGGAAATAATTTGATTTTTTAAATAATAAACGCTTGTGTTGCTCATATTCGTATGGAATTGTGGACATTGAAAAAGTTAAGAATAATATGGAAAAACTGACAAGTTGTTATCTTATCATAATTTTACAATTTATTGTTATGGTTTTTCTATTTTTAATATTTAAATAAATTTATAATTTTTTAGAAATGATCCAATGAAACGCCAAGTCAAAACCACAGACTTGTATTCAGGTAATATATAATTATTGCAACTAGTTTTGGTCTAAACTAGACCATCATCAGGCTGTAAAGAACACAATAAATTGGTAAACAAGAAAAATTTTTGGTTGAAAAAATGCAAAAACTGTTAACGGTGGTAAAAATAATATTAAACAGATTAAACAGTCCCGACTCCCGAAACTCTTTCTCAATTATTTATAATTTTTACAGAGCTCTGAAAATAGATCCAAAAGCGGGTAGTCTGGCTTCCGCGCGCCTTTCATCACTCTGATATAAAAACAAAAAAAATTATTTAAACATATTAAATGTGAATATTAAGGAATGAAAAAATTTATGTAATGTTGGCATACATCAATATACAATAATACGCAGTCAAAAAATGTTTATCCCAATTTTAACGTTAATTATTAATTTATTAATTAATAACTTTTTCTTAACTGAAAGTTAATATAAAAAACCTTATAATTATAAAACTCAAACCCTGGAATTTTTCTCCTTTGGTGAAGTTATTCTTAATAGGCAAAAACATAGATTACAGTTGCAAAAATAAAAAATTGTCATTTTCTATTTTTTTACTAACAATTGAAAATTATAATTTTAATGTATTTTTTTTTAATTTAAATTAATAATTTTTGTAATTTTTATCGGCGCCTTTTCGAACTTTTCCTTAAACTTTCTAGGTGAAAATACGAATCGATTAACACCTTGGTCGTAATTTTTGGCCAGGGCTGAAAAATGTTATAAAAAAAAGTACATGTGAACCAGACTATACCAGAGATAATCATTTTAATACAAGTGAGAATGTATCAACTGAACTAAAGTTTTTACAAATTATCAACATTTTTCTTTTTTGAACTACAATTATAAGCAAATCTTATATACAGGGTGATTCATTACTAATTGGAAATAATTTAATACCAGAATCCTGACATTAAATTATAAAGATTTAACCCAAAACACCTAAATAAAATGTAGCTGCTTACTTAGTTACAGGGTGTTTTGTTTAAACATTTAAACACTATTTGGGTTCAGTACTTTAAGACTGTTTTACTTATTCATTTCATATTTGGCAGAAAATGTAGGCACTATACACCCTACAAAATTATATTAAACAAATGTTTTTGGCTACCACCAGAGGCGTACGACAGGGGCAAGTGACAGGTTAATCGTTCCCAAATTCTACGCTATTGGCGGAATAGAAACTTTAGCACAATTTTTCGATTCCCCATATATTTTTTACGTATATAAAGTACTCTATTTCCATAACGATAAAGTCAATATTTCTCGAGATATTTTAAGTAAAACATGAAGCTGCCCAATTTTAATGTGTGATAACTATGTCGATGTTTTGGACCAGTGAATTGCATTTAATACGCAAATGAAACTTTAATCCGTGTCAACAATAAAGAAGACAGTTATTAAATGAACGGATAAATTGAAAACAAATTGTGGTTCTGAAAATTATAATCTAAATCCAGAGGTTTAATAGTTGAAATGAGACAATAAAAATATTGAGAAACTGTAGGCAAATCAGTCTCTTATCTGTCCAAACAAGCTTTTACGGAAATCATTACAAACTGCCTGAGCCAGAAATTTGATTTTTACTAACCAGACAGTACGCACGCTAATAGAGTGTACCTACGGAGTAGGAGTAGGTACACTCTATTAGCTTAGAAGAATAGACGGAGAACGCCTCAAACACCAGCGATTTGCTCCTGAGCAGCGACACAAATTAACTGTCAACAATGATCCAGAAACTCAAGAATGCTTCTAGAACTGGTAGAACGACAAAAAAATCTTCAAAACGCTAAATTTATAAGCCCTAGCAATGTGAAGGTCCCCATCGAAATCTGGTAATTGTAAAAGAATACATGTAGAACATAACATCGAACTTGGAAAAGAAAATCAAATATCAGAGATCACGCAAAGAATTAATTTTGACCAGTATTTGGAAAGCTTAGCTATGTCTTTTGAAACTTGACCATTCCAAACAAACTAAAGAGGAAGGTTGACAATGCTTGCAGCGTCCCAGTAACAACGTATGAACTCGAGACGGTGTCACTTACATTAGGAAGTGCCAATTGTCTCCGGATCTGTCATAGAGCATTAGAGAGAGCTATGCTTGGAGCGAGTCTTAAAGACAGGAGTAGAAACGACGAGATAAGGAGAAGGACGAAGGTCTGTGACGTTGTAGAGCGGATAGCGAGATTTAAGTAACGGTTGATACTATTATTATCACAAAGTACCAGTTTTCTTGGTACTTGAACAAATGTTTTGAAATACCGGACAAATAGGTTCGGTTAAGAGGTAAATATTCTAAAAAGTTATAAAGTTGTTTTTTAACCTCGCCGTTTCTAGTTATTTTAAAAATGCATTTAAATTTTTTTGGCAACCAAATTATAATAAATAAATTGTTATAGTACAAAGCTTAAATTTTTTAAGTGATATTTTTATTGGCCACAAGTCAACATAAAAAGTTGGTCTATTTCCAAGAAATCTTTTATAATAATATACCGCAACCAAATGCCTAATGGCCAACAGTGCAAGGATTTCTCAGTAACGCCAAAATCTATATACATTACCGTAAAATCATAGTATGCTTTTTTCATAATACGATGCATATTTAAAACTTTTTACCATAAAAATTATAATAACCACCTTCCATATTTATTGCGAGGCAAGTACCTTTTTTGCAGTTGGTTCCTTATTTTTGTATGAATTGTTTAGAAATACCTTTTACTTAGGCATCGTTAAAATTTATTGTACCCATAAAAAGCCGACAAATACTTTTAAAAAATTACCCAAACAACCGATATAATATGTTACGAATTTGCAAAATAGCAAACCAAATATTTTTATAGAACAATATTTGCCCATCGTAAAATTCAAATTTCAATATAGCGAACACTTTTTTACCTGTTTTATTATTTATTGCTGGCTAGGACTGATCATTCTTCTTTTTCTTCCGGTAAAGCAAGCAAAACTTTATGCCACTGTCTTTTAAAATCTTAATAAAAATGCAACTCAAGCCAAATGTACCTACATTGTTTATTTAACATTAAAGTCTACATTTTCATTACACATTTAGTCAGAAGATATACTTTTAACAAGCAAGATTAAGAAATGAAAAGAGCTCTATTAATTATCTTAAAATGCCTTCCTAGCTTATGGTACAACCCAGGCTGAAGGATTTATACCCAATTATTTAGGGTATCAAGTCCTCTTTTGTTGCCTCTATCGCTGTAATAGGCTTCCTTTCCTTCGTCATCTCGTAGTTATCCTTTTAGATTGGCCCAATATTCTTCTTTTAAATCTTGTTTTAATTTATCTGAAACGTACTGAATATTTCAATTAGGTAATTGTAAAGGAGCTGACTCTTAGAATTAAGGTATCTCCATTGTTCATCGCTATGATAATCTACCAAAGCTCTAAGTTTGGCATTTGAATGTTTTCAAGTTTTAATGTTTTAAGAACCATATCTCCACTTCTTCATTTATAAGATACACAATTCTTTCGATTTCTAGATCTCTGAAGATGACCGAGCGAGAGACATGTTCTGCTAAACTTTATTCCTGTTGGGATTTCTATATCAGGATCCGCATTCGGATGAAGAGCGGCTCTGCTGCTCAGTTCGATTTTGTCTTTGTCTCCAATCAGGTACTTCAATTGAAACCAAGCAGATTTTGCTTTTGCTACCAATTTGCTGCCTAAAAGCTAGCCTTTTATCAAGAAAAACTCCCAGGTAAATCGCTGTGGGACTTCAGGAAACTATCTACTCGCTGAATCTCTTCTTTTGGTGCTGGTTGTTTATTTTTGTAACAAAGTAATTGATCTTCAACTATGCAAACCATTCTTCAATAAGCTTGCTGCTCCTAGAAGCATACAACTTGGTGCTCATCATCTTATGTATATCTGTTGTGTAGATGTTATTTTAAAATAGTAAATAAATCTTCTTAAAAAGAATTATCAAAGCCAAAATAATGCCTAAAAACAGAGTTGCAATCTATGATCTAGAAGTAGTGACTCTCATGTCAGAAAGTTTTAACTCTCTGGAGATGTCTAAATCTAGGATTTCTTAAAAGGGGGAGCTAACGATAACTGGATGAAAGTAGCTCAATACAGGGCTGGAGGAGTTTGGAGGAAGTTCATACTAAGGAGTAAGTGGTGAAGGACTATAAAAAAGACAATAAGACATTATTTAAAGAAACACGTTTTTCATATTTTTCTTTAATCTTTGTTGCACACACAGTTCAACAAAGTAATTTTTTGTGTATTTGATTAGTATCTTTTAAAATTGCTGGTTGCTATTGACACAGTTCCTAATAAATGTATCATTGATATTGATGGATTTTATATTGGTTTTATAAATTAAAAACTTGTTTTGTATGTATAATTTTTATTAAAATCTAACAATCCAAATGCATGTTGCTTAGCTTCAACCCAACAGCTGCTTTTTTGAGTATTTGACTGATATAGTATTTAGTGACCATTTTGTGTAAAAATACCATAAGTTATTAATACGTTGACGCATATTTTTTGTTATGGTTGAACAACCAAATAACAAAAATAGAATTTACTTTCATTAAAAAGATCTTTAACAAAAAGCCGACATTAAGAGTTTCTTTCAAGTAATTTTATATTTTTATTATGGGAAAGAAATAACCCTAAAATACAAGTTATTGGGATTGTGCAACTTGTATAATAAATATTATTATATTACCTAAGAAGTTTTAAACTTTTTAGTTTGTACGGAAACATATTTTTAAGGGATAAAAAGAACTAACTAGCAAAAAATTGGGCGGTTTTAACAATAAGACAAAAACGTCAATATGTCAGGTACACTTCCAGATCTAAAAAATAATATTGATAAACCCTTTACCGAGTCTAAAAAAATGTATGGTTGTATAAAAAATTATATAGTATTTTAGGTTGTTGGCTAACATGTTTTATTTTTTAATAACACCAAAGTTAAACTTTTCAACATAAATACACCATCATTTTTGTCACGTCACAAAAAAATGTGTAGTATACTAAAGCTGACAGACATTTATCTTTTAAATTAATAAATAAGTATTGGAATGAAGTGCCAGAATAATAATGGAATACGTTCAAGAGGTTGGTATCCAACTTTTAGATTGGCCAGCAGTTAGTCCAGATCTAAACCCAATTGAACATGTTTGGGACTACCTGTACAGGCGCATTAAAAATCTTAATATCACTCCAGACAACCTTGATGAGATGGAAAATGTTTTAATAGAAGAATGGGAAAATTTGGATTTGGATTACATAAGTGACCTGATAAGAAGCCTTCCACGGAGAATGAGAGATGTTATTAGAGCCAGAGGTGGCAATACCAGATACTAAAATGTTAATTTTATCGTTTTATTTTTGTATTATTTGTATTATTTGATTTTTCTAGGATAATTGTTATTTTCACTATTTCACTATACGTACAAAACTAGATTTAAAAATCATCATACCATATTTTTCTGGTTTTTTACTAAATTTTAAGATGATATTAAGAAGTTTCACAAAATTTCGCAAAATAAAATAAAAAAAACCAGCAAATTAGTTTAACTTAATTCAATTGTATCGAGACAAAGAACAGCTCAAAATTATTAAATTAAAACATTCTGGATTAAAAAACATACCTAGAATCCTGACATAATTATATTTATATTTGCTTCTTATTTAATTTACTTTATATATTAAGTGACATAAAAACCCAGTTTAAATGATTTTATTTTAATAAAATTTGGTAAATTTATTTATTCTACTGAAATAAGCAATTGATAAAATTTTCAGTCTGATCAGATGAAGATTCCGGTTTTTATACTGCCTTTTTTGAAATCCACTAACAATCCAAAAATGAATATTGTAGCCGTAGTAAAGATCCAAATTTTGCGGATTTTGGTTCTTAACATTCTTTACGATTGGTTACGATGCCTAGACGGAGACCTGTACGATTTCGTCAACTTAGTGAGTTTGATAGGGGTCGTATAGTGGGACTTCGGTAAGCTGGATTTTCTTTTTGGGAAATTGCAGTTAGAGTGCAAAGAAGTGCAGACACCGCGGTTAGGAGTTGTCAGGCATGGCTTCGAGAAGGCCGTACGCAAAGAGCAAGGGGCTCTGGATGCCCCCGTAGAACAACAGACCGTGAAGATCACCGCCTAAGATTATTGGCTTTAGGGGACCGTTTCTCCACTACCAGGTCCATTGCAAATGAAAGGTTTGCAGAACACGGAAGACCTATTGGCATGCGAAGTGTTTACCCACGAATAAGACGTTTTGGCCCGTTTTCATACCGACCACACTGGGTGCTCTGCACTGGGTGCAGAGAACGGTCACTCTGGGATCAGGAGAATGGAACAGTATTGTTTTTAGTGACGAGTCTCGATTTTATTTAGGCAGCACGATGGTAGAGCGAGGGTTAGAAGTCGACGTGGTAAAAGGAGAAATCCATGGTTTTTTGTTAAAAGGCATGTTCATCAACTGTTGGAGTTATGGTTTGGGGTGCTCTAGCTTATGGTTCGAGATCTTCATGATTAATGACAATGAATATAAGAAGATATAATCGGTAAAAAATAAAAGTATATAGAAAGTAAAAAGTAATTTTCCCAAAATATTTCCTTTTTAAATTCGTTAAAGTGTGGCAAGTTCTTCCAGAACAATTTGCTTATCTCTTTTTGTAAAAAACCTTTCGTCCTTGAAAACTACTTTTTTAGGAACCTTGCCGGCTATCGATGGTTAGGGTGGATCCACACGACACAGACTTTTGTTTGCACAAACTTAAAGTCTGAGTAAAAATGCATTTACATATACATATCTAGATATAATGACGCAATGTATGTACAGACTTTTGCGCAGCTTTATATCCAAGAAATTTAAGAACCCCATCTTTTACCCTATCTTGACACCCTGGCATATCCAACTTTCCAACAAGATAATGCCCGACCACATGTCGTAAAAGTCACAATAGACTTCTTTCAACATAATGATGTTACATTGTTACCTTGGCCACCAAGATCTCCCGACTTATCCCCAATTGAGCACGTGTGGGATAGGAGATTGCTCAATTTGCAACGTCCTCCTCAAACTCTAGAACTTCTAGAGGAGTTGGTGGTTGCCTGGAATGAGATACCACAGGAGGACATTGACCACCTGATCAGAAGCATGCGTTGGCGCGTTGTAACACATCGGGGTGCATCCACACATTATTAAAGGTAAAAGGGCTTTAAAACATTGCAATCGTTTTGAAATTTGTATCATTTATTTATTATGCTTCATTAAGTACTTATACAAAATTTTATAAAAATAAAATCATTTAAACTGGGTATTCGGATTTTTATGTTACTTAGTATAAATTGTTTTTCAATTATTTTTCTTGTTCGGTATTAGATGATTCTTTTTTGACAATTTCTCAGATTTTTATCAAAATTCGGTAGAATAATCAAAAGGAATCTCTTTTATTATGAAAAACGTCTCTCTATATAACTTTTTATTATAGCATCTTCGGGTCAATAAAATGTAAAGTAATTAAGCAATAAACCATATGGAATTCGACAGAGATAATTCGAGCAGGATCGGACTACCAAACTATAAGTAATGATGATAAGTCTACTACAAGAACAAAAGTAAAAATTATTATAAAATAGGGTTTTTAAAAATGCTAAATTAATCAAAAATATTCAGGAAATACTTTTTAAAGTTGATATTCATACTGGAGACAGAACAACTCATGCAAGAGCGTTAAGAAACCAATAGAAACTTATAGAATTACAGAGAACTTGACAAAAAAGTAAAAAAGGCAATAAGAAGAGATCGAAGGACGCAAAATGCAAAAATGATTGAAAATACCATGAAAAACAATAGAAATATTAAACTCCACACGTGCTTCTTCTTTTTTATCCAAATGCGTATGATATTTATAAATTTTGAAAAGTCAAAACAGTATATTATGTATTTTTTATTATCAACTCGTGGGAAAATGTGTTGTTTAATCTCCGCATTAGTATAATTCGAAGATAAACGTTTTCCACATTTTTACTTCTAGACAATTATCAGCTGTTGGAATGAAATATCTCGTTTTGTTTTTCTAATTTGCACTTAGTTTATTTTACAACATAACGCAAAATTAGATTCTAAAATAATGTCTTTTCAAAGTAAATTAAAAACTATAAACTGGTATGCATTTGCAACTATTAGAAATATCTTATGAAGAAGAAAACTAAGAGTGAAACTTAAACTCCAAATACCTATTAAAACAAGTAATGCAAGCAGCATGCAAGAAATATGAGTAACTAGCTTCCTAAATATAATAATCATCGTAAATTCTTTTAATTGCAATATTGCATGTTGCTGCAGATTTTATTAAGGGACTTTGTCCGGCTAAGTTTTGATATAAGCAAGGTTGTATGTAAATGCATACAGCCTCGTTTAATCACATCTTATACAGATTATGTTGTTTTGCATAATAATTATGAAATATATGAACATGTGATAGTTTTAAAAAATACATTCCTATCATATCTAAAGGAGGAAATATCAACAACCATCGATTTTATAGGATTAAATAATAAATTTTATTTTTATTTATAATAATAGATATAAAAATTTTTCAATAATATGAAATAATAGTTATTTATTGTACAAGGCGATAAAATTGTACTTTATCTTCGAGAGAGTTTTTTAGCGTCTCAACTAACGTCTCGACGCTAAATGGTCGAGAAGATTTCAAAGAAAATTATAATTTTAGGAATAAAAATCGCAATTGTGTTGCTCCGTTGCTAGGGATATGAATTACTCTGTCAACAAATGTCAAACAAATTTTACCTACGTTTTGGTTTTTGTAGAGAATATTGTTGCGTTGTGTGTACAAAGTGAATAAATACGAAAAAGAATTGACACAAGAAAAGGAAAACCTGCCATCAGATGTAGAAAATGCAGCGTTGGAAGCAGAAAGTTTATTGTTGCCACAAAAAACTTGGATGATGTATGAGAAAGAATACCAGTCTTTTGAAAAGTGGTAAAGCATTAAAAATATTAATGGCGTGAGTCAAAAAATACTGGCGTATTTTTGTGAAAAGTCGAAAAAAGCGATGCCACGTCATTATTGTCGTATTATTTAATGCTGAAGCTTACGTTGTTGGTGAATGAAAATTGTGACATTTCTAAATTCAGCAAGTTAACCACCTGCGAAAACTTCCGCAACCGTACCCAACGTCATTTATGTTGAAGTGAGTACAACCTAACCTAACCTAACCTAACCTAACCTAACCTAACCTAACCTAACCTAACCTAACCTAACCTAACCTAACCTAACCTAACCTAACCTAACCTAACCTAACCTAACCTAACCTAACCTAACCTAACCTAACCTAACCAAACCATTAATCAAGAAACATGTCAAAGTTGGCAGTATTATCCAGGAAAGCTTATTACAAGCTAAGTAAAAAAGGGTTATGAGCATCTCACAGTGAATCACTCACAAGAATTCATGAATCCAAACACAGGTATTATCTAACCTAACCTAACCTAACCTAACCTAACCTAACCTAACCTAACCTAACCTAACCTAACCTAACCTAACCTAACCTAACCTAACCTAACCTAACCTAACCTAACCTAACCTAACCTAACCTAACCTAACCTAACCTAACCTAACCTAACCTAACCTAACCTAACCTAACCTAACCTAACCTAACCTAACCTAACCTAACCTAACCTAACCTAACCTAACCTAACCTAACCTAACCTAACCTAACCTAACCTAACCTAACCTAACCTAACCTAACCTAACCTAACCTAACCTAACCTAACCTAACCTAACCTAACCTAACCTAACCTAACCTAACCTAACCTAACCTAACCTAACCTAACCTAACCTAACCTAACCTAACCTAACCTAACCTAACCTAACCTAACCTAACCTAACCTAACCTAACCTAACCTAACCTAACCTAACCTAACCTAACCTAACCTAACCTAACCTAACCTAACCTAACCTGACTAGGTGTGCACACTCAAACCATCGAAAATCACTGGAAATATCTCAAGGCAAGTGTCAACAATCATGCCAAATATTTTTTGGATTCCATAAAAATGTTGTATAAGGTTTAAATCCTAGTCTTAATTAATTGTGATTACTATTTGAGGCAATAAAGTGAAGTTTTATAGCATTAATATTGAGTTTTTAATGTGGGTACGGCTGTGGAAGAAGAGCCAACTACCTTACTAAAAAACTTTAGTATAGGATACAAAGCTAAAAAGTCCAAAATTCTGGAGTCAGATGACATTCTTAAATTTCTGACAGAAGCTCCTGATGACGTCTAATTGTTGATGATGTGTGCATGGAGCGACTAGGTCCAATGAATTGTACAAATTAGAAGTGTTTAATGTGGACGAAATAAAATCGTTGCTAATCGTTTCATTATCTGATACTAAAACCAAGAAGGATAGGTCCTTTTGTATTACTGACAAGAAAAGTGGAGTGAGTTTCTTCGAAATTATGAGAAAGTACCTATATTGCCTTGCGCCCCAAAAACGTACCTCACAGTAAGTTTTTTGTGAATTACCGACAGCAAAAGTACACTACTTAACCGGTGGGGATTAACACTATATAGAATATCCCCAAGAAGATTGCATATTTTATGAAACTTGCAAATTCAGAAATGTACAAGGGGCATTGTTTCCGTCGTTCTTCAGCTACTATGTTTGCAAATTCTTGAGCTGATCTAGTAAAAATTAAACGTTGAGGTGGACGGAAATCGTCATCCGTTACAGAATCTTACATTAAAGAGTCAATAAGCAATAAAATTGCTGTATCCTAGTGTATACTTGGCGGACATGAAAATCAATCCAGTACCTCGAATCAAGTGTTTAAGCAAACTAGTATAAATTGTGATATTTTAAAAATAGATATTTCTAATAATGTTAATTGTAAAATTTCAATTGTTCTTAATTCTTAATGTGTTAAAATTTGTAAATTTTATTGAATAAAAAAAAAGTTAAAAAATTTTATCTACTCTTGCAGTTAAAGTGTTACTTTAACTACCCTTGCCGTTAAAGTTATATTTTATCTACTCAAAACAGTTGTTATAGCAACATTTTAACATTAGCTATGGAAAAAATAAAATTATAAATAAAAAATTGAACATTGCCACCAGTGATAAATATTTCCTGGTGTATTTTAAAAAGAAAAAGAATGTTGAGCCCGATGCTTCTTTATCGGTGAAGAAGAATGGGTAAGCCAGTCTCAAAAACCCAGCGATCTGTGGGTATTCAAATGCTTGTTGGGGTTCAAAAGCTGGCATGTCTGACCATCACTGGAGAATTAGAATTTTTATCGAATTGCCATTTTTGCATATTTATTTTCAAAGATAGATATCTTTCCAGTACATATACTGACGCTGGGTCAGGCTCCAATAAGCTGTAGGCAACGGTACCGACCAGAAAAAGTTAAAAGATATAAAAGCAGATCGTGCTTTAGGACTGCCCGTACACCGTAGACCTAGGGAAGTACGCGAATATATTTCAAGAACAAATTGTTGCTACACGAAACTGATTACCCGAAAGACTTTAGGGCTACTCAGTTTGGTAAGGTCAATTCAAAGCTTGCGTGCGTGACACTTGTCTGGATACCGAGACACAAGGGTATCGGGGCAATGAAAATGCTGATAGGTTAGCTCGGGAAAGTGCAAACACCCCATTCTTAGGACCTGTACCACTCCTTGGAATCGTAAGTACCCTTAGAAAGGCAATCATCAGCAAATGGGTTGCATTTTAACAGACCCAATTAATAATCTGTTAGTCTCACTAAATTTAGATCACATTTGACTCATTGTGTATGTGTAGGTAGGGCAGGTTTACACCATTTTAAATCCACTGAAGTAATAGACTCCCTTGGAGACATTATTAGATATTTTTTCAGAGTTTCAGATCTTTTGTCTTTAGCTGAGATATGCGTTGGGAACACTACTTGGAGTGTAAGCCTATTGGCAAGTTTGTTAGTATTGCATATTTTTGTGGCTCTTCGTATTATTTCCTTATATTTATATATAGGTTATTTACTACATTTATTTATCTATTTAATCCTTACATCCTTCTTTTGAGAGCCTTTTAATTTTTTAGTTTTTTATATATTTTCATTTTCTTATTTCAGCTAGTTGGTTTTACTAGAAAAAATGTAGAGGGAATAATCCAAGTACTGAAATCAGCTGGAAGGACTAAGACAAGCTAATATACTTCTAGGAAACTACGATCAGAAGAGATCTTTTAGCTGCCTCAACTTTAGTAAAAAATACTCAGATTTTATTTGGAATATTAACAGAGCAGTGCCGGTTAAGAATTCACAGGAAGAAACTGGGGGTAAAAGATGAAACAAAGTGCAGATTCTGTGAGGAAGAGGACGAAACCTCAATACACATACTCTCGGAATGCCCTCCCTTACAAAATTCTAGTGTTAGATACCTAGATAGAAGAGGAGGATCTGCCTAATTTGAAGTCCAACGATGTCCTAAGCTTTCTTAGGAAAACAGGACTAGAAGTGCGGCTATAAGTTTAAAAACATCGGACCCATAGCAAGTAAAGTGGGATACAACAGATCCTATAGGTCACAGTATGCTTATCACCCCTAACTTCATACATACATACATAGTTTTACCAGTATTGGTCTTATTTTGCCTTCTTACTTTTACAACGTATTTTATTTTCTTTGTATTCAGAGTTTATTAGTAAAAACTGCCTGAATTTTCTGTTGCACATGTTCTGTAAAAAAAAGAAATAACTAAAATTAAACACAAAATTTATTTTACCAACCCTTACTTTTTGGAAGTCCATCTTATTAAGAATAATAAAAAACTCTTCAATTGAACGTAACTTCCAAGTTTATTTAACATTAAAATGTAACTTAAATGTCAATCTTACGATGCTAATCAGCGAAACGTCCGTCATTATAATTTAAAACATAATTTTTTAAATAAATTTGGTTCATTTGCGTTCAATTGAAGAGTTTTTTATTATTCTTAATTAAACACAAAAGATACCAAAAACAATTTTTATTGCTGAACCTGTTTTTTGGGAATGACAAACTATATCAAAAGAATCTCCAGCAATGAGATTAATTTTTTTAAAATAAACGTTAAAATTCAAGATTCTAAAACTGTATTTTTGCGATACCTTATGCCACTATCATCTGCCAGTGCGCCTTTCGAATCTCCGCACAAAAGAGTCACTCTCAACCCTTCTTATAACGCAATTAACTTACATAATGAAGGGTTAACCGGTGTTTCGTCATATTTTCATTACGTCTACCAGCCGTCCTTGTACCACGTCATAGGCCCTTAAACATAATCTCCCCAAAAAAAATGTATAACTATAATGAGTTTAGTTAGGATGAGTCCATTTGCACAAAGAAGATACCGTTAGGTCTTCAAGAGTTCTTCCGCATACACAAACCACCCCGGGTTTTTTAGGGTGGTGGTACCGTTGCTTCCTCGAAAAGAACGGTCAACGCACATTGGGCCTTGAAGATTTTTTTTTTCATGAATATTGATTTTTTATGCAGGCATGTGTTTTTTGTGTTTGGTTTCCCTTTTTTTTTGTGAGAGCGAAATCAATCGCTGGCCTTCGGGAAAAAATCGCATAGAAATATGTCGATTTCCGGCAAAAGTTAATTAAAATTGTAGCATGCTTTTGGGAACGAATTATTATGGTCAAAGTGTGAAGATTTCTTTGTGTTGATTTATTTGTGGGATATGTTGTAAGCGAAATGCTGTCATTAGATAACTAATCATTTATACCAAGAATATTCTACTGGCTGGCTATTACTTAATTTTTACTAAAATAAGTATTATAGTTCATTTGTTTGGAGTTGGCAGCTAAAAAAAGTCATTAAATCGTAAAATGTTGTAAACAGTACCCTAAATCAATAGCGCACGTACATATTTATATCGGTATTAACAAATTTCTTCAAATAATCATATTTTAATCTTTTTAGGTAAGGTATGAGTAGTCATAATACGATATTTAGAATAATTTTCGAATTTAATGAGGATAATTGTGGTCGTTAGGGGTGTTAAGGGATTAAGGTAACCCTATGTGTATAATTGCAAAAACAGGTACGTTATTGGTTAGAGAATTTGTTTTGTTAGTGCTTTGTTGTTAGTGCTGGTAGTTTATATTGTGATCTATATTGTTATAATTTTACTCCAAGAATATTTTCGGTAGTGAAAATGGCGTAAAGTTCGAGTTTTGTCCCAGTACAAGTGGCTCATTTAAAACAAAGTTCGTTTTTTTAAATAGAAAAAACTATTGTTTTAAATGTTCATGATGTTACTAATATATCATGATGCATCAGAAACTGTTCGTGATGTGGTGACTAGGTGCTCCAATATGACCGATGGTGAGGAAACAGTGAAATGGTAGTGAACAAAAAAACACATAGGAAAAAAGTCCATTATGGTCGATAACTTTAATAGAGATATCATTAGAAGACGAGTCCATTATTTGTACTTAAAGAGATTCCGAATTTGGACAAAGAAATGACTGTTATAGTCGAAGTAGATACGATTCCCAAATTTGGACGAAATACGTTATGGAAACTCCTAAGAGAAATTGGTTTTAATTATGAGTCGCATAAAAAACGAAAAGTTTTGAAGGAGACAGAAGTAATTATTTGTTGGAGAACGCAATACTTAAGAAGTATTAAAAAGTTTCAGAACGATGGAAGAACTATCTTTTATTTAGTTGAAACATGATTGAATAAAGGACATACTGTTTCTAAGGCATGGATGGACACCCATATTTCAAATTCCCGTCAGGCATTTTTGGAAGGATATTCAATAGGATTAAATGCTCCTCGAGGAAAAGTTCGCAGACTAATAATCGCACACATTGGCAGTGAACATGGTTTTGTAGAAAATGGGTTATTCCACTTTGTATCAACGTCAACCAAATATTGCCATGAGGAAATGACCTCTGATGTTTTTGAAGATTATTTTTTCCAGCTATTGGACTTTTTGCCAAGTGCTGTGGTCCATTAAAGTTAAGAGACAAAGACATTATTTACTATTTTCAAAATTTAATTAGTATCATATGCAATTAAAGTATGTCGATTCACTTTGTTCGGTTAATAGCTTAATTAAGACTGTCAAATAATAAGTATGGGAACTTCACTTTTGGGGGTATCAAGTATCGTCAACTGTGAAAAACTGTGTCTTAAGTGCAATTTAAATATTTAATTGTCCTTTATATACTTGAATAAGGTTATCAAGAAATGCTTTCAGCAATCCTGATCAGTTTTTGATCATGCTATCAAATAATATGTCAACCAAGAATGCAAAAAATTATGTATAATAGTAGGTATTTACAGCATTTTTAAATTAAGATCTTTTTCGTTGAATGAATAAATTAGTTATTTTGGAATTATGTTTTATTTGTATTTTCTGTCCTCTATACTAAATCCATTATATTATTTATTATTACTAAGTATTATGTATTGTTAAATAAGTGTCTTACGCTGTTGATTGTAACTCTGATTTGGTGTTGTTGTACACTCGAGATTTTGTATCATTGATTGTGACTGATTTAGAAATTTGTAAGGAATTTGAACGGATTTTCTTTGTTATTCAAAAATGTTGTCAAGTTCTTCTCTCTATTTATTGTAACATTTTTTACAACCCGATGATGGTCTTATAGGACCGAAACTAGTTGCTACAATTTAATAAACAGTTTGTGGGATAGATTTTGTGTTTCCTTTGAACCATAATCCATGTACTTTATTTAGTTTATTATTTACGTACTTGTAGTTTATCACTCGAATTTCTTGCTATAAAAATTGTAAAATTTGTGAATAAGCAATATAGTACAGCCATATGAAATAAGTTGTTTATAATATTTTTTTTATATTTTGCACTTATAAAAATCTTCATTATAAAACGCATTTGCGTATCGTAATGTAACTTTTACGCACGCAAATTTTTGTTTTAAATGGTTGGCGACATGAGTGAAGTTTCTAAAGGCAAGACTATTGACAATGACATTTGTGGCTAATAGCAATTTATTAATTTTATATTGTTCTTTAAGAAAGTATCTGTGAATATGAATATAATATTTTACTTATATAATATATTATTATTGGTATATTATTCATTTTAAAATATTTTAAAACATCAACATTTGATAATCTAAATGTCACAACTGTCAAATTTTATAAATTACACAGTGCTGCCGACATACTTTTTAAAATAAAAATTTTCGTAATTACATAAAAATAATAAATTAATTTAAAAAATGGTAAAAAGGGCAAAATATAAAAAATATTATAAACAACTTATTTCATATGGCTGTTGTGACACTCGTTCTTTAAAAAACTCATCGCTTCGCGATTCGTTTTTTAAACTTGAACTCGTGTCATAACAGAATTCCATATGAAATGCGTTGTTTAATATACTATTATATTTTGCCATTTTATCATTTTTTAAATTAATTTAATATTTTTATGTAATTACGAAAGTTTTGATTTTAAAAAGTATGTCGGTAGCACTGTGTAATTTATAACATTTGACATTTAAATTATGAAATATTATTGTTTTCAAATATTTTAAAATGACATATATACTAATAATAATATATTATATAAGTAAAAGATGATATTCATATTCCCAAATACTTTCTTAAAGAACAAAATAAAATTAATAAATTGCTATTAGCCACAAATGTCATTGTCTATAGTCATGTCATTAGATACTTCACTTATGTCGCCAACCATTTAAAACAGAAATTTGCGTGCGTAAAAGTAACATTACTATACGCAAATGCGTTTTATAATGAAGATTTTTATAAGTGCAAAATATAAAAAATATATTATTATTATATTAATTAAAATATCCTGATGTATCGAAGGTTGATTTTGAAGTTGCAGAGATTGTAATGCAAAAATACAATGAACGAAAATAAGATGCTGTGAAGTAATTTTTTATCGGAGAAATTTAATATAAAAAAGTGAATTGCACGAAATATTTTCTATAAAAAATGTTTACCTACACATACAGGATAAAAGAAGAACCAGATGGGAAAATATCGAATTACCCGATAGGAAATCTCTTCTAAAAATACTAAAGCAATTCAGATGTCTTGCTATCGGCATAAAAAACGAAGTAAAAAATCCGCACGTGCTGATATGCAACCGTCTTTTGTTGCACCTAAATACACATACGCTCATGAGATTCAGGAAGATTTTTTACGCTATAAAAAAGATAAAGGATGAAAATAAAAAGCGGAAGACGGTAGAGAGTAAATAATTTAGTGGTTTTAGGATGCCCGCCATATGGCACGTGCCAAATATTAACAACACCTTGCGTCTAAAAGTTCATTATAGATAGATATAAAAAAATATATAAAAAACCACCAATCAAACCCAACGGAACCTGAAAGCAACAGCTTGCGAAGGCGGAAGTGAATAGATAGATTCTTACATTAAAATCTGATATATCCTGAACAGCCTTCTTTCGCTAGTATGAGGATACTTTTTTACTTTCTAACATTAATTTTAGGGTGTCAAGACGATACACCCAAAGATGACTGTCGCTGCTACACTTTCGCTGAAGTAGATATCAGATAAAATAAATCTTATACTATAAAAACATAAAAATTTTCTTTCTAATCACCTGTTTCTTTGTAAGAGGAATAAGTACTTTTTAAAAACGTACGAATAAATAAAAAATATATGATTCTTTATTACTGCTCTTGACATAATTTACTGATAATAATTTTGATCAATAGATGTAGTACTAAAATTTCAATATTACTTATTGGTAAAATTTTCCATTTTAATATCTTATTTCGGTCTCAACAAAGGATTGGTTAGAATAAGAGTCCACTATTTCCTCTTAATTAGCTGAAATGATAAATTAAAAAATTAAGATATATTTGAAAAATAATTTGCATTTAAAATGGCCAGCAATAACGTAATTAAAATACAGTCAACAACCTTAAAGAAAAAGGCTTCTTGATAAATTTGGTTAGAAACGATCTAAACGATCTAAAAAGTAGTTTAATATAGAAGCTCAGATAAAATGGTTACTAACCATCTAAAAGCTTTTTTTATTATGCAAAAATATATTTTAATTTTTTATTAAATCAAAACTTGCGAAGTTATAAATTCTATTCATTTAACATTACATGCGTAATGGTAAAATTAAAGTAAAGTAGCTATAGGAGGGAGTTTTTAAACTTGTCTATTATGTAAATATGCATAAATTTCACAAAGAAAAAAATAAATTGAATAAAATTATAAGGTTATGTACATGATCTTGGTGAAGCCAAAAAAAAATTCAGCAAAATTACAGTAATTTTGTTATACAAAGAGAAGATTGTATAAATAAATAATAAAAATCATTTCGCTCCAATAATAAAAAAAAGATGTCAGCTATAGGAGGGAGTTTTTAAACTTGTCTATTATGTAAATATGCATAAATTTCACAAAGAAAAAAATAAATTGAATAAAATTATAAGGTTATGTACATGATCTTGGTGAAGCCAAAAAAAAATTCAGCAAAATTACAGTAATTTTGTTATACAAAGAGAAGATTGTATAAATAAATAATAAAAATCATTTCGCTCGAATAATAAAAAAAAGATGTCAAAATGTTTTTACACCATTCCTAGGTATTTGTCTTGCTGTTTCCATTTTAGATAGTTGAATAGATTGCAGTTTTAGAGAGTTCTATTTTTGTAATGTTGGTGGATTCAAGACCTGCCATACCCCTTCCTTCGTCTGTAGGTGTAAGGCTGTCAATATTTTAGCTTATTTGAATTTGTCTGTCATTATTTTATCTTATTTAAATTTGTCTGACAATATTTAACCTTATTTGAATCTGTATTTTAGTATTTTTCGATATTTGTATCTGTCTGTCAATATTTTACCTTATTTGAATCTATCTGTCAATATTTTACATTATTTGAATCTGTATGTTACTACTTTTCCATATTTGAAACTTAAGCTTATTATTATTTTACACAATCGAATCCGTTTATCAATATTTTACAGTTTTTGAATCTGTCTATCAATGTTTTACTTTATTTGAATCTTATATTACTAAATTACCTAATTTGAAGCTGTATGTTTCTATTTTTCCATATTTGAATTTGTCTGTCAATATTTTACTTATTTGAATCTGAAAATATTTTACTTTATTTGAATCTATATGTTATTATTTTTCCATATTTGAATCTGTCTGTCAATATTTTATCTTATTTGAATCTGAAAATATTTTACCTTATTTGAATCTATATGTTATTATTTTTTCATATTTGAATTTGTCTGTCAATATTTTACCGTATTTGAATCTATCTGTCAATATTTTATCTTATTTGAATTGTCTTATAATATATTACCTTATTTGAATCTGCATAAATTTCACAAAGAAAAAAATAAATTGAATAAAATTATAAGGTTATGTACATGATCTTGGTGAAGCCAAAAAAAAATTCAGCAAAATTACAGTAATTTTGTTATACAAAGAGAAGATTGTATAAATAAATAATAAAAATCATTTCGCTCGAATAATAAAAAAAAGATGTCAAAATGTTTTTACACCATTCCTAGGTATTTGTCTTGCTGTTTCCATTTTAGATAGTTGAATAGATTGCAGTTTTAGAGAGTTCTATTTTTGTAATGTTGGTGGATTCAAGACCTGCCATACCCCTTCCTTCGTCTGTAGGTGTAAGGCTGTCAATATTTTAGCTTATTTGAATTTGTCTGTCATTATTTTATCTTATTTAAATTTGTCTGACAATATTTAACCTTATTTGAATCTGTATTTTAGTATTTTTCGATATTTGTATCTGTCTGTCAATATTTTACCTTATTTGAATCTATCTGTCAATATTTTACATTATTTGAATCTGTATGTTACTACTTTTCCATATTTGAAACTTAAGCTTATTATTATTTTACACAATCGAATCCGTTTATCAATATTTTACAGTTTTTGAATCTGTCTATCAATGTTTTACTTTATTTGAATCTTATATTACTAAATTACCTAATTTGAAGCTGTATGTTTCTATTTTTCCATATTTGAATTTGTCTGTCAATATTTTACTTATTTGAATCTGAAAATATTTTACTTTATTTGAATCTATATGTTATTATTTTTCCATATTTGAATCTGTCTGTCAATATTTTATCTTATTTGAATCTGAAAATATTTTACCTTATTTGAATCTATATGTTATTATTTTTTCATATTTGAATTTGTCTGTCAATATTTTACCGTATTTGAATCTATCTGTCAATATTTTATCTTATTTGAATTGTCTTATAATATGTTACCTTATTTGAATCTGCATGTTACTGCTTTCTATATTTGAATTTTAAGCTTATTATTTTACCACACTTGAATCTGTTTATCAATATTTTACAGTATTTGAATCTGTACGTCAATGTTTTACCTTATTTGAATCTTTTGTCTGTCAATATTTTACCTTATTTGAATCGTCTGTCAATATTTTATCTTATTTGAGTCTGTCTGACAATATTTTACCTAATTTGAATCTGTATGTTAGTATTTTTCAATATTTGTATCTGTCTGTTAATATTTTACAGGACATTAGTTGAGGAATCCTTTGGAGTTTGGAAAATTATGAAGCTTCTAAGCTAATGGTCATGGGTATCAATTCCAGAATCTCAATATTACTATTTTACCAAAATTGAGTTTTTATAATATCATCTTAAATAAAATGTTAATATTAAAAATATATGCCGAAACATATTTAAATAGTCATCTCGTGGATTGTTTAAGTACGGAGAGTCAAATTCACTTTTAACTCGATTGAATTAATTTTTCATAAAGGACACGATTTTAAAAATTGAACTACGAAATAAATGTTTTACAAAATAAAAATAGTTTGGAAGAAAGAAACATTAAAGTGTGCAACAGATTTGTTTTAAAACTTGATGCACTTTTCCCCATTCCTAATCTTAAATCAGTTTTTACATAGTTGACGTTATCCCATTTTTTTTTGCTTAATATTTTTCCAGAGGTACTTTTACGAACACCGAAAAAACTATAATTCGTGATATCGACACCTGATTCGCCGCGTAACGTCTTTGTATTAGAATATTTTAAATTACTTTATGGTGAGTGCGGTCAACACATGACTCCGTTTTATTTTGATCACACCCAACTAACCAGTCAGTATTTCTAATATTGAAGGCTATCGGTCAAATCGATCCAACCAGACATCCACAAGAAAACCCATAATTACCTGCACTGACTTTACAAAACCTCCTTGCATCCAATTAAAAGAATTAATTGAAAACTTCATTGAAGTGTTGAGAACTAGCGTAACTATCTTTTCGCTTGGACCTAAACAATAATAGAAAATAGTTTTCAAGCATTTTATCTATCGAGAATATCCGCTTCCGCCCATGCAAGTCTGCACTTCCTGGTTATTCGTAAGAAAATATTTTCATCGTTGATACTTATTATGATGTTGTTCATCGATTAAACAAATTCACATGCAGATTTGCAGGTGTTTTGATAAATGTTTATACAATAAATATTCTAAAATATTGTAAATGAAATTTTTTAAGTATCTGTACGTATTTCTTAAAAGTCCCAAATCAAATTTTAAATTAGAAGAATGTTACTTAATTGTTTGGTATAAACAAGAATGCTGCTGTTAAAAATATGAGTAATTTTTGTTTAAATAATGGTTTTTTTCCTGAAATATGGAATGTTATTTTACCTACTTTATCTAAAATTCTCGAAAGAGCTAAAGAGGCTCAACTATAAAAATATTATGTAGACATATACCAGGCATGTTTTTAAATTAAGTACCTTTTTTAAATTAAGCGCATGGGCAATATGCAGCTATATCATTTGGGAAGCCATAGACGCCATTACGACGCCGTTTGATCGAGTCTTCGTTTGTGAAGTGTGTGGTGTGATTCGTTTTCTCTATACTAAAGGCGCTTATAAGCAATTGACATTCATCGTCAAAGTGTGAAGTTTATGGTGAAAACATTATGAGTGGAGGAATCGTTCGGAAATGGGTTAAGGAATTCAAAGATGGCCGCACAAACGTTCATGATGAGGAACGAAGTGGGCGAACTTAAGGCATTACCGATGATCTCATTCAAAAAGTGGACTGTAAAGTGAAAGAGCAAAATCTCTTGCTGGATTACGAAATGATCTCTACGAAATGGTGTCTGAATATTTAAATTATGGGAAACTGTGTTAACGGTGGGTACCGACCGAAAATGTTGAATTATGAGCACAAAACCAAATGATTGGGTAGTGTATTGAGCTTTCCCGAGTGTTACAGTAACGAGGGCGATGATTTTTTAAGCTATATCGTTAAAGGCTTGGTTAGCCTACATTACACCAGAATCAAAATGGCGGCATTCAATATGTTTGTACAATTTAAATATTGTTAAATTTCCCCAATTTTGTAAATATCACCTTTATATGGATAATTCTGGATCTTTTTAGACTTTACTATAATAATTGGGTAGATAAAACTTTGTCCTAGCTAAGAAAAAAAACAGTTTTTTTGGCAAAATTCAATTTTATTATTTAAGATAGTTGCCTTCGAGGGCGCTACAGCGATTATAGCGATCCTCTAACTTTTAGATACCATTTTTGTAGTCCAATTTGCCTTTAGCTCCAAAATATGCCACTTTTTCGGCAATTGCTTCTACGGTGGGCCTAATTTTTTTTTTTCAGAGATCAGCTTCTTGATCTCTGCGAACAGAAAATAGTAGCTGGAGGTCATATCTGGAGAATACGGTGGATGGGGAAGAAATTTGAAACCTAATTCATGCAAATCTATCATCATCATTGATTTATGACAGAGTGCATTGTCTTGGTGGAAAAGTTTGTTCTTTTTCATATGGGGCAGTTTCAGTACGATTTCATTCTTCAGTCGGTTCAATAATGCACAATAATAGTGGCCGTTGATTGGTTTTCTTTTTTCCAAATAGTTAATGAACAATATATACCGTGTGTATCCCAGAATACAGATGTCACAACCTTGCCAGGTGATTGTTGCGTCTTTTCCTGCTTTGGATTATGTTCGCCGTGTTCATTACACTTCACTGACGATAAAGTAGTTTCCTAATATAAAACGACTGAAACGACTAAAACTAAGATAAAACGACTGAATCGTACAAAAAAATATAAAAGAATAAGAACTAAAACTGATCAATTGGTAAGAAAAACAACTAGAGACTGGACTAGAAGAAGAAGACGACAGTAAGTGAATTAAAAAGGTTACAGAATGAAGTACAATCGACAGAAGGAAGAAAGGAATGCCACGACAACTATAGAGGGATGAAGAGGTCCAGTCAATGCAAATGAGAGAACTGGAGGATAAGTATTAGATAAATATGAGAGGATGGACAACCTGGTTAAAGGAATGGAGGCGATGTCTACGGTAGAACTCTTAATATGTACATAAAATACATAAAAATCCGAACACCTAGTTTAAGATATTTTATTTTAATAAAATTTGGTGAATTTATTTATTTTACTGAAATAAACAATTGATAAAAGTTTCAGTTTCCGGTTTTTATACTGCTTTTTTTGTAATCCACTAACAATCCAAAAATAAATATTGTAGCCGTAGTAAAGGTCCAAATTTTGCGGATTTTGGATCTTGACATTATTTACAATTGGTCACGATGTCTAGGGTACGGAGACCTATACGATTTCGTCAACTTAGTGAGTTTGATAGGGGTCGTATTGTGGGACTTCGGGAAGCTGGATTTTCTATTCGAGAAGCTGGATTTTCTTTTCGGGAAATTGCAGTTAGAGTGCAAAGAAGTGTAGACACCGTGGTTAGGTGTTGTCAGACATGGCTTCGAGAAGGTAGTACGCAAAGAGCAAGGGGATTTGGACGCCCCCGTAGAACAACAGACCGTGAAGATCGCCGCCTAAGATTATTGGCCTTAGGGGACCGTTTCTCCACTATCGGGTCCATTGCAAATGAATGGTTTGTAGAACACGGAAGACCTATTGGCATGCGAAGTGTTTACCGACGAATAAGAGCTTTTGGCCTGTTTTCATACCGACCACACTGGGTCCTCCCTTTAACTCCAAAACACCGACGTAATCGCCTTGAGTGGTGCAGAGAACTGTCACTCTGGGATCAGGAATGGAACAGTATTGTCTCTAGTGACGAGTCTCGATTTTGTTTAGGCATGCATGATGATCAAGTGAGGGTTAGAAGACGACGTGGTGAAAGGAGAAATCTACGGTTTTTTGTTAAAAGGCATGTTGTATGTAGGATCTATTGTGTCCCCCCCTTACTTGCCAAGTTCTGATGTTTTCTCAGATTTATAGCAGCTCTTCGAGTACTATTTTCCTGAGGATGTTTAGGACATCGTCGGGCTTCAAATCAGGTAGATACCCTTCTTCTATTTCATGTGCTCCTAGGTATCTGGCCCTAAAATTCTGCTAGGCAGGGCATTCTGAGAGTATGTGTATT
Organism: Ophraella communa; assembly: GCA_035357415.1. Classification (NCBI taxonomy): domain Eukaryota; kingdom Metazoa; phylum Arthropoda; class Insecta; order Coleoptera; family Chrysomelidae; genus Ophraella; species Ophraella communa. The sequence continues at coordinate 17,965,997 of CM068987.1, forward strand.
GTTTCATCCTCTTCCTCACAGAATCTGCACTTTGCTTCATCTGCTAACTCTAGTTTATTCATGTGGCTTTTTAACCGGCTATGCCCGGTAGTATTCCCGTTAAAATTCGGAGCCTTTTTTTACTGAGGTTGAGGCAGCTGAGAGATCTCTTCTGGTCATAGTTCCCCAGTAGTATCTTAGATTGCCTCAGTCCTTCCAGCTGATTCCAGTACTTGGATTTTTCCTTCTTCATTTCTTCCCTTAGTTTTCCTAAGATTACTGCTGATCCCACAGGATGGTTCTGGTCCCAAGTGTGGGGTTTCAGCTCCTTTTTTTGCCAGCTTGTCTGCTGTTTCCTTCCCCTCTATTCCTATGTGTCCTGGAACCCATAGGAGGATGACAGTGTTCTTCTGGCCTAGTTCATTTAGTTTGCATAGGCATTCCCAAACCATCTTCGAACTGATTATATTTGAGCTCAGCGCTTTGATGGCTGCTTGACTATCCGACATGATCACAATCTCTTGTCTGCGGTAGTTTCTTCCAATATTGAATTCCACACATCTTTCGATGGGGCGGACTTTTGCTTGAAAGATGCTCGGGTATGTGCCCAAGCTCTCTGGGTATTTCTCTCTCGGTCCAAAAACTCCTACCCCAGTTCCCTCGTCTAGCTTGGAATCGTCCGTATACCACTTTATGGTATTCTGGTTTAAATTCTGTATGATGTCTTCATCCCATTCAAAAGGCATGTTCACCAAACTGTTGGAGTTATGGTTTGTGGTGCTATAGCTTATGGTTCGAGATCATCTTTAATCTCCATCAGAGGTAACATGAACGCGCAGCGTTTTATCCAAGAAGTTTTATAACCCCATCTTTTACCCTATAATGCCCGACCACATGTCGCAAGAGTCACAATAGACTTCTTTCAACATAATGATGTCACATTGTTATCTTGGCCACCAAGATCTCCCGACTTATCCCCAATTGAGCACATGTGGGATATGATGAGTAGGAGATTGCTCAGTTTGCAACGTTCTCCTCAGACTCTAGAAGAACTTCGAGAGAAGTTGGTGGACATTGACCGCCTAATCAGAAGCATGCCTAGGGGCGTTGGAGAATGCATAACACATCGGGGTGCATCCACACATTATTAAAGGTAAAAGGGCTTTTATCATTTACTTATTATGCTTCAGTAAGAACTACAAAATTTAAAAAAAAATAAAATCATTTAAACTGGGTGTTCGGATTTTTATGTCACTTAGTATATATAGTATGTAGATACAGGTGCATTACCGTCAATTGAAATCACTTATTATGCATAGGTGATAAGCCAAACTTTTAATTAAATTATATTTAAAAAGTGCACATAAAAAATGTCCGATGAGTAAGCGGACCAACAAAAATGACGTGGTTTTTAAACAAAAAATGTGTCAGATGTGAATAGAAACGATCCAGCAGATTAACTACTTCAAAATTAATCAATGGTATGATCATTGAACGTTTAAAAATGGCAATAGCCGCAAATTAAAAAATAATGCCATCACAATGACTTAACGATAACGATCTACAAACAAAAGTTTATTCAATACATTATCGACTATCATCATCATCGTAACGTTAGTAAATATTTTAAGATCCACTTGTGAAGACCAATTTATTTTTAGAATATTTTGTTGACAAAGTTCATTAACCCAACCCAAAACTTCGTATTAGCACATAGGAAGGCCAGCATAGAAAAATGCAATAAAATTTTTAATTTTATGACGAGGAAGTGGACAAGTTGAAAAAATAAATTGTTAATGAGGATGGCGAATATTTATTATACCGATGAACGTTAACAGTTTTTTGTGGGAGACTTTTTTGCCACTAGAGCTCAGTTCACATGACAACATATCGGGACATTTTTTTGTATACTTAGATAAAGTAGACTATTGACACGCCATCTTTATTAATAACGAATACTTTAATCTTTAAATACACAAATCATCAGTACAACGAGAGCAAATAAATATACGTTAATTATTTGTGTTCATATACCATAATTTTTACCATGTATTTACTTATCTAGTTTTATAACTATATTTTTCTAATTTTGACATATAAAGTGACACTTTTTAAAACTGTTTGATATTATGAAACGTCTTACTTTTTGTAACTAGTTGCATAAAGTAAAATTGTATGCAATGGGTGATGAAAAATGTATCTCAAAATTAGTGACAAAAATAATTATTCTATTTATTAAACTGTTATAATACAAGTAAAAAAAACATAAATCATAAATTAAATTATTAATTAATAATTATAAATATTGATGTGGAGCTGTTTCAATTAAATTTTTTATCTTCAAAAAGTATAATTCATTATATTATATAAAATATATTTTTCTTGGCAACCGTCTTCCGGGGAACCCAACATATCTAAACAAAAAATAGCAGACGTGAGTCCTAAAAACTTGGCTGACGGGTTCAAACAAACTGAGGCCGATTGGTTCTGTGTTCTAAACTTAGAACAAAAAGAAACAGGAAGGAGTCTGTCATATATTAATTTTAAGAAAAATTTGCGACGGAAGTCGGCCATCTTGAAGCTCCTTGTATGACTCATTGTTTATGTTTACAGTATGCTGTAAAAGCAATATTTGCATATAAATGTCAAAAATAAGCGCATAGGCGTATCATTCGGTTTTAATAAACACAAAATGATTTACAACACTAAATGTATTCACATACTTGATTGGTTGGAATTTAATCAAAATAAAAACCCTAATATAAATTTTGTTTTTTTACGGTACGGCATTGGAAACGGAAATTAAAATTGACAATTGGCCGCCATATGCAAGCTCCTTTCTGGACTCAAGGTCATTTTGCATATACTCCTTCCTGTTTCTTATTGTTCTAAGGTTCTAAATGATAGACGTCATTTACTTCACTTCTCCTCCAAGGTCATAAAAATTCAGGCATATTATTGCATTATTTCTGACTCATCAAAATTGACACTTAATGAATGACAGAAATGAAATAAAAGATAAAAATTCATAACGGAAACGAAGTCACTACAATTGATAACACAATTATTGCAATTATTCAAATTAATTCCCGACGACATATTTTTTTCATTGCTCGAACTTGCTCTTATTTGGGAAGCGGCGCACATTGTTTTAGATGTTTTACCAAATATTTCTTGCGCTATAAGTTTTTTTATTATTCATGGAATTTTCAATATATCCCTCCACAATTTTGACATATAAAGTGACACTTTTTAAAACTGTTTGATATTATGAAACGTCTTACTTTTTGTAACTAGTTGCATAAAGTAAAATTGTATGCAATGGGTGATGAAAAATGTATCTCAAAATTAGTGACAAAAATAATTATTCTATTTATTAAACTGTTATAATACAAGTAAAAAAAACATAAATCATAAATTAAATTATTAATTAATAATTATAAATATTGATGTGGAGCTGTTTCAATTAAATTTTTTATCTTCAAAAAGTATAATTCATTATATTATATAAAATATATTTTTCTTGGCAACCGTCTTCCGGGGAACCCAACATATCTAAACAAAAAATAGCAGACGTGAGTCCTAAAAACTTGGCTGACGGGTTCAAACAAACTGAGGCCGATTGGTTCTGTGTTCTAAACTTAGAACAAAAAGAAACAGGAAGGAGTCTGTCATATATTAATTTTAAGAAAAATTTGCGACGGAAGTCGGCCATCTTGAAGCTCCTTGTATGACTCATTGTTTATGTTTACAGTATGCTGTAAAAGCAATATTTGCATATAAATGTCAAAAATAAGCGCATAGGCGTATCATTCGGTTTTAATAAACACAAAATGATTTACAACACTAAATGTATTCACATACTTGATTGGTTGGAATTTAATCAAAATAAAAACCCTAATATAAATTTTGTTCTTTTACGGTACGGCATTGGAAACGGAAATTAAAATTGACAATTGGCCGCCATATGCAAGCTCCTTTCTGGACTCAAGGTCATTTTGCATATACTCCTTCCTGTTTCTTATTGTTCTAAGGTTCTAAATGATAGACGTCATTTACTTCACTTCTCCTCCAAGGCCATAAAAATTCAGGCATATTATTGCAATATTTCTGACCCATCAAAATTGACACTTAGTAAATGACAGAAATCAAATAAAAGATAAAAACTCATAACGGAAACGAAGTCACTACAATTGATAACACAATTATTGCAATTATTCAAATTAATTCCCGACGACATATTTTTTTCATTGCTCGAACTTGCTCTTATTTGGGAAGCGGCGCACATTGCATTAGATGTTTTACCAAATATTTCTTGCGCTATAAGTTTTTTTATTATTCATGGAATTTTCAACATATCCCTCCACAACAGAGGTAGATTTCCATGCCTCTTTAATTTTAAAATATCAGCGCAACTGTCTGCTAGGAAAGTGGCAGAGCTTCTTCTGAAGCAGTATATAGAACAGTATATAGAACAGGAGTATATAGAACAGGATTTGAGAGACCAAGAAATTGTGCGCAAAAACTTTTGGCAGACTGCTAAATGTGTTAATTCCCACAGGATTTCTGGTACAGTTTTTATTCGAAAATAAAAAAAAAATCTGTTGTGTTTAAGAACCTGGCGACGCAATTTAATATATTTTCTTAATATTTCTACAAGATTCGTATTTTCAATGTCTCCAGTGGTAATTGCAAACTGGCGTATAAGTTTTGTTTTTGAAGGTGGGATATCAACCGGAAAATGGCTTCCTTCGTCTATAATATTTTCAACTAGAAGAAATTTTAATTCTGTTTTTCTGCATGCACTTGCCATTCCAATTATCATTGCAACCTTAGCTATTAAGTATTCTTTGTCATCAGCATCCACTAAAAATTTGGCAAAATCCTCTTTAATAAAAATTTTTGACGGTTTAGCCCTGTACCCGTCCGCTTGTCTTTTAATATATGCTACCAATTTTTTTTTAATATCATTATTACTTTTCAGATTTAGTTCAGACCTTAACATTGAATAAAATGTCCATGATGTGGAAACTTTTAGATCTTCATTACCCTCAAAATATGCAAGAAAAACTTTCTCATTAACATGTTTAATTTTCTTCTCATCACACCACGTAACAAAGTTTTCGTATGTCAAATCATAAACTATCTTTGACTTTTTGGGAATTACTGATAATAGAGCATTACCTGCTGCCTCTTCAATATCGCTTGGTAGCTCTTCAAACTTGAATCCCTCATTTTTTTAAAATAAAACTAAAAATATATCAATCCCTCTAAAACCCCTCCGTTTAAACTTTTTTACAAAATGTCAAACTGACAACTACCATGAAGTAACAGCATCATAATTTATAGACAACAGTTTTATTAAACACAAATGGTGGTGGTGGTGTACTCCAGCAGCAGCTTACCTTACCTAACTTTTTTTTTCGGGCTGAGATGAGAAAACTCATGTTCGATGAGTACTTATCCACAACCCATTGTTGGACTCAACCACGAGAGGATAACTACCAGCCAAACGCACTTAAAAAAAACACTCTGTTACCCCCGCCTCGGGACCACTACCCTAGCATACATCAAGACCGGTGGCGGGCCCTCACACACTCTTTACTAACATTCATACCACTCACGCCATCAAGCATGTTCCCTTCCCCTAATCATACTCTTCACTACATCACTTATCTGCACACATTCTTTCTCCCCTGTCAACATTATCTCCACCATGTTCTCCTAATACACTGCCATTCCAAGTTTCCTTTCCAACTCCAACTGCTTTAACAATTCCTCTTTCTTTCAACATCCAAACACAAACACCAGAACTCTTCTGTGGCTTAAAAAAATCATCCAAAAAGTTGCATATGATTAAATGGTCAATGATGAAGTCTGAGGATAGAGGCAGCGCAGGAATTCATAACAAAACACACAATACATGAAAACTCTTAGATCTTTTACAGGGTAAAACAGGCTCAATAAGCATATGCAGATAGTCCTGAGAGATAGTCCTTTATGCAGATTCTGTCAGGAAGATGAGGATACCTATAAACACATTCTTTGTGAATGTGAAGTTCTTTCAATGCAGATATTTCTAGCTAAGAGAGAAAAAAGCCTACGGCTAGAAGCTACGAAAAGAAATCACTGTACAGCTTAATAAATCTATTAGAAAAGATCAAACTTGACCAGAGTCTATAGAGTAAAAGGACTATCACTATAGATCTGGAAAAGGTCGAGATGGGAAAGGGAGTAAAGCTACACAATTCATACATATACATAATTTTAAACACTAGTTATGATCGCAACCAGCAGAGCCTTTAATTTTTATTTAAGTGCATTAAAAGATACTCAAAATATTTTGTGTAAAGAAAGTCAATTTTCTGAATATTATATTATCAACTACAAATGTGTCTGTAAAATATAAAAAAAAAATAATTACTTTATATAAGATATTTTGGTGGAGGTTAAATATTTCACACAATTTTTAACTGTTTACTTTTTTATTTCATAACCTCTAATGTAAAATTCTTGTTCAAAATATTAACAAGAGATAAAAAGTTTTCTGTTCTCTAGAATTGGCAGAAACATTGTTGGAAAACAGTTTCTAAGAATTGATGATGGGAGAATTGGTTGACAAATTCAGCAAACTTTAGGTTAGACTGGATTACTGTATCAATAAAGATTTACTCACTATTCCAGTTGGGCGCCTAAGATGAAAGTTTAAAAGTTCGGAGTTGATATAAAGGATTGAAAGTTTTTTTGGAGCTAGATTCGTTAACCTCAAGAAGACGAAAGCATTGATAAAGAAAACAATATAAATATTTAATTATTTCTGTTTTGCAATGCCTTTGGGTAATTAATGATGATGAACTAAAGAGTCTGAAGTTAATAATTTACGAATCGTTAATCTAGATATTATCTTAAAGTCAGTAAAACCTTCAAGATGTCAAACTCATTATTATTAAAGCTATCCTTCAGTTTATTATAAAAGACTGAGGGCCGGTTTATCAATTATCAATATTATCCATCAGTTAGGTATCCTTCAGATAAAACTAACTAGCAGATAAAGTTCCAGTTTGTTCGGAAGCGGTTTATCAACTCGTTTTTATCCTCTAGTTAGTTAACTGATAGATAATGAAAGTTGACAATGCTGATGGTTGAACGTAAGCAATCACATTGGTTGTTACAAGAACAAGGTCATGTCACATTCATTGAGATGTCACGACCGTTTTGTTGGGTTATTGTTGATTTTTTTTGTTTATGCAAAAGTTTGTGTTTTTACTTTTTGAAGAGTTTTTGATTGTTAATGAACATGCATTTTTTGGATGATTAGATTCTGGATAACGACGAGAACGAGGATATTCTTGAGTACGAAGGAAGGCCGTATACAGTAAGGGAAAGAGTAGACAACTTCGAAAAGTGGGATGACCAGGATTTTCATGCAAGATTTAGAATGACAAAAGAGACTGTTCTGACAATATTAGAACTCATTCTCGATGACATCTTTATATTTGCAATTTTTAAAAAAAAATTTCTCTCATCTGCTGTGAAATTGCACCTTCTCTTCTTAGTCGTACTAATACTTTCTATTTTTCACTTTCTTCAAACCCAAGTAAATTAGACACACCAAAAAACTTCGGAATCAAAACAAACCAACTCTTCTGCATAAAGTGAGGTTATATAATAGACCTTAACCTCCAGATATCGACCTAACCGCCAATTGAAAGTTACAGATAAATATTTGACATATTAGCTGTCGGATAAAGTTAATAATAATCCTATGGTTATTTTTCAGGAATATTTTGGCTGTGTACTCTTTTCGGTAGCTAAAAAACTCCTTTGTAACTCTAAAACCAGCTAATATCTTTATTTGCTATATTTAATGTTGATGTTCGACTTCCATATTATTGCCATATTGTATATATTTAGATATTAGGAAAAAATCCTTCATTAAAAAAAACTATGTTCAATGCAACAGGATATCTAAAAATAAATGTCTAATAAAAGCAAATAAGATGCAAAATCAAAATTAACAATTCAATAGTTTTACACCCACTAGAAGTAAAATTAAAGTAGAAATCATACAGGAACATCAATCATTTGTTAATTTTTAAACTTTGCTTAGTAATAGTATTACAAAATACTTTACATCTGTGTTTTGGTAATTTACGTAACAAGGTCGGAAAATACTGTTTTTTTTTTGGACGAGTAGACAAAATTCTAAGACGAGCTGTAGGTGAGTCCTGGAAGTCTGCGAGTCCAAAAAACTGTTTTCGGTCGTGTTGTATACACTATTTTTTCGGCAACTGTGTAGAATTACAAATTCTTTATTAGATTTCTTTGTAGAACAAAATTTCGAACATTTTTATTACTATTTGTATTAAATATTCAAAATTCCAACAGAAGATAGGTACTAACAGAAATATTATGGATCTTATTTATATTAAAATTCCAGCAATTTCAATTTGTTCGAAATGCTTGGTATATTTAAATGCTTCTTGTTGAATGTTTTTATCTGATAATTTTTGAATGATCTTGGCAATTTTAATTTTGTTTGTTAGTGTATTATTCAGCGATATTGGTAGACTTCCAACCATGGTGTCTCTTATTTAAATTAGTGATGTTTCCACCATTATCAACTTGATTTCCAAAACTATGGATACCAAGTGGCTGAATCGAATATTTTCCTTTTTTGCAATTCACAAATAACCTGTTATGTGGAGTATGGTATGGCCGTAAAGATAAACATTGTCTATACAATAGCAAGTTTTCTTGACCAATTACAATAAAAATTAAAATAAAATTACAATATGTGTTTTAGGATCTGGTATTTTCACAAGCAACTTGTCTTCTTTGTCGCTTATTAGATCAATTTACATATTAAGTTGATAATTTTATATCCCCTAATCGTTATATTTTGTTAAAATTATCTTGACCATTAGATATGTTTCATTATCTGCTTCCCTAATGAATTTATTGATTAGTTCACTGCTGAAGACATTTTTCCTTCTAAGAAATGCGATTACCTTTGGGAAGGTGGCTATGTTTACATTTTTCTTCACTAAAATGGTACTTTGGTACTTTTAAACATAGAGTACATGTTCCTCCACAGTGGAGATGATTTGACTGTTACAGATTTTTATGCCAAGTAGGCCAAAATTGCATAATCTGTAATAGTTTGCATTTCTTCATATCCGTCCAGTTCGTGATCAAATCGAAAACGCTTTGATACCTGGACTTTGATTTATCAGGCAATAATTGTATTGTAGAAGTAGCTGCTGCATTGGTAATTTCGCAAGGCATATTTAAAACTCACTATCGCTGCTGCTTTCCATAGTTTATTGCGACCAAAAACAATGCAAACTTTCGAAAATCAAATAATTTCATTTCAGACGGCTGTCGATATTTCGTTGCTATGGTAATGTCTAAATGCATTTATCAAAATCATAGATACAAAAATTTTCATATTCACAATGATAAAATGCTATTTTCTCAAAGAAAAAGCGAAAAATAATATTTCTCAACGGCAGTTAAGCAACTAATATCTTGAAATATTTATTTATTTTAGAAAAATTATTCTAAGTACATACCTGATATGAGTAGCTTCCAGGTATAATACCATTTATAAACATTATTAACCCCATAATTTAGTAATCTGCTTTTGCGCAGCACTTTTAATTTCTATTCTATTGTTGTTTCTAGCTTTTACTTTTGTTTCTATTATAGAATAAACGGCCAATTAACATTCTGCATAGAAGGCGGATATATTGTATGCTGGAACACTAGGTACTTTCTTAGAGAAACTATTGGCTGCATATCAAGTTTGACCGATGAGTTATGCCAGTATGGCAGTAATACAGTGTAAGAAAATTTAATTCAGAGGAAGGATTTAATGTGGGGGAGATCGAAGCAAATAGTTTTGGTTAGATGATCAATTATTTACAGTGTTTTAATGATTTTTTCATTATAAAATAAAAAAAGTAAAAATTTCAAAAAATACATCTTGGTTATCCACTATTAAACTGTTTACTTTGATTGAGTCCTCATTTTTTACATAGATAAGACGTTATTGTAACACAAAAATATATACAGCTTTTCAGATAAAAGTATCCACCTTTAATAACTTTTGTAATACTGGTATTTAGGAAAAATCCAAAAACACGTCAATTTATGTTTGGAAGGGGTAAACATTATGGCTTATTTAAACTTACTGGAAAATCCACCCCCTCACCCCTAAAAGCATCCCTTTTTTTAAATTACTTCTCATATTTTTTATGAAAAATTTGGATACTCCTCTTTGAGCTGATTTTAAATATGTATAATACTTGTAGGTTCAAGTGGTTAGTTTATGAGATAAACAATTTTTCTTTTAATAGCACAAATTTTACTTATTTTTTACTTTCACCTTATTTGCCTGTAATAAAATGGGTTGTACAACAGTTCAAACTCTTTAATCTTTTTAACTGTGCTATTTATTCTTCTTTAAAAATCCAAACAACAAAAAACTCTACTTTTTATTAAAGTTTGACATTGTCAACTAGAATTTGTAGTCACTATTGATAGTGTACTTTGATACATTATTTATTTTGTTTCACTGAAATGGTTTACTCTTTGCAAGAAAGAATTGAAATTGTAGGTTTATACTTCCAAAATAATAATTGTGCAAGAGCTGCTCCTAGAATATTTAACGAATTACATAAGGGAAGACATGCAACTCATAAGTATGTAATTCAACTGATGGAGAAATTTACTACAACAGGGTCTGTTTGCAATAAAGTGCATAATCGAGAGGGACTCGTAAATACAAAGCAATCCAAGTGGCAATTTTAGGGCAAGTCAGCTTAGAGGCTCAACAACCCCAATCATTGTCAACAGTAAGTAGAGCGATCGGTGTTTGATCTTCTACAGTTTTCCGAGTTCAAGTAACACCCATACAAAGTTAAGTTGGTGCACGAGTTGAATGAAGATGCTTTTGATCGTTGTCTAGAGTATTGCGAGTCAATGACGCAATTTATCAATAACAATCCACAATATTTGCTTTTCTGATGAATGCTCATTTTTATTAAATGGCTTAGTAAATAAGCATAATTGTAGATATTTCGTACGATTTGACCGCAGACAGAAAAATCTGACAGCTGCAGTACAACAGCGTCGGTTGGATGAAAATTATATCCTTGTATGACGGAGTTCGACTTGTTTTCTCGTATTTGTATTCCGAAAATGGCTTATGCAGAAAATTTTTTGCTTGAATTTTTTGAAATATAGAAAGAACAGGAGTGTCTATGGAGAGTAAAGAGTGATTTACCTATACCATGACAGAAATGCACGAAGAAAGGCTATGGACATTTTAATTGAAAAAGTTAAAGAACGCCTTTTTTAAGCCACTCTTTGCACCAAAATTTGCGATTCCTTTTAGTTTTTTTTTTAGTTTTAGTTGCGCACACAGCGATAGACACTAATAAAATCAACTCATTTTGATCTGACATGATCTAAAGCGAAGACTATACTGCGACGCAGTATCGTGTGTGTCCTCGTCAAACTTTCAACCAAATAGTACAATCTTGACGTACGATTCTGTCGTACGACGGCGCAGTACCGTGAGTGGCCAGCTTAATAGGACACAGAAACATTGGAATATTGAGGATTCTAGAGAAGAAATTCTAGTGAAACGGCTATCATTGAGTTTAAAATAGCAATTTTTTAAATAGATAGTGGAAGTTTTGTTAAAAAGAAGAGTTTTTTAATAATCTTATTTAAGGATTAATTTAAATCTTTCTATTGCCGGCGTAGTATCTAATACACATATAAATATATAAAAATGTTAGTTCAATGTAAAGTAGTGGTGTAATATATCAGTAACGAGAATGTAAATTATATAAAACTATGTTAATTATAGTTAATTATGTCCTATGCACAATAAATATCAATATGGTAATGGTTTGACGTTTAAACTGTTTCATAATTTTTCATGTCATATCCTCGTACAATGTGATGAAGAGAAACATTTTAATTCTGTTTAATAAATAAAATGCATCAATGTATTTGATCGTGTATATATTTTTTTCTCATAACGTGTATGTAAATGAATGAAATAGCGTGAGCTTAATAATAAAACTATTTGAAAAAATTACATTTTATTATATTTTATTTATGGACGGTGCGGAAAATCAATAATAATAAATTTAATGCGATTTGATTATAAATGATTTTTTAATGGAATTAATTTTTTTAGTATCTATCTAAAGTATGGTATAAATAACAGTTTTCATAATTTTTTATAAAATCAATTTATTTTAATGGATTTAAAATAAAATGCAAATGGGTGTCTTTAAACTAAAAAAAATTGTATTTGTTTTATTTTTTTTTGTTTTGTTTATTTATTTTAAAATCAAAACTATCTTCTTTTGGTCACCAGCAGCTGTTTTATTATTCCACTTCAATCGGCATTTTCCACCTTCCTCTTTAGGAAACTTTCATCTAAGATTAAGAAGTTCAACTGTTTAAAATAGGAGAATATGCATACCTATACCTCGGCCATGGATCTTCTGTAGAAAGAAATCTTTTTCTTGTTGACCCTCCATATTGTTAAAGGTCCAGTCTTTTGGTGTGTGTTTAATTTGGGCGAGCATCCCTTGGTGTTGCTCTAATTAGCTGCAATGATTGCAATCTGGTAGGTTGCGTTTCGGTGGCTTGTTCCAGGTCTGTGTTCGATATTAAAGCCATATTCTTGGTGCTTCTCAAGCTTTCTTCCTATCAGGCTCTCTGGGTTTAGTTATGAGCGAGACTGGTCTTGGTCTTGCATTTTCTGCAAGACCAAGACCAAGACCAACTTCAGGCTGCAAGATCAAGACCAAGACCGAGCAGTGCAAAACTTATGCAAGACCAAGAAATAGCATTGCAAGATATACGCAAGACCAAGACCAAGCCTGCAAGAGTCTTGCGGTCTTGCGTCTTTTAAACATATAAACCGAAAAATAAAGCAGCCATGGATTAATTTAAACTCTAAAGCTTTGGTTTCCTTGGATAGCGGTGCCGTAATAAAGCGGCCGTAATTTGACGACCGTTCAAGATGGTCGCTATCGGTGAGCACAGATTTAAAGTAAGAGTTTAACGTTATTGACCGCCTAAATCCATTTTTGTATTTGCTTTCGTTTCGTTTTGTGTGTTTATAGTTTGATTTATATCTTGTGTTTAGTTTCATTATTTGACAATAATTAGGGTGTTTTTGTATTAAAAGCAAAAAACGGAAAAAACGAAAAGGTCGGAAGTAAGTAAGATTTTTAAGAAACGGAAAACTGAAGAAGCTTGGTTATGAGGGTTATAATTACTGATGGTACCATAACAAGCAGAAGTTGATCGGCTGTACTTAGTTGCTATAACTACAGTCGTGTATTTATTGACACTATGAAAGATTTAATTGTCACAATCGCATCTTTTCAAGTATCTAAATAATTTTCGAGGTGATTTTGTTTGTAAAAAAATATTGATTCTAACTCTTGTGGAAATTAACTTTTCCGCACTTGTTAGGATAATAACTATTTCATTCTTGATTTATCGCTACAATGTAATATAAAAAAACAGAATTTTTATAATGAAAAATACTATCCCTTTCATTTAATCTTTCTTTACTTGTAATGATTTTAAAAACTATTTTCCTTTTTTTTGTAAAAATGGACCCCAGTAAATTTTAAAAAAAGTGCAAGACTTGAAAGAGTCTTGATGCAAGACCAAGACCAAGACCAAGACCAAGACCAAGACTGGACCCTTCAAGAACAAGACCAAGACCAAGATTGCTTATTTGACTGCAAGACCAAGACCAAGACCAAGACTAATCCGGTCTTAGTCTTGGTCTTGCATTTGCTCATCACTATCCGGGTTTTAAACCCAGCCACTTTAAATTAATCAGAAACGTTCTATCATAAAAGTACTTGTTAAAACTTCAGTAGGATGTTCACTCTTATCCTGTATGGCTATACAGAAAAGTCGAAACTGCTTCAAAGCTATTTTTATCTTTTACAAAGAATAAATGTGACGTTCACAGAAAAATTAAATTTATTGACAACTCTCCATTTGACATTACATTGAGTATTAAATAACAAAAAAATTGTGCTAGATTTCTTGCACACTCCCACCTTGCGTTATTTGAATCTAATACTTATAACGCAATCAATATCTTTTAGGTTTCTTCACCAGTCTACCAGATCTCGTTTTTAACACAGGTTCATGAAAGTTTTCAACTACGTTGGTTTTGTCTGGAACAGACAAATCACGCTCAGCTATTTGTGTATCGGGTCTAGTAAAATGTAAAATTTTCTTTTCCAGTAAAGAAGAAAGGCGTTGTATTGGTCTTAATAACTCACCAGGACTAGTTTTCAGCTTCACAATTCTTACTTTTCCGTCTTGTCCAGATATAATGTCTATAACACGACACATCGGTCACTCAAATTTTTTCTTATTAAAGTCTCCTATTAAAACAATATCCCCGACATTAATTTCGTGATCTGATGTTACCTTGGAAAATAAGATTAGTTGACCCATGTTTTCTGATTTGAATCTTCTATTCAAATTATTTCTCAATTTTAGACGATACTTTATCCTTTTTTTTAAGTCTGTAGCTTCAATCGTATCCAAATCAACTAAGCCAATTTCTTTTTTGTCCTGTAAGAACATGGTAGGTGTAAGAACTGTGAAATCGTTAGGATCTTCTGACATGTAAATGAGTGGACGGGTATTTAAAATTCATTCACAATCAAAGAGTATATAGTTTATCATTCTTCTAAATCTAGGCATGCTATTAGAGTTTTTTGTAAAATATCTTTCAATAGTCTTATAAGTCGCTCCCACCAACCACCCCACCATGCAGCTGTTAGAGGATTCATTTTCCAATCTATTCTATGTAGTGTTGAACATTTTTCAGCCACTTCTGACCAATCGAGTTCCTGCAAAGCATTTGCACATCCAACAAAATTGGTCCCACAGTCTGTGTAAATTGTAAAAGGTCGGCCTCTACGAGCAATAAATCTTAAAGACAGCAAAAAAGTGTTGCTCGATAAAGATGTCGTTTCAAGGTGGATAGCGCGATAGACGGCACAAGAGTATATAACTATCCAGGCTTTCTGTTTAGATTTAAGGTACAAAGGTCCTGTTAAATCTATACCCACAATTTCAAACACAGCAGCATCACGTACTCGGTTCTCTGGTAAACATATCGCAGGAGTTTATAGTAATGTACCTTTATCTAGTAATTTACCTTTAAATCTTTAACAAATGATACAGCTGGCAATCACGGCTTTAACAGTCCTTGTGTTCCAACATGATTATGTTTTACGTGTTGTTCTATAATTAAACAACTTCGTGTTTTAAGGGAAGAACATGGAAACGTAAATCTTCTGCATCAGGTCTATCTGAAATCTTTTTCCGTAGTCTAATGATTAGTCCTTGGTTATCACAAACGGGCTGAAGTTTTTTTTATCTTGTTCTAACTTAAAACTTTCTTCCTGAATAAGACGAATAAATAATTTTCTATATGCTTCTAGTTCCTCCACGGACAGAAAATTTTTCTTTTCAATATTATGCTTCCTACAATTGTTTAAAAACGTTTAATCCATGCAATCAGGTTAACAATTTTCCTAAATTTGAAAAAATAATTGTAATACCATGTAAACTCTTGTTGTGATCAAGACAGAAACAACTGGTTTTAAACTTTCTCTGTTAATTTCTTTATCATTGCATTCGAAATTTTGATCGGGCCATTGTGAAATTGGACTATATAACCATTGAGATTCACCTCGTGATGGAAGATCCGCTGGATTTAACGTACCTGTCTACCAGTCTTCAGGTTTCAAAAAACGTTTGATTTCAACAATACGGTTTCAAATGAATGGTTTCCAACGATCATTTCTCCAAGATAAAACAATTGGGGAGTCTGACCAAAAATACACTTTTAGCTTTTCATAGTGTAATTGAAAATTTTGATATAATCTGACTCCAATAGTAGCAGCTAAAAGTTCCAGGTGGGGTATAGTTAGTTTTTTAACCGGCAATACTCTCGATTTTGCGTCGATTGACCTTAAAACTACTTGACCATCATTTCTTTCCGTTCTTAAAAATATACAAGTCGCATAAGCTTCTGCACTAGCATAACAGAAAACATGTAGAGTTTGGGTTAATGGAATTGTAAAATCTGAAGCTAGCCATCGAGGTATTTTAACATAGGTTACGTATGGTAATTCTTGCAACCATTTCAAAAAAGTTTCTTTAATTGTACCAATTGTACCAATTTCACTGTCCCAACCCAATTTCAAAGACCAAGTCTTTTGAAGTAACAGTTTTGTAATCAAAGTTACAGGATAGGAAAAACCAATAGGATCAAAAAATTTATGAGCTGCAGACAACATAATTCGTTTCGTTATTTTTCGAGTGTTCATTTTATCAAAACATTTCAAGGAAAGCTCTAAAGTATCCAAATGTCTGTTCCAAACAAGGCCAAGGATATTACTTTTTGCCTCAAAGACTTTATTAGTGTCTCAACCACCCTCTTAGGTCAAACTTTCCGTATGCCAAAATGTTAGTAGACTGTTCAATAAATAGATTAAGAGCTTCCTTATCTGGTACACTTATTAAAACGTTATCTAGAAATGCTGAACTGATTATACAACTGTTCTTCTAGTTCTTCTAGTGTTGGGCTGAAGTATGTAAGAACTCTCTCTTTACCGTCTTGCTGTTGTGACAGGTTGGCTCCAAGTTTTCGTTCTGATAGCGGATAGCCAAGTTTTTGAGCTGAATTTATCTGTTTCTTTAATGAATCAAAGGCCTCTTGGCACACTTTACAGAGTTGTTTTCAGAAAGCTTTTGAGGCTATTCTAAACTGCTGAGGTTAACGTGACTTCAACGTGAAGTGCCTTCATCCTTGCTCAAAACAGGTCCTAGTTATATGACTTTCTTTTGGAACAGATTGTCAAATGGGCTCTGTATAACCTCTAAAGTACCTCTTATAAATTAGGAAATGAATACTTCTCCAAATATCCTAATTCAATCAAAACCTTAAGGTTTAAGAGAAAATCAGTCCTTAGAATCATCTACTAAGCTGGGAAGGGACTCAGGAAATAAAAGTCTTCGATTTTGATCATTTCACATTAGACATCAAGAAGGATTAACACAAAAAAAATTTAAAAGTAATCAGGAATGTCTCAGAGATACTTTAATGAAACATAAAAAAATAAGATTCTCTGTCTTAAATGTTACCAAGATTATTGATAGCGATGTTGATTAATAAATTATCAGTTACAATATCTTTGTCGTGTCATTAATCACTCAAGTGATTATTTTTATTATTTATGTTCAAGCTGTAGATTTTAATTTTTACAATCTTCAGTACTAGATGTTTCTAATTTGTAATTTGCCACAAGCATTACACCTTGAATTCGTGTAATACATTTTTAACTACAGCATTAGCACTGAATAAAAGTATTTAAATTAATTGTATTGTCAGTCGCGCCTACTCTAGAAGTCAACGGATACATCCAACATTTTATGATCTCAATTGAATAGTCTTAAACAAAAAGTATAGTTATTTTTTTGAAAAAGAGATTTATAAAGTAATAGGCGTACCACTTCTTTGCTTATTTTCTTTACGATCCTTAGGAAATGTCTCTTCCTTATTAGAGTATTGCTTCTTTCTAATAAAATAGACTTTCTGGCATGTCTTTCTTTAGCGCAAATCCATTTTCCTTTAAAAGTGTCCATAGTGTGCTTCGATTCATTTCAGGATAATCCTTATCATCTCAAATTGAAGAAATCTAGTGTGGCATATTTTCTTCTAAAGAAGAATCCTTTCACTTTTCGTCCAAGTTCTTCTTTACACGCTTTTTGAAACGCACCACCTGTAAATTGTATATTTTTCAAAATCAGGTGTACTGCTAACTAACTCCACAGTATCATCCGCACTTTTACATAAACTATTTGAATTAAGGATACACAACTTGAACCTCCTAGAAAATGGAAAATTCCGCAATAACCTTTGATGTAAAATAAGTTTAGAAGATATCTACCTTCTTAATTTGAAGAGAGAGCAACAGACTGGGAAAATCATCTCGTCTAACACGGTGGTGCTAAGCTATCTAAGCAAACCTATAGACATATGGACAATGAAGGACGTAGATATCGGAGAGCTACTGGTAGACACCCACTTTCCTGGCCAATAGCTAAGTGGCTGGTACAGGCCAATAGCACCTCATCATCATCATCATTATCAAACAGGCAATTGTGTCCACTGCTGGACATAGCCTCCCTTAATCTTTACCACTATGTTCGGTCTCTAGCTACTGTCATCCAGCTAGGAACCATCCTCTTTATATCATCAGACCAGCGTGTGGGTGAACGTCCTCTGTTTCTAAATGCTTTTTCTCTTGATCTCTTGCTCTTGGAGACCAATAGCAGAACAAATCAATGACCCTTCGATCGTAACCCCAAGGAGGATTGAATGGGCTATCAGACAATTTCAACCCTACAAACCACCTGGCACGGATAACTTAAACCAGCCGAAAAAGCAGGTAGTATCCAAATAGGTGATTTCATTGTTAAAGGTCATATACAAGATGGAAGGAGGTAAGAGATGTTTTCATCCCTAAAGGAGGCAAACAATCCCATACCCTTAAAAATTATAGGCCCATAAGCTCATTTCTCCTAAAAACGTTAGAGAAATTAGTAGATTCGTATATAAGAGATACACAGTTAGGGGAGGGGAAAATTTTCCCAATCCCAACATTCTTACTGCAATGGAAGGTCAGTAGAAACAGCCCTGAACTAACTAGTATTCAATGTTGCATGAAAAATCCCTAGACTGCAAGGAATACTCATTGGTAGCCTTGTCAGTCATTAAGGGGGCGTTTAACACTATAACTCCCAGTAGGAAGTTATTACAAGGGAGTAAGAACGATTGGAAATCCAAAAGCAGAGTTATCTGGCTGCCAGTTAAAAATAATTTCATTATCTGCAGAGAATGGAAAAACTAGGAAATAAAATTGTCGCTTATGCCGATGATATCGCGATTGTGGTATTAGAAAAATTTACAGACTTTGTCGGATATCATATAGGAGGCATTAAATGAACTTGTGAGTTGGTGCAGTAAATGCAGGCAAAGACACCCCGTTCTTATGATGGGGTATCTTAGAAGAAACCAGGAGTGATGTTTTATTTTTAAGTAAAATTTTAAACATTTATTAAAAAGCTTCAGATATAAATTTATTATCTATGACTTGTCCAGTATAAATATAAGTGCACGTCATCAAAGTGAACAAATCCCTCTGTTCGTTTGACTTCCTTCGTTCGTTTGCTACTGTCAATCAGTATCTTTTTTCACTGTAATTTTGCTAAATATTTAAATCGTAGGCCGCAAGTTATTACAAATAATAAATAAATGCTTTAAGAAAGGTTACGTAATTAATTTTATATCAAATACAACTCCGGGACTAATAAAATATAAACTTCAAACGAACATACCTCGTTCGAAAATGTTTTAGATATTGGCAAAATTACGCTCCATTGCCGCGTTCAAAAATTGTGTAGTATTGTCGTCAAATAAAAAGAAGAATATTAGAGAAACTTCGTTTGACATTTATTAGATTGTAATACAATTTATCGCTTGGAAACATAGTCCCGTTCTGACAGCTGTGACGTGCAATTATATTTATACTGGACAAGCCATATATTTTTTAATCAATAATAGTTTACATATTGGTTGCATATAATATAAAAATAAATATAACTAAATTTGCTAAAATGTAAAACAATTGGTTTCATTAACTAACAAGAAAAACTTAACCTAATTAATAAATCTACAGGGTGATACTATGCATATCATAAGCCAGTGCAGGCAGCACACTCCTCTCTATGGACCAAGGTTTGCTACAAAGAATTCAACATTACTCTAAATAGTACAGACTTTACAAAACCCATACTGATGTTCGACAGCAATTTCTGATCTAGAGAAAGTTGGAAGGTAAACCTAGCCAAGCCAAGTCTCTTCTGAGTCCACACCTCTTAATCTATAATTCCGGTTGCTGGACCACTGCAGTGTTCTTTAAGCGAAAATTATAGCTAACAGCCAATTGGATACTTTAAACTGGATCTGAATTCAATGATAAATCTATCCTAATTGACAGCCAAACTGCCATTAAGTCCAGTCAGTCTTCCTGGCCTCAAAGGTAGCTATATAATGCTATAAAACCTCAACTGAGCTGGTGACTAAAACAAGAGTCAATGTTGTCTGGGATATATGGTCACAACGACATAGTAGGCAACTGCAAGGAGTATGAGCTAGCAAAAGCTGGTACAACGCCCACAGCTAATACTAGACCAGAGCACCTATCGCTGAAAGACGGTTGCTCCTCCGAAAGAAGTACTCAACCTTTGATGGCCAGATGAGTCTTCCTGCACCTCGTCAAGTCAGGTATAGTCAATCCTTGACCTGCGACGGAACAAAGATATTTTATACCTATCCAGATACTCTACTGGAAATGCGATGGTGGCTATCAATGGACACTGGCTTGGAGGATGCCATGCCACACGTATGGGAATCCTACAACTGTCTGGACGAAGAGGAAAAAGGGAAGATGGTCCTCCTACTCAGTCACTGTCCTGCTCTAGGCGGATAAAGATTTTTTGCTCTGGGCAGCACTATTTGGTCAACCTATCCGATCTGCAGTCGATTGTATGTTCATCGAGTAATAAAATTGCAAATGACTGCAGTACGTTTTGCATTAAAAATAAGGTATTATAACTATCTCTTTCATAAAAAATAGATTATATTTAAGTATACTTTATTATTTCTTAACTTTAGTTTATATCTGCAATCTACATTTCTGTTGAAGAACGTTTTAATGTTACAGCTGTGTGAAATTCTTTTAAAGGAATAATGTTTTCAAAACATATCTCGGGATAAAAATTGGGTCTCGAGGTATGATTCCGTGTAACCGGTTTTGCGGAGATCATCAAAAACAATGTTGCGTGACTTTTCCTGTATCTCAACGTGTTTGACGACATGTAATCATCGAGTTACATACACTTTGTGTTTTTTTGAGAACATAATTCTCTGGTTGAATTGGTTAAAAAAATTGTAGCAATCCTAAATGTTTAAATTATCTGTGTATTATTAAAATAACTAAAAAAAAATTTTTTTAGCTGTACACAGTAGGTTTACATTTAAAACTATTGTTTTATAAAATAATAGTAAAATATCTTACTATGCAACTTACTTATACAATTTGAATTAATAATCAAAGTATTGTACAATAAAAAAATTAATGTGAAAAAATTTGTGTACATTTGTTAAAAAACCGTTTTCTATATTTGACCGTTGCAAACAAAACTAGCTCTAAATACTTAGTATATTACGTAAGAGTTGTAAGTAAATCATTAAGCACGAAATGAAAAAGTCCGCAATTATAATTACGTGTAACGTACTTTACTTTTTCTACGCCTGGCGAAGTGCTCATTATTTCATCACTGGGTCCTCCCTTTAACTCCAGAACACCAACGTTATCGCCTTAGGTGGTGCAGAGAACGGTCACTCTGGGATCAGGACTGAAACAGTACTGTCTTTAGTGACAAGCCTCGATTTTGTTTAGGCATGCACGATTGTCGAGCGAGGGTTAGAAAAACGACGTGGTGAAACGAGAAATCCACGGTTTTTTGTTGAAAGGGATGTTCATCAAACTCTTGGAGTTATGGTTTGGGGTGCTATAGCTTATGGTTCGAGATCACCTTTAATCTTCATCAGAGATAACATGAACGCGCAGCGTCTTATCCAAGAAGTTTTAGAACCCCATCTTTTACCCTATCTTGACATCCTGGCAAATCCAACTTTCCAATAAGATAATGCCCGACCACATATCGCAAGATTCACAGACTTCTTTCAACATAATGATGTCACATTGTTACCTTGGCCACCAAGATCTTCCGACTTATCCCCAATTGAGCACGTGTGGGATATGATGGGTAGGAGATTGCTCAATTTGCAACGTCCTCCTCAGACTCTAGAACGTCGAGAGGAGTTGGTAGTTGCCTGGAATGACATACCACAGGAGGACATTGACCACCTGATCAGAAGCTTGCCTAGGCGCGTTGGAGAATGCGTAACACATCGAGGTAAAAGGGCTTTAAAGCAATGCATTTTGAAATTTTTATCATTTACTGATTATGCTTCAGTAAGTACTTATACAAAATTTTATTAAAATAAAATCATTTAAATTGGGTGTTCGGATTTTTATGTCACTTACTATAAATAGAGCAAATAAAGTAGGACTTCCTTAAGGTACTACGTTATTAATAGCTTAAAAATATAGTCGTAAAACGGTTTAATTAAATCGATTTATTTTTCCATTTTTATATCATGTTGCGATATAAGATCCCACGTAAAGATGCATATTGTTGTATTAAGAGTTTGACTTAGTTTTACTAGTGCAACCTTCGAAAGTGCATTTAATGAATTGCATTTCAGTCTTAGCACGTATTTGACCTGTCCATTGTGACCAGACAATGATGCGAATTGTTGTGTTGGTATTGCGTAAAAGCGTGTTTAGTTTATTTTATTCTTATAACCTACATCGTGTCAATGTGCTATTAACATACACTCTTGTTATCTATACAGGAAGTTTTACTGTTTGCATACTGTAAAATAATTTACACTTTTCCCAGTAATGGCATAATATACAAAGTAGCGGTTATACAAAGCGATTGATATTTTACTGGTTATATCATGATCAAGGTCTTCAAACAAAGAAATAAGAAGATTTATACAAATATTCAAAAAAATATTAGAAATAATGCAGCTAGACGTAATTGTACCACGAATAATATAAATACAAATGTGAAAACATTTTTACATTAATTAATTGCCAGACTACCAAAAATTAAAAATACTTACATCAAAATTATCTAGGGGACACAAATAAAATACGAAATTACAGATGAATGTCATAAAATGTATTTGAAATATTTTTAAGTTACAAATAAGTGTCCTAAATAGAAAATAAACATTTTTCCTGGGAGCGACAGTTCTTAAGAAAATTACAAGAGATCACAAGTCAAAAAAAGTGACAAAAAAAATAAACAAAACCAATTTGGTGTCCCTCAACTCCTAGCAAAGTATTCTTCTGCGGAACCTAGTTGTTGACGAGCTCCTGTGTAGACTCAATGACGAGGGTATCAATGCCCAAGCCTTTGCTGATGACGTCAGCATAGTTGTAAACGATAAATTCGGGGCCACTGTGTCCGAGAGAATGCAGCTGGCACTAAGTATTACCGAAAATGATGCAGACAAGAGGGACTGTCAACTAATCCGGCAAAAACCTCCGTGATAGCGTTCACCCACAGAATGAACCTTGAGGGAGCATCGTATGTGGGGCCAATCGCTAAAGTTTAAAGGGGAAGTCAAATATCTATGGGTAATCCAAACTAACCCTTTCCAACCACATTAGAAACACAACAGAAAAAGGCCTAAGAGCTCTCTGGGCATGCAGAAGAGCTGTGGGCAATACGGGGGGGCTTTATACTGGGGTAGTGGCAACCATCATAACCCATTGTTCTGTTGTGTGGTGGCATAAAGCGAGATGCTCAGTAGCATCTAGACAACTAGGCAGGGTACAGAGAATAGCCTGCCTAGCCATAACCGGGGCGATGAGAACAACGCCTACGGCGGCCCTGGAAGTTATGCTGGGACTACCTCCACTACATCTTATTGTGGAAAGGGAAGCACTGGCAGCTGCTTACAGGCTGAAAATAAACAACTAATTGGGCAAGGCGATCCCTAGGTACCATTCCACAATCTCGAAAGACATTGAACACAATCAATTACTGAGCATGCCCTCAGAGAGAATACCTATCTGCTACGGTTCATATTCCGGAT
The DNA here is from genome assembly GCA_035357415.1 of Ophraella communa. Lineage (NCBI taxonomy): Eukaryota > Metazoa > Arthropoda > Insecta > Coleoptera > Chrysomelidae > Ophraella > Ophraella communa. The sequence goes on from CM068987.1 coordinate 17,989,866, forward strand.
AAGGACGAGGCTCGAACCAAGATTAGGAAACAACATGAATCCGTACACAGACGGATCCAAAACAAGCACCAGCACTGGGATTGGGATCTACAATGAAAATACAGGGAAGACGTAAAGTCTCAACCTGGGCTCAGTAGATACTATCCTGCAAGCTGAAGTGGTTGCCATTAATACATGCAGAAGATTATCCTTGTATGGGTAACAGAACACACAGGGATCCTTAGAAATGAAAAAGCTGACCTAGCCAAGGAAGCTTCAGAAGGAACCCTGATCGGACCTCTCCCCATATGTGGGGTCTGCCTGGACTCAGGCAATCCAGATTATTCATAACAGGTCCATCCAGGAAGAAAACTATGGAACTACTCAGCCAAAGTAGGACCCAACTGAGAAAGGCAGTGGGACTGCTTACAGGACACTGCCATCTCCGAAAACACATGAACATAATGAGACTTGCCGAGGGCCCGTTATGCGGAAAATGTGGTGAGGAAGATGAAACTTCTCTTCACGTAATATGTCACTGTCCAAGCCTTAAGTGGCTTAGACAGAGACAGTTTGGCATTCACTTTCCTGAGCCAGAGGAAATCGTGAAAGCGGGACATTCTAGAATACATGAAGGAAGCGAACCTGGTATGATCACTTCAGGGGAGTACAATGAGCCTAGAGCTCCAGTACATGCACGAAACGCACCCCAAAAGAATAGAATAAAATAGGAATTCTTTAGGTGAAGTTAGTATAGTGTATGAACTCTACATCTGTTAAGTAAAGTCATGATTAGATCGTGCTGCTGTATTGCTAGAGTGTTGCTACCAAATACCATTATACTCCCGCCTTGCTATCTATGAACGAAATTAATTACAACTAATTTGTAAATATGTTTTTGGGTGCATTTCTTACACCTAAAACGATACGGAACATTAATTTTTCTTCATTAATAATTAAACTAGGCGATGAATTAGTTTAGATTGGTTTGGTGCTGCGAGCCTCGCTTCGCTTGGCACGCAGTGATTAATTTATAATAATAGCAAATTGAAACATAATTGAGCTTGCAAAAATAGTTTTTAAATTAGATTAAGTTAATTTGGGTACCCTGCAGTCTAATAAAACATTCTTCAATTACATACTTTTAAAAACGTTGGATAGTGAAGATTTTCCAATACCAAAATCCCTGGATAATTCTTGCTCTGCACTGTGTGAATATTCTATTGCCTGAAAAGTTATAATTTAAATATTTGCATTAATTTTTAGTATAGCTTGTTTTGCTGCATCCCCAACATGTGTTAATTATCTATATTTTCGCTCTAATCTGCTTACCAGCAGCCAATATCAATCAATAAATTAAATGTTTGACAATCTTGCTTACTTGCGTTAAGTTGAGAATTATTAAATAAAGCAGTACGTGGCTACTAGCAGTTTATTAATAATGCATTTAAAACAAGTATATTTAATCAAATAATTTAAACATAATATTACCAGCCTTGAACAATCTTGCATCTGTTCGGTTTTTGCAAAGATTTTTTTTCAACGCTTGTCACATATATATAAGATCTTATTGCTACCTTGAACTTTATTCAAGTGATTCATTATTTGCAATTAACTGTAAAATTTTATTTCGGTACTTGTTGTGTATTCCTTTCTCGTTTAATAACTTTAACAATTACAATAAATAATAATAAAATTATAATGCGTTAAATCATTTAGTTGCATAAAAAAAATAAAAATGATTTGCTGCAAAATGATGACATAATTATGAAGTCCAAGTTGATAAATAAACAAAGCGGATTTGTTTAGCATTTTTTAACGATTTTGCTATACATTTTAATGGAGTATTTGTACCAAAATAGATTAAATAAATTTAATATATTTAAGCTTAACAAAATAGATATTATCTTAGTTATTAAATAATAGTAAACATAGTATTTAAGATTTTTATGCAACCGTACACTATTTTGTTTTCTTATTACTACGATTTAGGTAATAAATATTTGTATTTGATAATACTTTCGCAATCTATCCTTGACCGAAATTACAGAGCAGACTCATGCAGGAACAGGATTTTATTAGACATGCATGTACAAGGATAAATAATGTCTATCCTTGCACTAGCTACTAAAATAAACTGCAACAACGACAGTGGCGTCGATTTCTTATACCTACAGACTCTGCTGAATACTTTTGTGGTTTCTTCTTTCAAACGTCATATCGTAGCCTCAGGGCAACAGTGTAGGACATCAAAAAAATATGGCTATCGGGATTATTGAGGTTTTAGATTTAGAAACTATCTGTGCACTTGGTGGAATACGAGGGCAAGTCTTATGATGTCAGAATATATTATATTTTTAACATAACTTTGTGTTGCAGAAATTTTTAAATCAATATACAATCAGTCTAATGGTAGGGTAGATACATTAGTTGTTCTAATGTTGCTCTGTCGCCCTACATGTGTTAACTAGTCTACGCATGTTCAGTATTTTGGAATGATTGAACTGATAACAACGTTTTCAGTTTACATGTGGTATGAAGGAGAAGCCAAAAGAGGAGCCAACGAAATAGCAACATGCATATTTTACTACATAGAAAATATGGCATCGGGAAACAAATAATTTTTTATAGTGATAATTGCTCGGATCACAACAAAAATAAATATTTGATGTCTGAAGGAGGGTTGCTTTTTATATTTTGGGATTTGGCAACCCTGGTGTTGCAATCTGGCAACTGGCAAGTTGGACATTTTTGAGATTATACGTACTCATAACGTTTTGACATACGAGCGCTATTTGTGTTGTTTACAGTAACTTGATTCATCTCGGCCCAAAAATGGAATTATATCGTGAACATTTTCGTGAGATTATTTTTAACAACTTTCGACGTGGATTATCCCAGCAACAGTGCATGGATGAACTTAATTCAATTTTTGCCGATGAAGCCCCATCAAGGACCAGTATTTATCGATGATATGGTGAATTCAATAGTGGCCGTAGTTCACTCCAAGACGAATTTCGTGCAGGTCGTCCAAAATCAGTTGTTGTTCCGAAAACCATTGATGCTGTGCGCGAACTGATATTGCAAGATCGTCATGTGACCTATCTATCGTGAGATTGAGATAACCTTAGGCATTAGTGGGACCAGCATACATTCAATACTGCATAAATAGTTGACGGTCAATTTTGTTCGCGTTGGATCCCACACAATTTGTCAATCGCTCAAAAAAAGGCTCGTGTCGATTGGTCGAAGGAAATGCTCAATAGATGCTCAAGAAATCAGGAAAACCAACCGCCGAAGACGGATCGCTCTTCACCACGACAATGCGAGCTCCCACACATTGGATCGAACAACTGCATTTTTGAGCACACAAAACATCAATTTGATGATTCATTCGCCGTATAGTCCTGACTTGGCACCGAACGTAAAAAACAAACTGAGACGTCAACGTTTTTCAACACCTGAAGAAGCGGTTGCTGCATTCAGAATGCATGTTTTGGATATACCTCAGAGTGGCAAAAGTACTTGGACAATTGGTTTGAAAAACAATAAAGTGATTTTGGATGATAAATATTTGTTTTTGTTCTCTACTCCCGAAATATTAAAGGCAACCTCGTACCTATACGCGATTGAAAAGTTTGATGTGGCACAGATCATACATAAATAGATAAAAAAAGAGTCGGATTCTAAAAAGTGGACCTATTTATACCTTGTCCAGTATAAATATAGGTGCACGTCATCAAATCGTTCGTTTGACTTTGAAATATTGAAATTCGTAGGCCGTACAAAAGATAAATAAATGCTTTAAGAAAGGTTTAATTTTATAACAAATACAACTCGTCGGCTTATAAAATATAAATTTTAAACGAAGCAAACTAGTATTGAAATATTTTATATGTATGTATATGGTAAAATTGCGCTCTGTTATGCCTCGTTCAAACATGGCGTAATAGTGTAGTCAAATAAAAAGAAGAATATTAGGGAAACTTCGTTTGAAATTTACTATATTCTAGATATTTACTATATTCTATACTGGAAAAGGAATATATACCCAGTGATATAGTCACTAACGCAAAATCTGTGAAAAAAATGGAAACTCCATATTCTGTTACAGAAATGTCTACCGAGGATTTCATGAACTGGAATAAAGTGAGTGATCTAATGGGAAAAAGTTTCAACATTGGCGAAAAGTGAGTGAACGTTTCCTGGAATGAAGTTAAAAGTGTAATGGTGAAGAAAGAACATTATAACAAAATATTCTACAAGACATATTACTCAGGAAAAAAATAGCATACCATAGACATAAGAATAAAGGCGCGAACAGCATACAGGAATGTTACATTCATTCCAGCCTATAATGAACCACGACCTATGTCAAATAACAAGAGGATTGATCTTCTCAGCTTGTGTAATCTGAATTTGATTCCGAAAAAGCATCACCAACTTTTTCTTCTCTGTAAGGAACCACAGATAATAATGATAAAGATCGTGAATCTGATTAGTTTTAGTGTCTATTTTTGTTCAATAAAAGATTTTTTACTATTATAATTTTTTAAATATCTCTCCAATGTATTTGAATTAAGTTAATATAGATTCTAAAACAAGATTACTTATCAAAATGGTTTTTGGAATTTGAGAGATTTTAATATTGAAAGTAATTATTTATTTATAAGTTTTATTAACGAATTATCTAATAACAAATTATTATCCATCAATTAGAAAAAAAAACAATTTATAAATACACGAAAGTATGGCAAAAAACGTGCTTGTTTATCATACCAATCATAAAAAAGTGAATAATTTTTAAAGAATCCTTGAATATGCATAAAATCTATATTTATTCGCTGGCAGCATGGATTTTTTTCTGAAATTTTTATTAAGCTACAACTGTTGACATTTTGTTCACGTTTTAAGCTTCATGCTTTAATGCATATCATTCAGTTTTTTCTAATTTATGGAAGTACATTAGAATATTTATGTTTATTTTTACCGATATGACTTAATACAACCACAATGTAACAACGAGGAATACACAATATATTTAAAAAAAAATGTTTGTTATAGAACTGAAAATTTAATTATAATTTATATCCTTACCTAAACGTTTTTATTAAAGAGAACTCCATTGAAAATAAATTTTTTAAAGAATTTGTCAGTTGCAATAATCGCCCAGTTATATAAAACATTCTTAAAAATGTCATATCGGATTTCTGCTGAGTCCAGTTCAAAGCTTCAAGTGTTCAGATCACGCCTGACCTGCAGTTTGTTTTTTCAAGGTCAAATTTGTTGAAAACATTGCTTTTGGATATTATGGTATCATGTTTGGATAATAAATTTGTACATTTTCTGCTTAGTACAAATATTAAATAAAAATGTATGTCAACATGCAGTAATAATAAATCTCTATACTATAAATTTAAATATTAAATATAATAGAATAGAAACTAAAGGGTAAGATTTATCAAAAATTAGTAACAATAGTAATATTTGATGAAGTAATTTGAGAGATATTGTTTGATTCACTATATTACTTCAATTTAACTTATTTGATGTAGCTCAATCGAAGACTAAAATGGAGTAAAAAAAAATTGATCCAAATATTTGTTAGGCTTAGAAAATATTTGGATTCAAGAAATTAGTATCAAAAATATATTTCTCCACGATCATCACAGAATTTGCAAATTTTGAAATCAAATTTTATTACAGAATGCTGGAATTTCCTCTCTTGAGAATGAAAAAATATTCTGCAACACTTCTATCCCTATACAGTTTAAATGTATTTACATTCTCTCTCTTGTGATAGAATATACTTAATATTCTCACAATGGTTAGGTTAGCAATAATAGCATTAGCCTTGACGCAGTTGATTGTAATGCCTAGTTCAAGATTAACTGTCAAAATTATTTTGCCAGTTTCGATTTCAAAATATAATGAATTTTTCCAGTGATTCAGAGTTAGAGTTTGAAAATACCCCACCTAAAATTACAAACAATGTAAATAATATATTGGAAAATTTATTACCACAAAAACCAAAACCTGAATGTGAAAAGTGTTACAATTTTTTTATGGATTGGAGACAAACAAAGAAAACAAATTCATTTTCAGAAAATTTTTTGATTGTGTTTTTTGGTGAGGAATTATCAGAAAAATAGAAATCTTCAACAATGTGAAAAATAAATTCATTATTAAAAGCAACGATAAACGTAAAACATGATATAGACATTTCAAAACGTTGTTCTGATACTTACTCAGCCAAAAAAGGAGTTTACAGCTGAAAATGATCAGCAGTTTTGACAAAATGCTCCTGGCAATATGTATTTAGCAACAAAAGTAAGTTTTAAATCAACGCTAACGTGAACCATGTTTAATATTATTCTTTTATCCGAACTTAAACTCCTAATTTGCGTGAAAGAGAATGGTTTTAATATAACGTTTATCAACCGTTCAACTAAAAGGGCTCTTCTTCCGCAGTCGTACCTATAAAACTTTATTGCCTCAAATAGTGATCACAATTAATTAGGGCTAGGATTTAAACCTTATACAACATTTTTTTGGAATTCAAAAAATATTCAAATTGTTGACACTTGCCTTGATATATTTCCAGTGATTTTCGATGGTTTGAGTGTGCACACCTAGTCAGGTTAGGTTATGTTAGGTTAGGTTAGGTTAGGTTAGGTTAGGTTAGGTTAGGTTAGGTTAGGTTAGGTTAGGTTAGGTTAGGTTAGGTTAGGTTAGGTTAGGTTAGGTTAGGTTAGGTTAGGTTAGGTTAGGTTAGGTTAGGTTAGGTTAGGTTAGGTTGTACTCACTTCAACATAAATTACGTTGGGTACGGCTGCGAAAGTTTTCCCATGACAATTTTTTTTATTTAATATTTTTTTTATTTGATATTTTTTTATTTTAATATTTTCTTTTAATTCAAAAATTTTATTAATGCATCTTTGCGATAAAGTTAATTCTAGTTAGTCCAGGAGAAAAACTGTTTTTAATCTATTGATATTATTTTGCGTGTATAGAAAATATTAAAAATGGTACGTTTTGTTATACCTAGTATTATTTTTTACATAATTTTTTTTATAGGTCGTTCTTGTCATTGGTGTCATGGGAGCTTGTTGCAAAAATGAGCTTTACCTGAAGGTTTCGAATATAAAAGATCTAGGAACGGCATTTTAATTTCCATTCCAAATACGAAATCTTAAAAACCAAAAGAATTTACCCCAACAGGTAAATTCTACAACATAGTGAAAAAATATTACCAATTTCCAAAGAGAAAAGTGCCCGAAACAGGTAATTGGTATCAATAAAATTGTTAAATTAGTTAAAGCTTATTATTATTATTATTATTAAATATGCCTAAACAAATTGCCACTTTTTGTAGATCTCGAGAAGCCTCAAGAATACACAGCTCATTGTTATCGGAGAACGTCGGCCACTGTGTTAGTGTTTGTAGGAGCAGATCTGGAAACACTATAAAGGCATGGGGGTGAAAGTCTTCTCAAGTGGCAGAAGGATACATAGAAATTTCGGTGCAAAATAGAATTAATATAGGAAATAAGCTAGTCTCATCAATTACTGGATCTAACAATCCGCTAATCATGCCTTCCACTTCAAATTATGTTAATGTTAGTTTATCTTCTACAAACCATGCAATTGTTGAAAATTCCTCCAATAATGCACCCGTTTTTCATTTCAAACACTGTACAAATATAACTATTAATACTAAATAGAATATTTCTTGATTTATCGAATGTATTTTTTTGTTCGTTTTCATTTAAAAATATATATTTAAAATCTTTAATCGTGGAGAAAGTATAGTCTGCTACTCGGTTAGAATGAAAATTCGTTATGCTCGTGGTTCCTCACGCTCGCCTCCGGCTTTCTCTCGGAACTCTCGCTCCACGCACATCGAATTTTCATTCTAACCTTGTTACAGAATTTACTATTAAGTGTCTGCTTATAAATTGCAGGTTTCTGATGTTTCAACATCAAGCAGTTAGCAGATACATCAGATGTACATCTATATTACATAGGATAAAAGTCAAAACATTAAAGATATTTTGAGATCTGGTTTTTTAGATTTGTCAATAGGTTTTGCACCCATTACTTGCTATGTGGGAGGCATTCCTTGACAGAATATTTGCCATTACACCACGACGATCACTGATTTCTTGTAATGACACAAATTTTACCGAAAGAAAGATTTACCTCAAGCTAGAATAAATAGAACCATTGATAAAATAATGTTTTATTATTTAAGAGAGATGACAATATTAAGTATAATTATAATTAATACAATTCAACTAAAACTACAATAAATAAGCTTGAGATAAGGCTAAAACAGGAGCGCCGGTTCCAGGTGAGGGAAAAGATCCGGCTGAAGCAGCAATATCCAAATGTGTGTATTTTATAGGGACATCGCTGTCTGAACCATGTTTGTCCAGACCTGAAGCTACAATCAAAAATGCACCAGGACCTGCAAAACAAATAAAAGTAAATATTATAGAATAATTGTTCTGACTCGGGATTTAGTCAATTTAAGCAACAATAAAATTTTATATTATCTTTTAAGAAATAATTTTTGTATCAACATATTTTCAGAATAACTTAAAACGTCTGGCAATTCTGAAATAATGTATTTTTAAAGTTCACTAATGTGATATCCCTTTACAAACTCATTTGTTTCAGAGTTTTTTTTTCCGATTTTTATAACAATTCTGGAAAGCACCACAGAAAGCTTCATGGTGGTCCTACGTTTTGACAATCCCTCTAAAGACTCGTTTTTAAAGCCGACCAAGTACTTTCAGCTAAAAATGTGGTGAACCGTTTGGTCAGGTTAATATTAATGTTTAAAGTGAGTGCATACACATGCAGAAAGTTTTGTAATTCAAGCTCTAGACCCAACTTTCTGCTCTAGTAGGTTCAGTTCTACAGGAACTCAGCTAAGACTGTACAATCTAATCCTAGATAATGCTGGGTACCTGATTTAATCTACAGTAACCTTATGCATACCTGTTATTATTTTGAATTGTCTTCTGTAAAGTTCAAAAATAGAATATCAGAGGTCTGGCAATCCCTGATAGTACAATGGGAGTGACACTCCTACCCACTCAAGAATTTTTTCTTTGGCGAAGGTATAAGTTATTCTGGTTCAATAAACTTAGCTTCAACACCAGCCTCTATAAGCTGGCCAGCGTTATTCTTGAGCCCAGTATGCCCAAGTTAGGGTTATCCTAAATGTGGGGAATACAGTCTTGATCCGCCAGTCGTAGGTAGCAGTTTAGATCCACCCCTCTATCCGCTGCCTTCAGTGGTGCTGTTTTCTTTGGCCAAATCTTCAGAAGATTTTTTTTTTCTTCGTCATTTAAAGCACAATATTAGGTACTTTATCAAAGCCAAAGCATGGTCTGAAGTTAAGGATCCTTAAATTTTCCATCGTTACTTCAGTCCTGCTGTCAAAGAGGCCAATCAGAATACTTTTCATTATGGATTCAATTATGACTTTAGCCTTCATCAAACTGGATAATCTAAGAGGCACCTGCTACTGATTCTGACTCTTTATTTTAGTCTCATTACTTAATTGTCACACCTCGTATATAACATAAATATTTTCAACCATCATTTGTCAGATGTCAACTTCCATTTTATGTATAATTTCTTTTGATCACTGCTTTTGAGAAGTTGTGAGTGTGTAGTAAAAACGATCTATTATTGTTGAAAATGGGTTTCCAAAATATATGGTACTCTCATCCTCGTAAATATGAACAAGGTTCTAGATCATGCCGAGCATGTTCAAATATGCATGGACTTATCCGCAAATATGGATTAAATCTATGTCGTCAACGTTTTGGAGAATATGCAAGTGACCTAGGATTCAAAAATCTGAAGTAAATCCTTAAATGTATTTCATTAGATAATTAATCATAATAAATACTACAAAATAAGTTAACCCCATTTATATATCATATTAATTATTGGCTTCAATACAATTTTTATATTAATGATAATGTGTATATATTAAGCTGCCCATTTAATTTCCCCACTCACCTTGATGACCTCTACAAACCATAGTAGAAGGTTTTGGAATACTTTGTATTAGATCGTCCCCTTCCATTTCCCCTTTATGCTGTTTGAAATCATCACGACGTATTCTAGATATTTCAAATACATCCCCAACTATGTCTCCAGCCTTTTGTAATTTTTCCGCGTTGTTAGTTCTCCTTGCCGGTCCATTGTCAAGAGCTGTAACAAAAAACTAAGTTAATATATAAAATTTAACAGTAAATGCGGTGTTATTTCTCTGCTATATAAGCTTTTGCTTATATACCACTGTAACTAAAGTTATTTCTCACTAAACTCTTTCAACTTGCATCAATATTTTGTGTTGTAAGAGTAAAACAAATTCCCGCATGGTATCAGGATAACTAACCAGAAGCCTTGTAGCATGACGGTGTACAAAGTGTAAGATATATCAATACATAGGCCATACAGTACCAGCAAAGCGGACAGCCGACATTAGAAGAAGCTAGCAGACAATTCCATAGAGTCGCACAGTGAAGTACCTGGGAGTTACCCTTGACATATTTTTTGACATCGAAAGAGGATTTCACAGAGCACTACCAACCTCTTGGTTCAGCTTTGGCTGAAAAGGGCATCAAACCAACCGTTACTGGGTGGTACTACATCTCTTCAAAACGAGGACGTTAGCTTTAGGGTTTCCAGGGGTACTATCTCCCCTTCTGTGGTCGCTTTAGATGGATAAGTTGCTTAGCACTCTCAAAAGAAATAAGCGTAAGCAGACCACCTTGTCATTCTGTCAAGGAACAAGTCAGGAAGAGTAAATATAATATCCATAAAAAAAATGTTGGACTATGTCCACAACTGGTGACAGAGGAAACATATGTTTTTAACCCTGCTAAAACTGTCAAAATTGTTATTAGGCTGCCAAAAAAGATTCTCTTCATTAACGTATTACTGGTGTGCATTCCTGACCATTCTGGCTTATAAGGAAATGAGAAGACAGACTCTCTTGCAAGGGAGGGTGCCGCACGTATTTCTATTGGACCAGAACCTACAATTGACATCGCAATAAGTTTTGACAAACAAACACTAACTACTTGGACAGCAGGGAGAGCATTAGACTTCTGGCATACCTTGCCAGTCTTAGTTCATTCAAAGGCTTATATATTTATCGTTCGAAAAATGGCTCCAAATTTTAGACTAAGACAGACACGACCTATTTTTAACAGGCTACTATTATCTGAATCATCATATGCACAAACTTGGACTGTCAGTGGATCCGATTTGCCTTCTTTGTTTGGAAGATGATGAAACAGTATATAATCTGTGTATATAACCTGCCTCGCGGCGGTTTGGCAGGGTCTTTCTCTCACTCTCGGACCTAAAATATCATTTTGTTTGTTCAAAAACTGAATTTGTTTGGTGAAATATAAATGCATGTAATTCTATTGCAGTAGAGGGCCTCATAGCCGCACTCACCACAACCCTAGTCTTACCAAACGTTCCCTTGACAAAGGTTCATTGCAAAAAGAGCAAAAACTGCAAGGTATCTGCAGTGCCTGATTGGACAAAAGACCGAACTCCAACTACGCACATGTTCCTCATGCCGCCCGAGCTAGATTATGATCCGGGCGATCAGTGGAAGCACCTCAGTCCTCAGACCCATCTTCTCTCCTTCTCCATACCCCCTCTTCCAACCCTTCCCCTTATTCAAATGGAGTATAGTTTCAGCTAGGAAAAATAACTGTCGACGAAGTTAAAAAAAGTGACTTTAAAAGTTTATTCAAAACTACAAATTAAAAATAAAACAAAAAACAATGTACCGCAAGTAGGTTGATCAACGCGAGAGTACCCTGGAGCATTGGTACAAGAGATAAATCTTGTGTAAAGTTGTGTGCCATTTTTTTTTTGACCGACTAACGGTCCAGTTGTATTTCTCCTAAGGGTCATTTAATTATTTCAGAAGTACTATCACGAATTCACTGTAGGCGGTGTAGAATATCTTTCA